>CM039510.1:456811-484393 GCA_022432975.1 Begonia masoniana | reverse complement strand
AAAAAATGATCCACTTCCCATCGAACAAGGTGATCAAGAACAGCTATTAAGGGAACTAATCTGCCCCTTAATCGAGTTAGAGGATGCATGCTTTGGGAAAATTAATCTGCTTCCCATCGAACAGGGGGATTAACAGGGAACGAACATAAATACAACATAAACTATGAGAGTAGAAACAACATGAATAAGATTTATGTTTCAGCATTTCATTTTCATTATTGCTATACTTATTTAGCATTAGGCTAATAGATGAGTTTTGTGATGTAGGTGAAGAAGTGACTACAGGTGTGTTCTCTGAACATGTTGAAGATTAGAAGCAGTTGGAGGAGTGCATCTAAGCTTCGACTTGGTAACTGATGAGGCGGTTAAACCAATGGTAGTATGTGTGGAACTTAGTGGACAAATGTTTAGCTAATGTGTGCTGAGAATTTTAATAGCAGCGGTAGTTTTAATGGATGTCCAGAATGCTTCTCCTGGTTCTCTGGTGTCCCCAATGCCTCTTCCTCCTTTTTCGAGTTTCTTCTTTTTTTCTTAGGTTATTCTTTCTGTTCTTATTCTCTCTCCAATCTCTGGAATCACACATTCTTTTTCTTCCTTTTTGGGATTTTATTTTCTTTTTCTGGCCCTCTCTCTCTCTCTCTCTCTCTCTCTCTCTCTCTCTCTCTCTCTCTCTCTCTCTCTCTCTTCTCTCTCTCTCTCCAGTGCTCTCTCTGTTGACCGAAATCTGTTCTTCCCACCTAAGTCCGCGACTTGTTCGTGAGTTTTTGTCTTTTAGTACTCCCCTTTTTCACATCGACCGCTGCTCTTTTCTTTTTCAATTTTCCAAGTCAACCGCTGTTCTAGAAGTTGCCCATTTTGGCCCTGTCGACCAAAATTATCATCCACTTTTGTCAATCACTTTTTTCCTCTGTCATCCGAAGCTGTCGTCCCGATCTTCTCTCTCCTCAATAAAATTGGGATTTTATTCTCCTCTTATCTCATGAATTATGACATCAAGTTAGGGTAAAAATCAATTTTCTCCAAATCGGTTTTCCTTTCCATGATTTACTCATTTTAGCTGCTTGATTTAAACTTGAATTTCTTTATTTATCTTTTTGCCTTTCCCGCTTTAATCTCTGCATTAGTAAAAAATATATTGAATGAAAATAATCTGCTCATTCTAAAAATATGCATAAAATGTATCAATTTCACCCAAATTATTGATACTACATGATATTTGCAGAATCACCGCGGCATTAGTATTAAAACTCACAATAATTCTACTCAAATCATTCTAGTTTCATCATGCACATTACTATCAAATAACTCTAAAATAAGAGTTATCACGAAAGAGAAACAGGGCGTCGAACGGAGTTCTCTTTCTGTGTATGGAGGCCTTCTCACCCACTATTCAGTAAAGAAGCAGAAAAGTAAAGTTTTGTGCTTCACTCGGTGTCGTCGCTCTTTAGTGGACAATGAGGACGACACTGATCGGAGTGAGACGAACAAAGGTGGCTGCGACCGAGTGACTAGGGAGAGAGAAGCAGAAAATAAGACGAGCAGCTAATGGAAGAAAATAAGAGAAAGGTACCCAGAATCACCGTTTGAGAAAACATTGATTTGGGCTCTGATACCAAATTTCATGTCGAAGCGGATGTAAAAAGAAGAAGAGAAGCTACAGAGGAAGTTGAAAAGTATTAAATGTTTTCCTTCTATCAGAAAATGTTCTTCAAAAATCTACTTCTAAAATACATGTCAAATTCTAAAGTTTTAAAGACTAGGATATTGATAAACCATAAATCAAATAACTAAAAATTAGATTATTAATAAATAATAAAAAAAATATAACAAAAAACTATAACGTTAAATGATACGCAGGAATGTTTTGTTAAACTTACAGGAAATGGAGGTGTTAGAGGAATTCATACCTGTGGAGTTGGGCAATACCAATGTGATTTAGGCATGCAGTGGTTGGAGTCATTTGGAGAAATTGCAGGTGATGAAGTGTAAATTGGAGGGCAAAACCGTGCGAATCAAGGGGACCCAAGCCTCGACAGAAGGAAGATCTCTCTAAGAGCAATGATGAGAACAGTTGAAAAAGAAAGACGAGGGTTATTAATTGAGCTGGGTACTGTTCCTACTGTAGCTCACACGTTCAAGGAGAAAAATACCCAGAAAAAATCCAAAGGTTGCTACAACAGTTCAGACATGTTTTGAAGATGCCACGTGGTTTACCATCAGTAAGGCAACAAGATCATGCAATCATCTTAAAAGGAGCTGAACCTGTCAACGTGAGACGCTGTAGATACCCAGTGATATAAAAAGACGAGATTGAAAGATTAGTTACAGAAATGTTGGAGCGGGGATAATTCAACGGAGTTCAAGTTATTTTTCAAACCCTATTATTTTAGTAAAGTAAAAAGACAAGAGTTGGAGATTTTATGTCTACTATAGGGCACTAAACAAAGAGACGGTCAAGGAAACATTTCTGATACCGGTGATCAAGGAGTTGTTAGATGAACTATATGCAGTTGAAATATTTACAAAATTGAATTTAAAGTCGGGGTATCACCAAATAAGAGTCTGAAAGTAAGACGTATTCAAAACAACATTTAGAACATACGAAGGACATTAGGAATTTTTAGTAATACCGTTCGGATTTACAAATGCACTGTGGTATTCATCAATATCTACAATAGTTTATTTTAGTTTTTTATTATGATATTATGGTACATAGTAAGTCATTGGAGGACCAAGTTGAGCATTTGAGAATGACTCTACAAGTAGAGGTATTATGGAAAGAACAACTCTATGTTAATGAAAAAAAATGCATTTTTGCTAAACGGGAGTTGGAGTATTTGGGATATATCATCTCAGCTAATGGTGTATCGGTGGATTCCAGCAAGGTTCAGGCAATGAAAGATTATCCGGCACCCAAAACTCTTAAGCAACTAAGAGGATTTTTGAGACTAACAGAGTATTACATGAAATTCGTATCCGGATATGGCTCAATTGCTTTACCCTTAACGAACCAGTTAAAAAGGACAAGCTCTGCAGGAATGCGGAAGCATATAAAGCATTCAAGAAGTTGAAGGCGGCCATGAGTTCAGTACCTGTGTTGGCACTGCCAAATTTTGAAGAAACATTTATAGTGGAAACGAATGCTTCAGGAAGTGGGTTGGAAACGTTAATATGTCGGAGACTGTTGACGAGGATAATAAGCTGGCCAGAATTAAAAAAGAGTTGTTGGACTCCACAACGTCGAAACAAGGATTTTCTCTGTTGAATGGATATGTGTACTACAATAAAAGGAAGGTTATCTCCCAATCCTCAGTACTGATACCAAAGATTCTACAACTGTTCCATGCCAGTCCACTAGGTGGGCTTGAAGGGTTCACTAAAACCTTCAGAAGAATTGCAGCAAAATTATTTTGGTTTGGCATTAGAAGAGACATTAAAGTTTATATAAACGAATGTGAAACATGTCAGAGGAACAAGTACGAGACTTTGACACCGGCGGATCTATTACAGCCACTACCAATTCCTACAAACATTTGGGAAGATATCTCTATAGATTTTATCGAGAGATTACCAAAATCAAACGGGCTGGATACTATAATGGTGGTGGTGGACTGATTGAGCGAATACGATCACTTTATAGGCCTTCACCATCCTTTTTCGGAAAGTACAGTGGTTGAAAAGTTTTGGCAAAATGTGTTTAGCTTACATGGTATGCTGAGGTCAAATGTATCTAATAAAGATAAGGTGTTTGTCAATTTTTTTTTTTTTTGAGGGAATTATTTCAGTTGAATGGAATCTTGTCAAAATTCAGTTCAGTGTACCACTCACAAACGGACGGGCAATCGGAGGTGGTAAATAGAACGCTCGAATCGTATTTGAGGTGTTTTACAGGAGAAAAACCAAAGGAATGGGCTGGCTAGTTACCATGGGCGGTATAATTCATCGTATCACACGACTATTGGGATGTCTCCCATCCCAGCTGTATTTAAAAGAGACCCTCCAACAATTCTACACTTGGGGAGTATAGGGTCGGTGATGTCTGCAGTAGACAACCAACTTAAACAGAGAAGATTAAATTTTGGATGTGCTGAAATTTCATTTGGAGAAGGGCCAGGCTCAAATGGTACGGGTGGCTAATAAAAAAGGAGAGATGTTTGGTTGCCTATAGACAGAAATCCCTACAAGAGTATGAAATTATGTGTTTCATTCACCTAATGTGCTGTCAATTTCTGCAGACTCTATATCCAGATAAATATTGTCAAGTAGAGTTCCTAAAGAAGTAAAGATAACCCATTCATATATGGTGCTTGAAAATTTTCCTAAATTGCACCTTTACCGGGGAAATCAATCCATCTCCCAGAATCACCACAAATTGTCACATCAGAATCAAATGGGAAGTATTTCCTCTTGCATGGAGAGCATGAAATGTTCATGTTTATCTTGTCATTATAGAACATTAAAAAAAAAAAGAAGATTACAACATCATATAAGAGCTTATAACGAGCTAAGAACCTAATCATATTGAGTTAACTCAAGCAAATGACTTCTAAATAGCATCTTTTCAACAAACATACTTAGCAAATATTTCAATCAATATCTTCAGTACTATAAATAAAAAATGTATCCATCATAGGCTTTCCAAATAAAGATTAAAGAGAACATGAAAAATCCAATCGTGTACAGTATCAGAGAAGAAATATAGATCAAAAACAGAAAAACAAAAGCAAGGAAAGATTACATTCTTGATAATAAGCATTGAGACCTGGAACTTTTGAACCAGGGAAAAAGTTCCATTTACCTGATTCTTATTGTAAGCGACATCAAGAATTCAAAATCCTTCAGACATAACACCCATTTCTGAAAAGAAACTCCATATAATGCCGACATTAAATAAACAGCGTGTGACATAACAAAATAACTAATCATTTCCAATCTGATTAAATAGGTGGCCTAAACCACCATCCTGATTTTATTCATTGTCATCAAAGACATCAAATGTACGGTATCCAACTTCTTTGGCATAAAAAAGGAGGAATACGTCAAGACACAATGATCAAATCAAAAGTAGATATTGTACAACAAAAAACATGAAACATAAAAAATAACCTTAAAAAGAAAAGTTACCCAGAAATGGGGTACTTTCCTGTTCGACAGACTCCAAAAAGCTTGCAAAATATATGATTCCGAACATGAATAAAGAGTAAAATTGTATAAAAAAAATCGACATATATACTCATGATATGTCAGTCACAATTTTGAGAGCTATGCTACTAGCACTTGCTGTGTGTTTTGATTTGGTCTTGCTTCACAAGAAATAGAACCTTCCCCATTCTCAAATTGAAATTGTGCGTTAACTGCTTCAATTACCTAAAAAAAGACATACTTACCAACAGTATGACAGACATCGTCTAATGTCATCAGGAACAACTTGTTCAGCTACATCCAAGGCTGTGTTATATAGTGCAATTAACTTAGAAAATTAATATCAAGCCCTCAAACAGGAAAAAACTGAGAAAAAGTAAGACGCAGAGTAACATGAAAATGACGAAATCAGATGTTATTATCATTCCACAATTCACAGTAACATCATCTTGCAGAATATTCTACATAACATAATCAAGTCATTCATAGCCGGTGTTTGGTTTTGAAAACTGCGGCAGTCCATCCATCACACTCAGTTGCCTTCTCAACTTGACGATATGAGCTTGCACCTAGTATAAATAGCAATAAAAAAGAAAAGATATGACATACATCTCCAAGCTCATTAATTTATGACTTATTAAACAGATGGTGAGCAAGGAAATAGAACGTAAACAAGTAAGATAACAGCCAACATGTACAAATTGTATTTCATTAAAATGTGTACATGAAACATCAACTAATGACCTTTCATTAAATACCCTTCCCAAATTTCAGCCTCAGACAGTAAAGCAGAAAGTAAAATATGACTAATAAAGAAGAGTGCATATTTTCTTAATATAGAGCATGAACCATTGCAAAAGATATCAGACATTATAATGCCTTACTTTCTCAGTGTTATACAGCATAAATGGCTCACTTGTTCTTAGATTTCAGCAACTCAACCACTAATAGAAAAATACATTACAAAGCAAAACTAAGAGAAATGAAAAGAGAAGAAACTCTCCTACCTGCTGACGAGCAGCTGCAAGCTTCAAGAGCTCATCTGCCTCTGAGAAATTTATGAACCATTGGGTAAGAGAATGATCCTTGGTATCGCCTCTCTCTTTCTCGCTCAAATTGTCATAGGGAACTGAAGAAATCCATACAAAAATACATTTCAGGAGATGTAGTGAAAAGGGATTCAAAAACAACAAACCTACTACTTTACCAGGATTAGGCAAATTAAAACCAGCAGGAAGCCGAGGAACAACTACAGCTGGGTGATTCTGTACACGAGCAACAAAGCTTTCTAAAGGATCAGGAAAAACAATCTCATTGTAAGATTCTATAACAACAGGCTTCTTTGTAGACTGTGGACCAGATTCATCTTCAGGATATAACTTCAAATGGTGATACCTAAAGAGTTAGAGGACCTGTTAATTTGTTATTGCATGTGCACAACGAAAACTGAGACAAAAAACCAAGAAACGAAAAACAAAAAACTCACAAATCTAACTGCTTATCACATATATCACTGTGAAAATAAAGGGTAATAGCAATCTCAAATTCACCCCAACCACATTCTGACAACTCAAAAGGAGGTGATTCAATCACTCTTGTAGGATTATTAAAACTAGGATGCAATTGAAATACGGCTCGTTTTACCACCACCCCCAGATTTTCATTTGTTGCATTGCGAACGTAGACAGTCCACTTATGTGATTGAGACCTTTAAAAGAGAAAAGCAATAAACATTATTCATGGACATGAAAAGCAAACTGAAAAAATCTATCACAGGTAACACTTACTCACTCGCCTTTCGACCAAGATAAAACGCTATGGTACCATACACTATTGGAACGCAAAGCTCCATGTCTTTAAGCCTCCTGTTTGCACTCTAGCGAGATCAAGTAGACGAAAACATTAAAGCAGAGATAGATTCCAATTCGAAAAAAAAAAAATCGCATTAATGAGCAACGTAATGTACCTTACTGTCACCTCCTTCAGTAGACTTGGAGATTTTGATTCTCGGTGGCTTTGAGGCAGAGCCGCCATCGTCCGACTGAGATTCCCCCTGTTTTCTCGCGGACATTATGTCTCAAACGTTTTCGGAAGGACCAGAAGCGAAATTCAATCCTTCCTTTCAAGCCCTTGATAACGTGAACACAAGCAGCAGATAAAGCGCGCGCCGGGGGAGTAATGAAATGCAGAATTGGATTTGGCAGACCGTTACTACAGTTGTAAAGTATCTCCGGAGGAAGATTCCGACGCCTTCAGTAGTCGACGGGGGGGGGTCTTCGGTTTGCTTCGCAGATGGCCTCTGAGCTTCAACCCCAAAATGGAATTCCCTGAGCAGAGCGGACGCAGCCGAATGTTTATTTATTGCTGTAGTTTCAATTTAATCATTTCAATAATTTTAATTTATTTTTTATAACATTTTTTAAAAAAACAAATAAATTTCTAAACTTATCGTTATTAGCAATTAAATTATCATCGTTAGACGTGACACTAAATAAATTAATTTTTTGTCAAGTGATCTTCTTCTCTAAGCGATATTTTTATAGAGAAACAACTCTGGATCAAACGGTTTGGCCATTTTAGCAATTTCTAAAAAGTAACAAGTTGGAAAACTTAACTTCCAGAATGGATATTTTCTAAAATCTTTTTATCGAGAGTTTTTTTATATGTAGAAATTGTTTAACATAGAAGATCACGTAACAAAATGACAGAATAAGAGAGGTAGAATTCATTCCAAAAGTTAGCTCAAGGATTGAGAGAATCCTCTCTTATTATATACTGGATCTTTACTTTATTCTCTGTCAATGTGGGATTGTCAACATCCGTCCACACGTCTAGTGTGGTAGGTTTTTTCCTCCACGTCTAGCATGTTAGTGCGCGTGGGGTCCTCACATCGTACAGAGTTTTTGGCTCTGATACCATGACAGAATGAGAGCAGTAGAACTCATTCCAAAAGCTAGATCAAGGAGTGAGAGAATCTCCTCTTATTATATACTAGATCTTTACTTTCTTTTCTGTCGATGTAGGAATGTCAACACAAAACGTGATTTCTTTGATAAAACATTTAACAACAAGACTTAGTTGCTAATACCTCTAAGTTTATGGGTAAATTTGCCTAAAAATAAAATTGAAAAACTCACTTGTTCTTTGCCCTTAAATTTAAGAAGTAATGCACTTTATCCAAATCAAATTATAAAAATATTATGCACAAACATTAATAAGGGTCACAACTAAAAAGAAATTCAATAAAGGATAAATGAAGTTGGAAAGACATAATGAAAGAAGAAACTATGTGAGACCTAGGGTTTAAAAAAATAATCAATTATTAAGACGTATATTAATTAAGTTTAAAATTCTTAACCTATAATTAATGAGTGTAAATTAATTTGTTAATACTTTATTGATAGATGTGGATTACTAAATTTTGGTAAAAAGGTTTAAATTCATAAGCATTCATGAATGAGTGTAAAGTAATGAAATTTCATTACAAGACGTTCGTTTGATCTTTGATGGACAGTTAAGTTTGAAAAAAAATAAATTTGAGACATCTAATTGATCTCTGATAAATTGAACTTATCAACGTTAAGCTTATAGTCTGGAATTTGTTAATGAAAGGGTTTATTTGCCCAAGACATTTTTTTGATGGAGGGATATTATTGAAAACTTTTGTTAATATCAGATATTAAGGTATGCAGTTCATTATGTTTCGATACTTTGAGCTCATTTATTTGATGTTTCTGTTCACTTATAGATAACGTTACATTATGCCCTTTTTATACATTATTGAATTATTAAATAACAAGATTACTCTTTGTTAATATCTCATTACCGTGCATGTTAAGTATAAAATTGATATAGTGATGCATGGAAGGGGGGTCTGGCGATACAATGACATGCAAGCTCTTTGATCTTGATTAGTTTCTACTTAATCATGATTTATAGCATAACAAATATAAAAATGGATTTTGGATAAATTTTGCAAATTAAAGTTCTATCATTATCTGTATTAAGTCATATACGCCAAGTGTGTGGGTCACGACCCCGAGGCAGGTCTAACAGAACATCAGGTCGGACGACTAGATCCTCAGAGAGGACTCGACGTCCACCCCAAGGTTTGGGTTCACAGCGGAAGAATTGAACAAATTATCAAAACCCAAGGATCTACATAGTGATTCCAGATATATTAGTGCGATAAATGAAATAGAAGTTCAATAAAGTTTACATATCCAAGTCCAAGTCCATTTAACTAATACAAGTTCAAATATATGTAAGTTCTTACCAGGAAATTGATAAAAAACACTCAACAAGGAAACAAATAAACATAGCGGTCACTGAGCTCCGGCTACTGGCTACTCTTGTCCTTACCTGGAAAGAGATGAGTCGTTAGGGTGATTGACTAACTCAATAGAAGTGTTATACTAAATGTGATGACCCGAATATGAACGTATGTGTACGACTGCGGGGCAAACCTCGGGTTGCGGGGCAAACCTCGGGACCTAAGCCGAGTGTAGGCGAATCCCGCACTCGAGTATAGGCGAATCCCGGGTCGTAAAGAGGGAGTTGTCACAATCCCACATCTCTTGGGGAAGTACATGGAAATGAAACATATATAAGAGATCCCTCCCAACATAGCAAGACGCGTTTTGGAGCACGATTGGCAACGGATCCCATAAGAACTCCGAAGTTAAAAGTGCTTCGGCGAGAGCAATACCAGGTTGGGTGACCTTCCGGGAAGTTCTCGCCAAACAAAGCCGTGTGGGGAGGATATTGGGCTGCGGCCCAATCCCCAGAGCGGACAATATCTTGCTGGGAAAGGGGTCGTTACAAATGGTATCAGAGCCTGTACCCAACCGGAAATGTGGCCAACGAGGACGTTGGGCCCCCGAGGGGGGGTGATTGTGATGACCCGAATATGAACGTATGTGTACGACTGCGGGGCAAACCTCGGGTTGCGGGGCAAACCTCGGGACCTAAGCCGAGTGTAGGCGAATCTCGGACTCGAGTATAGGCAAATCCCGGGTCGTAAAGAGGGGGTTGTCACAATCCCACATCGCTTGGGGAAGTACATGGAAATGAAAACATATGTAAGAGATCCCTCCCAATATAGCAAGACGCGTTTTGGAGCACGATTGGCAACGGATCCCATAAGAACTCCGAAGTTAAAAGTGCTTCGGCGAGAGCAATACCAGGTTGGGTGACCTTCCGGGAAGTTCTCGCCAAACAAAGCCGTGAGGGGAGGATATTGGGCTGCGGCCCAATCCCCAGAGTGGACAATATCTTGTTGGGAAAGGGGTCGTTACACTAAATACATGTAAAACTTCTTTTATCTTTTCTTCCAAAACATGTGAAGTAAAAAATAGGGTAAAGTGCAATTTGGCCCCTACAACTAGGTGAAATGAGCAAATTACACCATAAACTCGAATAATAGGCAATTTGGCTCCAACAACTTGGGTAATATGCAATTTAGTCCCTACCGTCATTTTTTCAGTTAAAAAACCACGTTTTTGTCACGTGATCACATTTTCTTCCAGACATGCCCCTGCATGGAATCAGAACCGGACCGGACCGGTTCGATTAATTTCTGAAAAACCTAGAGGGAAATAAATCTGTCTTTCTCCTCTTCGAAAGACAGATTTCCCTCTTATTTCGCCAGACCCTCCCTCGCTCGCTCTCTCGCTCTCTCTCTCTCTCTCTCGAGACCCCCTCGCTCGCCTTCGCCGCGCTCTCTCTCTCTCTCGCTCGCTCCTCTCGACTCTCTCTCGCCAGTCGCCAGGCTAACGGAACAAAAAAGTTGTCACGCTTACTGACGACGGTAAGGTAAAAATTTCTCACGCTTACTGTAATGGCCGAAATTCTTTGTTTTATTGGAGTATGAAATCTGAACCAATAGTTATTATTGAATAATTAGGGTTTCTGAACTTCGTTGTTATTCTGAACGAATTTTCTGGTTAGTTTAGATGGAGCCTAGGTTGGATGCAACCGAACTATGTTAGACTTGGTTAGTTAGATGCTTCATACTTCAATTATAAATTTTGATCTTATGGTTCACGAGAACACATTCTGTAAACCTTGTAATCATAATAATGAACATGAATCAAATTAAAGATTTTGACCTGTATCATGTTAAAAAAGCAGAGAAAAAGAGATTACATGTGTTTAGATGGAAGGCTATTTGTTTAAAAGTGTAAATGTGTATGAAGTTGTTTAGAATTTAAATACCAAAACTGGCTTAATCGAATTAAATTTATGTAACCTTGCAGGGAAGAAGATGGACACATTTTCAATTGACTTTCACTATGGAGGGAAGTTCATCAAGACGAGCAAGTTACAGTACGTGGGTGGGGATGTTGCACTAGTGACAAATATTGATGTGGATAAGATTTCATTTTTTGAGGTTGTCGACATGGTGGTAGATGTCGGAACTGGAGTATGGAAGACTCTGTGTTACGTGGAGCCTCCATTAGGAATGGAAAACGGATTGCGAGCAGTGAAGTCCGATAATGACGTACTTCAAATGGTTGGGGCGTTGGATCACAAACGTCACATTCATATGTACGTAGACCATGAAGGCATCTACCAAGAAGAGGCTAGAAATGATGAGTCCTCTAATGCATCTGAGTTTGATGGTGGTCCTCAAGTTGGTGAAGGGGGTGATCAACTCATGTAGATGATGCAGCTGGCGGGTCCGCGGGGGATCAATCTCATGTAGATGTTGCAGCTGTGGGTGAAGCATGGGATCCAATTCATATTCCGATTCCATCAGTTTCAGCCTCCTTACCTGATGACATTATTTCTATTGCTGAATCGGAGGATACGATGCATGAAGCGAACACTGCGAAATCGGTCAACAACTCTTTAGAAATATGTTTGAAAGACAAATTCAGCTCATTGGCTGAAATTAGGAAAAAAATCTCTGATTATGCTTTGGTTAATGGATATGACATCCGATTTATCAAACATGAGAGAGCAAGAATAGAAGCGGTTTGTCAGAAAGGTTGTCCTTGGAGACTCTACGCATCAAAGGTGACAAATGAGGAGTTTTTCCAAGTGAAGAGGTTGAATGACGTTCATGACTGTGCTCGCACAATAGAGAGTCGACATGCAACAGCTAAGTGGGTGGCAGAACGTTATTTGCATCGATTTAGAAGCCAACCTTGGTGGGAAATATCACCGATCATTGACACAGTTAGACGAGACTTTAATGTCACCATCAGCCCTAGCCTAGCAATCAGGGCAAGGAGGAGGGCTGTAAATGTGGATTCAACCGTGCAATATAAACAGCTGGGGTCTTATGCGGAGGAAGTTCTGAGATCCAATCCTGGTAGCACATTCGTTATTAATGTTGACAGGGTTGATGGTCAAACAGAGCCCATGTTCAAGCGACTTTACATGTGTTTAGATACATGTAAGAGAGGCTTGTTAGCCGGATGTCGACCGGTAATAAGTTTGGACGGGTGTCACTTGAAGGGGGCATGTCCTGGTCAACTTCTAACCGCTATCGGGGTAGATGCAAATGACAGAATATATCTTGTTGCAGTGGCTGTTGTCGATGTTGAGTCGAAGAAGTCTTGGAAATGGTTTCTCAGGTTGTTGTTGACGGATATTGGATCAGCTCGTGGTGAAGGCTGGACATTCATCTCCGATCAACAAAAAGTAAGTATATGTGATCATTGTCAACATTTATATGCTTTCACCTACTATCATATGACATATATTTGATGCAGGGTTTGGAAGTAGTACTGCGAAAACATGTACCAGATGCAGAGGTTCGATTTTGCGTACGTCATATGTACGCAAACTTCAAGAAGAAGTTTCGCAGAAAACTCTACAAAGACATTATGTGGAATGCTTCGACTGCGACAACACGTGAAATTTTTCTAAAAGAAATGACGAGGCTACGGGGCTTCGATGAAGCAGCATATAGATACCTTGCGGAGTATGATGCGAAGCACTGGTGCAGACATGCTTTCAGTCACAGACCGAAGTGTGAGCTGACGTTGTGACAAGCCGATGTGAGCATGATAGAAATGATCAGGACGACAATAATGGCAAGAATTTGTAAGAGGCATGAACAAATGGAGCAACAAAACGGACTACTATGTCCTCAGATATGAAAGAAATTGGCCAAGATTCGAGATGGAGCTAAAAATTGGTGTGCAACCGAAGGTGGAGGTGAAAGATTTCAAGTTAGTGATGCCCATCAACAATTTGTCGTTGACTTAGCCAACGCTACTTGTAGTTGTAACCGGTGGCAGCTTGCAGGAATACCATGTGTTCATGCTGTACCATGCATATCATTCATGAGAAAGGACATTGAATCGTACGTTGATTGTTGCTACCATCGGCAAACATATTTGACGATATATTCTCAGTTCATATGGACAAATGTATGGAAATGGATATTATGGACAAATGTATGGAAATCTTTTGTGGGAATGAATGGAGATTTATGTTGATAGAAGTCTATTTTAAGCGTCGACACTTCATAATCAGCGTCAATTCCTGTCTCCATTTCTTCACAATTGTTGTCGACACTTTAGTTCAAGTGTCGACACTTTATATGCCTAGTGTCGACAATTTCTATAACTTGTCGACACTTTATAAGCGTAAATTCCTCTGTCTCTATTTCTTCACAATTGTTGTCGACACTTTAATTCAAGTGTCGACACTGTATATGCTTAGTGTCGACAATTGACACTTTAAGCGTAAATTCCTATGTCTCCATTTATTCACAATTGTTGTCGACACTTCAATTCAAGTGTCGACACTTTATATGCCTAGTGTCGACAATTTCTATAACTTGTCGACACTTTATAAGCGTAAATTCCTCTGTCTCCATTTCTTCACAATTGTTGTCGACACTTCAATTCAAGTGTCGACACTTTATATGCCTAGTGTCGACAATTTCTATAACTTGTCGACACTTTAGTTCAAGTGTCGACACTGTATATGCCTAGTGTCGACAACTTCTATAACTTGTCGACACTTTATAAGCGTAAATTCCCCTGTCTCCATTTCTTCACAATTGTTGTCGACACTTTAATTCAAGTGTCGACACTGTATATGCCTAGTGTCGACAACTTCTATAACTTGTCGACACTTTATAAGCGTAAATTCCTCTGTCTCCATTTCTTCACAATTGTTGTCGACACTTTAATTCAAGTGTCGACACTTTATATGCCTAGTGTCGACAATTTCTATAACTTGTCGACACTTTATAAGCGTAAATTCCTCTGTCTCCATTTCTTCACAATTTTTGTCGACACTTTATATGCCTAGTGTCGACAATTTCTATAACTTGTCGACACTTTAATTCAAGTGTCGACACTTTATAAGCGTAAATTCCTCTGTCTCCATTTCTTCACAATTTTTGTCGACACTTTATATGCCTAGTGTCGACAACTTCTATAACTTGTCGACACTTTATATGCCTAGTGTCGACAATTTCTATAACTTGTCGACACTTTATATGCCTAGTGTCGACAATTTCTATAACTTGTCGACACTTTATATGCCTAGTGTCGACAACTTCTATAACTTGTCGACACTTTATATGCCTAGTGTCGACAATTTCTATAACTTGTCGACACTTTATATGCCTAGTGTCGACAATTTCTATAACTTGTCGACACTTTATATGCCTAGTGTCGACAACTTCTATAACTTGTCGACACTTTATAAGCGTAAATTCCTCTGTCTCCATTTCTTCACAATTGTTGTCGACACTTTATATGCCTAGTGTCGACAATTTCTATAACTTGTCGACACTTTATATGCCTAGTGTCGACAATTTCTATAACTTGTCGACACTTTATATGCCTAGTGTCGACAATTTCTATAACTTGTCGACACTTTATAAGCGTAAATTCCTCTGTCTCCATTTCTTCACAATTGTTGTCGACACTTTATATGCCTAGTGTCGACAATTTCTATAACTTGTCGACACTTTATATGCCTAGTGTCGACAATTTCTATAACTTGTCGACACTTTATATGCCTAGTGTCGACAATTTCTATAACTTGTCGACACTTTATATGCCTAGTGTCGACAATTTCTATAACTTGTCGACACTTTATATGCCTAGTGTCGACAATTTCTATAACTTGTCGACACTTTAATTCAAGTGTCGACACTTTAATTCAAGTGTCGACACTTTATATGCCTAGTGTCGACAACTTCTATAACTTGTCGACACTTTATATGCCTAGTGTCGACAACTTCTATAACTTGTCGACACTTTATAAGCGTAAATTCCTCTGTCTCCATTTCTTCACAATTGTTGTCGACACTTTATAAGCGTAAATTCCTCTGTCTCCATTTCTTCACAATTGTTGTCGACACTTTATAAGCGTAAATTCCTCTGTCTCCATTTCTTCACAATTGTTGTCGACACTTTATAAGCGTAAATTCCTCTGTCTCCATTTCTTCACAATTGTTGTCGACACTTTAATTCAAGTGTCGACACTTTATATGCCTAGTGTCGACAATTTCTATAACTTGTCGACACTTTAATTCAAGTGTCGACACTTTATATGCCTAGTGTCGACAATTTCTATAACTTGTCGACACTTTATATGCCTAGTGTCGACAATTTCTATAACTTGTCGACACTTTATAAGCGTAAATTCCTCTGTCTCCATTTCTTCACAATTGTTGTCGACACTTTATATGCCTAGTGTCGACAATTTCTATAACTTGTCGACACTTTATATGCCTAGTGTCGACAACTTCTATAACTTGTCGACACTTTATATGCCTAGTGTCGACAATTTCTATAACTTGTCGACACTTTATATGCCTAGTGTCGACAACTTCTATAACTTGTCGACACTTTAATTCAAGTGTCGACACTTTATATGCCTAGTGTCGACAACTTCTATAACTTGTCGACACTTTAATTCAAGTGTCGACACTTTATATGCCTAGTGTCGACAATTTCTATAACTTGTCGACACTTTATATGCCTAGTGTCGACAATTTCTATAACTTGTCGACACTTTATATGCCTAGTGTCGACAATTTCTATAACTTGTCGACACTTTATAAGCGTAAATTCCTCTGTCTCCATTTCTTCACAATTGTTGTCGACACTTTATATGCCTAGTGTCGACAATTTCTATAACTTGTCGACACTTTATATGCCTAGTGTCGACAATTTCTATAACTTGTCGACACTTTAATTCAAGTGTCGACACTTTATAAGCGTAAATTCCTCTGTCTCCATTTCTTCACAATTGTTGTCGACACTTTAATTCAAGTGTCGACACTTTAATTCAAGTGTCGACACTTTATATGCCTAGTGTCGACAATTTCTATAACTTGTCGACACTTTATATGCCTAGTGTCGACAATTTCTATAACTTGTCGACACTTTATATGCCTAGTGTCGACAATTTCTATAACTTGTCGACACTTTATATGCCTAGTGTCTTCGGTTTCGTGGAAGGCATCGACGAGGATCCTTAACAATCATCCTTAAAAAGGCAGTACCTTCACTGGTGCCCACAAATTCTGGATCCTTGTATGCCTCGTAATACCTTTCAGCCTCATTGTTAAATTCACAGTTTAAAATTGTGTTTATAGAAAATGAGGAAATTTCTATGTATTTGCCATACACATAGCTAAAAATTTTAAATGGACTTTGACAAATTTCAAGATTGGCATAGAACATTCTCACTGGTTTCTCATAATACGGGCCATCACAGTCAAACAGTTCTATTAACCCCAAATTCCTCAAAAGCTGAACCAAATCTAAGCTACTTAAATCCTCGAATTCCACTTTTCTACTCAAAATCAAGGGCTTGAATTGAATTTCGTTTTCATACCTTTTCATAGAGTCAGCATTCTTGAAGAAAGGAGATGGCCAAGTTATTGGTTCCGCAATTTCATTAGCTGGAGTAGGATTTTTTGACCTTCTCTTGCTGCGGGATGTAGATGCCATTTGAAGTTTAGCAGACACTGAAAAGAAGAGATGTTGATTCGAAGAAAAAAAACAGGCGAATATTTGGAGAGGAGCAGAAAATCGCCGAGGAAAATATGAGAAAGAGCGAGGTCGAGCGGGAGCAGAGCGCGGCGAACGCGAAGAGAGGAGAAAGACAGGATTTCAGAGGGCGGGGGTCTCGGGAGAGAGAGCGAGCGAGAGAGGGGGGTCTGCGTTTTGGCACTGGGAAATAAGAGGGAAATCTGTCTTTCGAAGAGGAGAAAGACAGATTTCCCTCTGGGTTTTTCAAAAATTAATCGAACCGGTCCGGTCCAGTTCTGATTCCATGCAGGGGCATGTCTGGAAGAAAATGTGATCACGTGACAAAAACGTGGTTTTTTAACGGAAAAAATGACGGTAGAGGCTAAATTGCATATTACCCAAGTTGTAGGGGCCAAATTGCCCATTATTCGAGTTTATGGTGTAATTTGCCCATTTCACCTAGTTGTAGGGGCCAAATTGCACTTTACCCTAAAAAATAGTTTTCAAAATATCGTTACATGAAAACTCATTTCCATCCGTTTAAAGAAACATGCTCCACAAGTCATCAATGAGGCATTAAGTTAAATATTGTCATATATATAGACGACTATACGAAAATATATCATCACCGTACTTATCATATAAAAATCATCTCAGTGAAAAAAGAAGATCACTTAAGAAGTCCTCTGACGCACACTCATAGAACAATACTTTGATCAAGTTTAAGGATTCGAAACTCAATAAGCGTGTCATCACCGCCCTATTACTCATTTTGTAATGTGCAAACAAGACAACTTTTATGCAATAGAAGGTGTACTAAGATATCCTCATGATACTTTGACACTAAGACTGTCTAAAGTATCATGAGGAGTTATCCTTACAAATATATATCACTCAATATACATACTAAATATCAATGGTAAACATGTAAAATCTTACGTACATATATGTAAAAGCTGTAGTGCTGGAGACCAGGCTCCGTCAAGTTTTATACAAGTGACAACTCACCAAAATAAATTTTATAAAACTATGATACAGATGCAGTGCAAATAATATAAAACTTTCACCTTTACGTCGATCGCTCATTCTTCCAATTGGAAACGCAACCTCAACAACTGACTCAAAACCTTCAAAGTCGTCTTAGCCTAAAAAGAACCAACGTTATGATTATTCCACTCAACACTAAGGGAATACACAAGGATGAGTCCTATATCGAGACTAGAAACTCAAACTGAAACACTATAAACAGCAGTGAACTTCGTTAAGGCACTACGCTTAAGGGTTACCTGTCGACACTTTGAACTCTCGTGTTTGGCCGCGATCGACATTTCACACCTCTCGGGTTTCAGCACAAATTACATTGGCGGTCGTTACTTCCTCCTGAGTTGTCGACACTTCAAGTGTCAACTGACTTTTCAGAGAGGTCGATATCTTGAAGTCTTTGTTTCTAGTCATAGAGTATGAAGTGTCGACCGACCATCCACAGTGATCAATACTTGGGCAATTTTCAACGACAAGAAGTTGCAAAAATTGCCTCATTTTGTCGTTTTTCACCTCCAATAGACAAAATAACTTACATAAAACTTAAATCTACTCAAATAGACCCAAAATGGACTCATGGATTCGAGTTTCCAATCTTAAATCCTAATCCAATAAAACCCAAATCTTCAAACTTAAAAACGAAGAGAAAACTCACAACAATCGAAGCTCCTTTGCAAACGTCAGTGCATGATGACCCATTAACGCATTTCTAGCCTCAAAAGTTGACGATTCTCAAGTCTAAATAATCACTCTCTCTTCCCCTCTGACGGTCGCGCAATGAAGGATGAAATACCCTATTCATTTAAAATAATCCTTTAGACATTATTAATTAATATATAAAATATATTTAATATATTTTACATATTAACTAAGATCCTTAGTTCTGTCACATCCCAAAATTAGTTCCGGGTAGATTTTTAAATTACACAATTTTATTCTTCAATTTAATTTCACATTAATTTTTCAAATTACTGATTTTGACCAATGGATCGAAAAAAACAACGTGGGCACAAAACGACAAAACGAGTCAACCCATGACCCGTTGACCATCTTTAACACGAAAAATTAATATGTGGAATTTCATTAACTTAGAAATACCAATTTTTACAAGGCGAGTGTTAGATATTATTTTATTATAATATCATATTATGTAGCTTAAATAACTTAACGAATGAAATTAATAAAATAGGTTTAATGAATTAATAGATCTAGTTCATATTGATTTTTAATGTGAGATTATAAATATAACATTATACCTTTATTTGATGATTAAGAGAGAATTATAGTCCCACACAATAGATTTTGGTCCTCTTTTTACCATAAGATCGAATTTCTTTATCATTAAGGGATTACGTTAACTAACGTCACAATCAAGTGAGAGAAATCAAGATTCTACAAGTTGTTACATGTGCAAATATTTTAGGTTTACAACGATTAAGGCTATGAATCAAGGTACATTTTCTAAATCTAATTAGGTGAGTGATAATTTATATTGTTTCACCATGTTGCCAATTAGTGGCTTATACATAATCATTATTGTTTTTGATTTACATAATAGATAATAGTTTTACAGAAAATTATAGTTTACAGGTGATTCTCTCCAAGGTAGGATGTGTAGGATGAGTAATAACCTAAGAGGGAGGAGGTGAATTAGGTTTTCTAAAACTCTTTTTGTGTGATTAATTATAATCGTTTGCTATTTTAAATTATAAACTTACTCTCATAATTATATTTCCTAAGTTTAATATGCAAGAAATAACCATAACAAATAAGAGAGTAAGGAAATAGAGTGGAAACAATTTGTTAACGTAGTTCGGCAATTATTGCTTACATCCGTGCTCCGAGACTCATTCTTGAAGATTCTTTAATTATAATTCTTCTAGTTATGATCGATTGAAATTTTGGGAATCATTCAAGCTTCATAATAACTCTTCACGAATATCACATTTCTCTTTGATTGATCTTATGACCGTTAATCGAATATAAATGACTTTTCAGGGGTGTAACCCTGTTCGCATCTATAATAAACAAATATGTGGGGTAGGAAATTTTAGGTACAAGACCTAAACACTCTCAAGGATATACAATCACAAGTGTATGAGTGAGAGAGATTAGGTAATAGCTCAACAATGAAGTCTTGAATATCAGCAAGTGAACAAGCAGCATTTTAGAATAAATAGCGTTCCCTTTTTGTGCAGCGAAGCGTACTTCTATTTATAGAGACCTTCTAAATTTTTGAATAATGGTTGCCCTCTACTGCTCATCTGGGCGACCGCAAATTAGCCCTTAGACACATCAAGTGGGCGATGGGTTTCTGTAGGTTGAGTTCAAGGCTACCGCTCCAGGAGTTCGCATGTCTTGATCAGTCATCTGCATAATGCTCCAATATGAATTTTTATCTCTAATACAAACTTTCACGAGGCTCTTCTGGGTGTCCCCTATGGCTGTCCGCAACTATCTCTCGTGTTTGCAAATTAAACTTAAAAAAACATTGACTTGGAACTAGGCTTTCACTAATTCCTCTTCGTATTTGCAAAGGTCATTCGCTAGTCAGGTCCAAGCATCTGATGCGGGTGTTTGCTGCCAAAATAGCTCTTGGGATTGGGCGTCTGTAAAATCTTCCATTTTGTATATCGTGTTAGGATTAGACGCCCTAATACTCCTGTAACGAACGATTCAGGAAATACGAAAAAGAAATAACACACAGATTTATAGTGGTTCACTCTCGTCACGAGAGCTACGTCCACTGGCCGCTGACAGATTTCACTAAGATGAACAAACGAGTTACAACGGTTTGCCTCACACTCTCAGACACTCTGTCTTTCTGTGATCAATTCAATAACCTAAACACGCCTTTATATAATAGACGATTTAAGGTTACAGAATAACAGGGTAATTATTTGACCATAATACCCCTAAACCTAATTAGACTCCATAACTCAACAATCTCCCACTTGGAGACTAATCTCATCATCTCTCCATCTTCAACGGCTTCACTTCAATGTCTCATCCAAGAAGTCCAACTGAAGTTGCGCACAACTTCAGCTTCTCACTCGTCACAGCTTTCGTCAACATGTCAGCTGGATTCCGACTCCCTGGGATCTTCTCAAGCGCTAATACTCCATCTTCTAAAGCAGATCTGATAAAGTGATAGCGTACCTGTATATGCTTTGTCTTGCCATGATAAACTGGATTCTTTGCCAAATGAATGGCACTCTGGCTGTCACAATGCAATACACTCCCATCGTAGTTTTGGCCTAACTCGCGTAGAAAAGGCTGTAACCACATCATCTCCTTTGCAGCTTCTGTCACTGCAATATACTCGGCTTCACAGCTAGAAAGTGCAACGACATCTTGAAGTCTCGAAACCCAACTGATTGCGGTACCACCCAAAGTGTAGACATACCCAGTCCTGCTCTTACTACTGTCAATATCACCACCATTATCAGCATCAACGTATCCATCTAGACCCAAGTCAGATTTTCGAAAACATAAAGCAAACTTTGAACTTCCCTTCAAGTATCGCAAAATCCATTTTACGGCTTCCCAATGTTTTCTTCCTGGATTACTCATAAACCTGCTGACAACTCCCACTGCATGTGCAATATCTGGTCGTGTACAAACCATCGCATACATTAGACTACCAACGGCTGAGGCATATGGAACTTTGGCCATGTAGTTCCTCTCTTCCTCGGTCGAGGGTGACTGATCTTTGGATAGTTTGAAATGACTAGCCAATGGTGTAGTGACTGGCTTCGCATCCTGCATTTGGAACCTGTTAAGAACCTTCTTCACATAGTCTTCTTGTGAGAGTTTGAGAACATCTTTATCCCTGAATATCCTCATCCCAAGGATTTGTTTTGCAGCACCCAAATCCTTCATTGCAAACTCTGTAGATAACTTCCTCTTCAGCCTGTCAATCTCATGCAAGCTTGCTCCAGCAATCAACATATCATCAACGTAAAGGAGCAGAATAATATAGGAATTATCAAACCTTTTGATGTAGCAACAATGATCGGCTTCACATCTCACAAAACTGTTATTCTTCATGAAGCTGTCAAATCTCTTGTACCACTGCCTTGGAGCCTGTTTCAAACCGTACAAACTCTTCTGAAGTTTACATACAAGTTCCTCTTTCCCTCTCATCTCAAAACCCTGTGGCTGACGCATGTATATCTCTTCATCTAAACTGCCGTGAAGGAAAGCAGTTTTCACATCCATTTGCTGCAGATGAAGATCTTCTTTCACAACCAAACTCAAAACTGTTCTGATCGTCGTCAGCTTCACCACTGGTGAGAAAATATCGGTGTAGTCAATGCCTTCTTTCTGCTGAAAACCCTTGACAACCAATCTGGCTTTATATCGCTTGCTTCCATCAGGTTCTTCTTTAATCCGGTAAACCCACTTGTTATGCAGTGCTTGCTTCCCCTTCGGCAACTTGGTCAATGTCCAAGTTTCATTTGATTTCAGTGAGTCCATTTCATCTTTCATGGCTACCTCCCACTCAATCAAATCATCAGACTGTTCTGCTTCCTCATAACATCCCGGTTCACCTCTGTCAGTAAGCAAAATGTAATTGAGAGACGGGGACCATCTCTGAGTTGGTTTGCTGATTCTGGATGATCTTCTTGGTTCTGCAATCGGCGTTTGCGGATTTACCTCTGGAGCCACATTCTCATCAACTTCTTCTTCAACAATACCCTGGTCTTCTTTTCTGGTCGGAGTAATATCACCTGAAGAAACTCTGAAGTTGACCACAGTAGACTCTTTCAATACAGAACTCTCACTGTCTGAAGTGTCACCAATAGCATCCTTGTAAAGAACTTGTTCGTTGAAGATGACGTTCCTGCTGCGAATGATCTTCCGATTTTGATTATCCCAGAAACGATAACCAAACTCGGCGTCACCATAACCAATAAGAAAACACTTATTAGATTTCGAATCAAGTTTACTTCTATCAGAATCATCAATATGAACATATGATAAGCAACCAAAAACTTTCAGAAAAGAAAAGTTTACCTTTTTACCACTCCAAGCTTCTTCTGGAATTTTGAAATCTAGAGGTACAGAGGGTCCTCTATTTATCAGGTAGGCTGCTGTGCTGACTGCATCTGCCCAAAAGGTTTTAGGCAGTCCGGCGTGCAATCTCATACTCCTTGCACGTTCATTCAGCGTTCTGTTCATCCTTTCAGCTACTCCGTTCTCTTGAGGCGTTCGAGGAATGGTCTTCTGCATCTTGATCCCATTCATAGCACAATACTCACTGAACTCTGAATTGATGTACTCGCCTCCATTGTCGGACCTCAAACACTTCACTTTCAGATTCGTTTCATTTTCAACCAAAGCCTTCCACTTCTTGAAAACACTGAATACATCAGACTTGTTCTTCATGAAGTAGACCCAAACCTTTCTTGTGGAATCATCTATGAACGTCACATAGTAGTGTGATCCACCAAGAGAAGAAACGGGTGCGGGTCCCCACACATCAGTGTGCACTAATTCCAGTTTTTTCTGCTTCAGCTCCTTGCCAACCTTTAGAAAACTGACACGTTTCTGTTTCCCAAAAATGCAACTTTCACAAAACTGATGCTCAACAGACTTAAGCTCCGGAATCTGACCATTCTTGACAAGAATCTTCATTCCTTTCTCGCTCATGTGGCCCAATCTGCAATGCCACAACTCTGTGTTCTTCGAGCTATCAACCACAGCAATTGTGTCTCTACATGTAGAAGTCATGTATAAAGTTCCTGTTTTCTGACCTCGAGCGACGACCATCGCTCCTTTAGTTACCTTCCAACTATTGGTTCCGAAACTGACATGGTAACCCTCACTATCAAGCTGCCCCACTGAAATCAAATTACGCATCAAACCCGGAACATGTCTCACTTTATTGATACTCCAAACAGACCCGTTTGTCGTCTTCAATTTGATGTCCCCGATGCCCACAATATCCAGTGGCTCACCATCTGCAAGATAGACTTTCCCATGATTTCCAGCTACATAATTCTCCATTAATTCCTTCTGTGCGGTTGTATGAAAGGATGCTCCCGAGTCCAAGACCCATGAGTCTATCGGGCTATCGACTGAAAGAATCAATGCGTCAGTGATCTCTTCTGTTACTGTATTTGCTCCATCACCTGTTTCAGTACCGTTCTTCTTCGGAGCTCTGCAATCCTTTTTTATGTGACCCTGCTTGCCACAATTCCAGCACTCAAATTTTTTCCCGGATTTAGAGTGACCCCTTCCATTTCTCGAATTGGATCTGGATCTGCCCCTACCCCGGTTAGAGTTTCTGTTATTATTTCTACCTCTGTTTTCAACATGGAGAGCTGAACCTTTTGATGTTTCTCCAGAATCAATTCTTCGAACTTCCTCGGCAAGAATGCGATCCCTCACATCAGTAAATACCAATTTTGCACTGCCGACTGAATTACTGACTGCTGCCCTCATGGGCTCCCAGCTATTCGGTAGAGATGCCAACAAAATTAAGGCTCGAACCTCATCCCCAAAATCAATATTCACAGATAATAATTGATTCACAACAGTATTAAATTCATTTAGATGTGCAGCTACAGAAGTACCTTCACCCATCTTCAGATTGAACAATTTTTTCATCAAATGCACCTTGTTGTTCGCAGAGGGTTTCTCGTACATATCAGATAGAGCCTTCATCAGACTTGCTGTAGTTGTCTCCTTCGCCACGTTGTGAGCAACGCTTTGAGTCAGCGTCAATCTGACGACTCCCAAAACTTTTCTGTCAAGGCGATTCCATTCAACGTCGTCCATCTTTTCTGGTTTTGCACTCAATGGAAGTTCAAGATCTTTCCCGTATAAATAATCTTCAATTTGCATTCTCCAGAACGCAAAATCTGTCCCATTGAATTGTCTAATACCGTGACTTGTGCTAGATTCGCCTGCCATTGCTATCAAAAATCTCCCTTTTAAAATCAGAAAAATTCTGCCCAAAAATCAGAACGAATATACCCGCCTCAAAATTCAGATATTTCCCAAACAATTAATCAGCCAAACAATTCAACAAAATTGCACCCAAAATCAATCTCCACCAGAAAAATTGCTCAATCCGAATAACCCAACCAACAGAACAATTTTGAAGTCCAACCAAACAAAAATTTCAACGCAAAAACAAAATCACTCCCTTTTCTTTCACTGTCGCAGCAAAACAGGACGGGCTGCTCTCTGTTCTCGGCGGACTCTGAATCGGCGGTGAAGATCAGCGACGGCGCGGTCTGGTTCGCGCGGCGCGGTGCTGATCGGCGATGGCGGTTCTGATCGGCGCTCGGAGGACGGTGGTTCAGGTGCTTCGCGGCTCGGGGAGAACAGAACAGAGAGGTGCTCTGTTCGCGCGGGTCGGTGCTGGTGCGCGCGGGTCGGCGGCGTCGACGGTCTGGCGCGGTCGGGGGCGGCGGCGCGGTCTGGGGCGGCGGCGATGCTCGGCGTTCTTCGTCGCGAGCTTCGGGCTTCAGGTGCTTCGCGGTTTCTCTGTTCTTCGTGGTGAAGAACAGAACACACACAAAAATAATCCTTTTCTTTTTCTTTTATCAATTTCCTTTTTCTCCAAAATTGAAATTTCGCGTAACGAAATTACGAACCTCAAATCGATCGATACCCTTCGAAATAATCAAACCCTGATTTTCCGAAAACCACTTCGAACCTCGAAGCTTTGATACCAGTTGTTAGGATTAGACGCCCTAATCCTCCTGTAACGAACGATTCAGGAAATACGAAAAAGAAATAACACACAGATTTATAGTGGTTCACTCTCGTCACGAGAGCTACGTCCACTGGCCGCTGACAGATTTCACTAAGATGAACAAACGAGTTACAACGGTTTGCCTCACACTCTCAGACACTCTGTCTTTCTGTGATCAATTCAATAACCTAAACACGCCTTTATATAATAGACGATTTAGGGTTACAGAATAACAGGGTAATTATTTGACCATAATACCCCTAAACCTAATTAGACTCCATAACTCAACATATCGCTCAGGACTAGGCGTTCTCATCTCAAGCGTGTCACGATCTTGGGACACGCCGAAGCAGAAATGCCGGGTCAGGTGACCCAATTCCCAGAAAGAAACCCGATCATCCAGCCCAAGACAAGGTTTGCAACGAAAATCTTTAAAGTAAATACAAAGTCAAAACTCACATAGTCAAATCTTAAACGGATAGAGCAATACAATAAGTACTTAAAAGCATTCAACTGTGCAAGAAATAAAGAAATTCAATCTACCAACTATGTTTATAGTCCCACGTTTAAACAACTACATCTTTACTAAGGGGAAACAAATAAAACTCTAACAAAAAATAATTGATAAGCAGCCTTTCCCAAATCTACTATGAAGCTGACAACTCTTCTCTTTACCTAGATTGAGAGGGGGTCATTGATATGAGAGATTAACTCAGTAAAAATATTATACATAATGTGTCTTGATTTAAAAATGAACTTTTATTTTCATTTCAAACTATGATTTCATTTCAAAACTATGCATAGTTTACAAAACTGTTAAGGAAACTTCTTTCCTTATTTTTATCAAAACCGGCTCCACAACCCTTTAGTGGAGTAATTATAAAACATGTCATTACATAGATGGCTATATATTGAAAGTAAAACTAACTATTTTCTACCGAAAACATCCTCAATGAAAAATGAGGATCACATAAGGGCCCCTCTGGCACAAACGATAGAAAAGTGTTGATCCGAAGACCCAACAACGCCTTGTGAGGTTGAAGGAAAACCGTGACAGTGATCCAAAGATCTAACTCGTCACTCAAGTGATCGACAACCAACATTCAACCACGACACCACTCGCACAAACATCAGCTTGATTAGGTTTAGGGATTCGAAACCTGATAATCGCGCCATCACCGCCATACTACTATTTTTTGTATCTGCAAACAATACAACTTTCACACAATAGAAGATGTAACATGATAGTCTCATGATTCTTTGACCAAAATCGTCCAAAGTATCAAGAGAATTCATCCTCTTAACAGATTGCAACAAAACCATATATCTTGTATGCTGAAAAATAAATGTGAGAAAACCATACGTACATATACGTATAAAATTGACGTTCTGGCGACCAGACCCTGTCATACTTTTAAAGGTGGTAACCACCAAAATAATGTTTTGAAACAATGCAATATGCTACAGAAAATATAGAATCTCCATCTCGATGAAGACTACTCCTCACGCACAAGAGCAGCAACCTCTGACACTGGCTCGAAATTTGCAATCTCGTACGAGCCTAAAAGAAACCAAAATCAGAAAATCTCTTATGATTACTAAGGGAGACACATGGATGGGCCCTAAAACAGGACTAGGAACCCAATCTGGAATACTATAAATGGTCAAAAACTTCGACGAAATAATATTAAAAATAAAAATAATAGTAATTAACTAATTAATATATAA
>CM039510.1:426811-454311 GCA_022432975.1 Begonia masoniana | reverse complement strand
ATAACAATGATCAAGAAAGTGATCTATGGTCGATGATATCAAATGTCAATTAGGGGGATAATTAGAGTTATTGTCGTCATTCTAAATAAAATTTGATATTTATTTTACAGTTTTTGATAGTTTTAATCTATTTTATATTATGATTCAAATAAATAACCAAACAGGTAAAATAAGATAAAAATGAGTAATTTTGGAAGTCGAGTCGAGACCTAACAAAGAAGAAAAGCCGCAGTATACGGCAATGTTCGGATCCCGAGATAGAGGAGTCTATCCTACACTTTCTCACGGTGCATAAAGTGCACGATAAATCAAAATAGATGTGAAGATAGAATAAAGAAAAAAATCCAAATTAAAATAAGACTCTTTTTTCAACAATATTAGCAAAAATTATAAATTAACACATTCTCCTACAACGGTGTCAAAAACTTGTTGATTAAATTATCATTATAAAATTACTGAAAATGTACGGTATCAAATTTGTATATGATGAGTAGGATTCACAAATTCACAAGGAATATATAATTTATTAATTTCACCCATAGTATTGCTCTCATAAAATTCGAACTTTATATGGAAAACAAAAAAATATGATTTTAAAAATTAAAATAAACTAAATAAATCACCCACTAAAATTTTTAATTCACAGAAAGTTTAAATAATTGATTTCACGAGTATTTTTTGTATTATTTATTAGATCAATATTCATCTGGTTGAGGATATTCATTACCACTTAATGCTTCGAGGATGAATCCTGTGCGAAATTGAGAACAATAGCTTCGAGATGTTCCTGTCGTAACATTGTTCGCTGCATTAATGGGGAAGGTGGGAGAAAATCAACTTACCAAGTTCGACTCTTCTCCAAACACCCCACTGAAAATCACCATGAAAGAGCCCAAATCAACCTAGACCGACTATACAATTTGGTTAATGTCACGATCATGCAACTGTGAGTTTGAAATCTGGGTTCTATGGAACTCGAGACTGTACTTTAGGAAGCCTAAACAATGAACCCAAAGGACCCTTCAAAATACCCTTTTGATGTAAAATCAAAGTCATCAAATGGCTGTTGTGGTCCTTGCAAGTCTAAAAACCATTTTACTGCACTGAAAACTGGAACCCTAACTCAGGAAAAGTGGCCTTTTTTGTGGTCCAGTTCATCGCAGAGGTTCATTTTCTTGCTAAACCAAACAATTCCTTTGTCTATCTTCATAATTTTCCATCTGGGTCCACGCTGTAGCCATGCAAGAACAAAAAAAAAAAAAAAAAAGAGAGGGTAGGGCGTATTAAGCTACTCGAAAGCAACAGCTGCCATCAAATATCAGAGACAATGACTCCCACGTAATGAATATCATCAGATAGGCTAGACGTCTACTATGAAAACTGATAGTGTTGATAACAGATTGAAAAAAGATCAATTTTTGAAAATTTTTTTATCATTTTGAACAGTTGGGTATTCATTTTGATGTAGAACAGCAACAGAGGACGATAAGATTACACAGACTCTACCCATGTGTTTATTTCTTGTTTTACTGAAAGAATGCATTTGGGTGTTTTGTTCAGACCCATTTCAATATCGAGAGAGAGAGAGAGAGAGGGTTGCGGCTAGGAATTGCTATGCGGTTGCAAGTCTGTGTCTTAGGGTTAGTAAGAAGAAAAGGAAGAATGAGAGAGGGTAGGAGGCTAGAGAGAGAAAGAGAGGAGAGAGAGAGATATGGAATGATATGGTGATGTATCTGAGAGATATGGGGGTAGAAAATAAGAGCAAGAGGATGATTACCCGAAAGAAAGGGAGTGTACCCAATACGGCTGTGCAAACAAGAAGGGACTTGTTGGTGAGGTAAGCAGCTCTGGATTTGATCTCAGACGGGGAGAGAGAGAGAGGGAGAGAAAGAGAGGGAGAGAGAGAGACAGAGTTGCAGATTTCAATTGTCAAGTAAAGTGGAAGAAGACGATCAAGAAAAGAAAAGGAATGAGCATTTGTGATAATGAAAACAAACACCCATGTCTCTCTGTGCGTGTAGTCGACTGTAGAGAGAGAAAGCGGAGAGCGAGAGGCTCTAAACCCCATTTAAATGCATGATAAGGAAAGGCAAATCTCATGATGAAGTGTCAAAATCAAACATATTGTGCAATCTGAGAAGAGAGAGAATGAGTCCCCTAGAGAGAGAGATGGAATATGACATTCCTTCAAGGAGAGAGAGAGAGTTGAGATATCCAAAAACTTAAAATTTTGTCAAGAAATAAAATCATACTAATTGAATTTCTCTACTTTTCCATTAAAACGCTAAAAATACTAGAAAAGCATATGAGTATTATTTGATTAATTAAAGTTGCTAATTTCCAAAATTATTGGTCATTTCCCATCCTCGTTAGAATGTCTTCTGACATTCAGTCCAGTCAAACTGAAAAGAGTGATAAAAATTCTGTGGGTTTGGTCCAAATCGAAGAGACGTGGATAATATCTCTATTTACATTATTAAAATAATCCAATTATTATGTCTTGCCTCCATATTTGACATTTGCTTTTTGAGTGAAGACAAACACCCTACCCTACGCTTTGCTTGATACACAATTAATCCTCCAATCATATTCTTATTCAATACGTATGTAATCCAATTGTTTTCACTTAATCATGTGTGATTCTATCGTCTATTTACAGGGATGATGGGTAATGGTAAATATAATCTTATTTGCTATTTGAAGCAAGTATTATTGATATTATAACCAAATATATTTTAGGGTACATAACAGAAAAACCCTAAACTATGAGATCGTTATCAAATTTGTCATTAAAATATATTTGTTAATAAAATCGCTCTTTAACTATAATTTTGTTAATCAAACAACTCAGTGGTAGCTCGCAAAATCACAAAGACTGGAAGCCCACTCTTCAAATGCGGGATCCCGCGATTGAGGCTTATTCTCGAGTTCGGGTCCGCTACCTGTTCCAGAAATATTCTCTTGAGTGGGATCCCGCTCTCAACAAGCGAGCTCCCGTTCTGCACCAATGTAAAACAAAATGGGAGCTCATTCTGCTCCGACCCCTCTTCGACAAAATCGACGCCCAACCCCTCTTCAGAATCGTTGCATCATTCTTTGCAAGTGATTTCTACCGATTTTTCGAAGCCTAACTCTCTCCTTCAGCTACTTTTCCTCCTTTTGGCGACGTTCTATTTTTCGACGAATTTCGCTTCAAATTGTTCATCACAAATGGCTCCAAAGCTCCATCTCAACGAAAAGATGGTCCCTCACAAACTGGTCTAACACAACATGCTCTGATATAAGTCAATCGAACATCAATCGCTTATTGTTCTACAGATTTATAAGTCCGAAAGTTTATTTAATTACGAGGTCGATTTGCGACATCGTTCTATTTCTTTACTCTAGAAGAGTTATCTTTTCAAGTTTTGCATCATTAGGAATTAAGGAGTTGTTTCATTGAATTGGATTACTTGGATTGTGTGACTTGACGAGCGATATTTGTGAGCGAAGTATTGTGTTATTTTTATGCTAATATGAGTTGCACCACGCAATCACTTTCAGTGAAGTCTTATGTCTTTAGTCAAGAAATCAAGCTAACTCCGAGCATTGTGAATGAATTGATCGGTTTTAACACGGATGAGTCTAGTGAAGAATGTGAGGAATATTATCACTCGTCTCGGGACGCCGAGTTTATTAAAGTTGGGGCATGACTTGATTTGCTTGAGGAAGATTCGTCGAAATCCCACTATTTTGTGTGTTTTACAAACAAAAATCTAATTATTTAAATGTCAAGGTGCAAATTATTCACTATTTGATATGTTATAGGATTCTACTACATGATGGATACAAAGATCTTGTAATTTGCATGGATCTATATATAATGGTATAATGAGAAGAGATTAAATTTGGGGTACGTGATTCTGAGTCACATGACTAAGGTTTTCCTTACATACAAAAAAAATATGTCATATATTACGTTGATTCAAAAGATCACTTAGCATTTTTGAATTGCAGTACCAGCTAGCAAGTCTATGAGGAAAGAAAAGACATGTGATATATTTGATAACAACACATTAGCTCATATGTTAATTGTTGAAGTCCGAGTTGAATGCGTATTCACGACCGATCGGGAAGCCTCCACTTCATTAGCTCCTCCTCCTGCATCTATCTTGCATGATGTTCCTATGGAGAATGATCAGCTAGCTCATGCTCACTCCTCAGTACCAGCTAGCAAGTCTATGAGGAAAGAAAAGACATGTGATATATTTGATAACAACACATTAGCTCATATGTTAATTGTTGAAGTCCGAGTTGAATGCGTATTCACGACCGATCGGGAAGCCTCCACTTCATTAGCTCCTCCTCCTGCATCTATCTTGCATGATGTTCCTATGGAGAATGATCAGCTAGCTCATGCTCACTCCTCTGGCTCTTTGACTGTATCTGAGGATAGGTGGAACCATCTTATTTCAACTGTTGAAGGAATGAATCGGCAAATTCATGATATTGTTGCTATTCAAATTCTCGTGCTGCAAAATTGTTCTCTAGAGCAGGAGCCAACTGTTTAAGAGCAGGATCCCGTTCTAAACAGCAGGATCCCGCACTTGAGAATAAGCCTCAGTCTCAAGATCCCGCCAAATTAAGTGGGAGCCTACTGCAGGATTCTGCGTTTGAAGAGCGAGTTCTCGATCTTCTTGATTTTAGCGCACAAAGGAGAGATCGAGATTCCACTCATCAAGAGTGGGCTCGGCTAAGGATTGTTTTATTAATAAAAATATAATTTATGAATGATTTTGTTAACCTATATATTCTATCTAGGGTTTGTTAACAATCATATGGTTTAGAATTTTTTTTACGTTATTTATCATATATTTTATGTAACTGAAATTAAAAAATTAAAAAAATGTTAGAAATAATAAAAAAAAAAAAGAATGACGCCCACTTCATTTAATGCTTTCGCATTTATTTGTTGAGGCGCGTGCTCCTAGCCCTAGAAGAATTGCAGACAACATGCAGACGGCTCTTCCATCATTGCCCCTCAATTATTCCCTTTATTACTACAATTTACCCTTTTGGTTTGTGATAATTAGCGCCACATCACTCGTGTGTAACCTAAACCTTAATTACTACAATTATAATCAAATGACAAGGCCTCCCTAAGCTCTCAATGTAATACCCACTTCAATTCTTAGATCATTTTATGATTCATTCTTTTGCCAATTCTCTTATGAATATTGGGTTTTTTAATCGGAAAGATCTGATATTCACATACTCGTTCTGTTTGTTTTTAATATTTTATACTGCAACGCGTAATGTGCAAAGAAAATTTAAGATACGAGTCGCACAGATAAAAAACAGTCTCTGGTATTTCTTTTCGAAGAGTCCAAATTTTATTTTTGTTCTAGATTACTCTATTGTCTGCGTTACTCAGACTATGTACTAAAACATAACATAAACTTAAAGCATAATTAGATACGGTTAATAGGGGTGATATATAAATTACATGAACATTTAAAGAACCCTAATGAACACTAAACCACGTCATTTTGTTCCACCATTCATTCATTCATTCAAAACCCTCGTTTCTTTCTTTCATTTCCCATCCAATATATCACTTCCATCTCTGCCTCTCTCCCTCTCTCTCTCTCTCTCTAAAGTTCTATATAATTTTCTCTATCTGATCATTTGTCTTTTCAGCCAAGTAATTCCCCTGATACTCTCTCTTTCTAAGCTCCCTCTTGTCCCTTCCCCTTTTCTGAACCTCTATCTCTCTCTCCCTCTCTCTCATCTTCACTTCTTCTATCCCAGATATTCGTCTGATTCCATCTCTACACCCTCCATCTGCCCGCCTCTGTCATCAGTCTTCCACCAACTTTGTCTTGGTTTGTTCCTTTTGTTTTCAACTTTCATGGAAGCTCAACAACAACACCAACAACAGCCAAACGAAGATGGCGGCAGCGGAAAAGGAAGCTTTTTGTCCAGACAAAGCAGTACTCGATGGACACCCACCACTGACCAGATACGAATTTTGAAGGAGCTTTACTACAACAATGGCGTTAGGTCTCCCAGTGCTGACCAGATTCAGAGAATCTCCGCTCGCCTCAGACAATACGGTAAGATCGAAGGCAAAAACGTGTTTTATTGGTTTCAGAACCATAAAGCTCGCGAGAGACAGAAGAAAAGGTTAACCACTGCTGAGCCAGTAGTACCCATGCAGAAACCATCAGTTGGAAATGGCGGTTGGAAATACCCAACCTCCTCTAATGGTGAATCCTTTTTAACTTCACCTTTTCTGTCTTTTCTTCTTACGCAGTGAAATTGACGAAGATTGTAAATCTTTCTATAAAGTATTTGTCTGTAAAGTTTTGTTACAATCTGGTTTCAGGGGTTGCTTCTACGACTGCTCCTTCTACAGGCATGCTTGTTGTTGGGCAGATGGGAAGCTGTGGCGGGTATGGATCGGCAACAATGGAAAAAAGTTTCAGAGTAAGTTTCAATAACCTATTTAGATTCGAGACCTATAAATACATAAATATTGATCTTATTATGGGACAGAAGGAAGTTGTGAGAATTCTTAGTCTATTTCCGCCATAGATTCTGAGTAATTGACCATGGCCACTTCAACTTGTATGCATGGTGTATAAGCTTTTATTTTCAGCTGTGAAGGAGAGAGGAAGCAAGTTCCAGAGCGAGACTCTCTCTCTCTCTAGGTTTTGTGAAGCTCTTTCTCTGAGCTTCTTTTGGAACTCTATATTTTTCTTCTTTTTCAGTACCCTCTTTCTCTCTTCTCTCTCATTGTCTTTTTCATCCAGGACTGTTCAATATCAGCCGGAGGAAGTACCAGTATTAATGTAGGAGCTGCAGCCCACAATTTCGGATGGGTGGGGGTGGATCCTTATTCTTCACCTTACAGTACTCTCTTCGAAAGAAGAAAACAGATTGATTTAGAGAATGGGGAGGAAGAAGTAGAAGAAAATCAAGAAGTGGAAACTCCAGAGCTTGAAACTCTCCCTCTCTTCCCCATGCACGGGGAAGACATCAATGGGTTCTGCAACATGAAGTTCCCGGCCACTTCCGACGGCTTTTACACCACCTGGTACCGGACCTCCGAAGAAAGTGGATCCAGGACATCCCTAGAGCTTAGCCTCAGCTCTTACTCCGGCAGGTTTCTGAACTAACCGCAATGAACAACGTCGGCAGTGATCAATTAAACCTAATTATAAATGATTTTCCAATCTTAGCTAGTTGACGCTTGATGTTGTGTTTTTCCAACCAAAAATTTCCTGTTAGCTGTAAAATTATTATAATGATTATCCTTCTATAAATACGAGTAATCCAGCAACTGAGAAAATGGTATCAATTATTAATCATAGTACTTCAATAAATACTACAATATACAGGAGAGAGAGAGAAATGATGACAGAGAATGTGAAGTAGAAGAGGGTTATGTGTAGGTGCAGCCAATTCTGCATAGGGAATGAAAAGAAAAAAAGGGGAGGTGAAAGGAATATACACAGGCAGCCAGCCAGCCGCTGTCATGGAAGATGAGGAGGAAGAAGAAGAAGAAGAAGCTCAGGATCCGCGGGTGAAGTAGTATATATTTTGGAGTTTGAACCACACTTCGTAAATGCCAATTTCATCATTTGATTGTCCCCTCATTGTTTCCTCTCTCTCTCTCTAACTTTGGCTGGCCGTTTTCTTCTCTATCTCCTCATTCTCTTTCTACTTTTTTCTTGCTTTCCATCTTTTTTTTTCCCTACAATAGATATGAATACTTCCAATTATTAGCTCATATTGTTATTGTCAAAATATTATTTGTTAAAAACGAACACCAAGTTGAAAACGAAACACCGAGATCAAAACCATAAGGAGAAAAAAATAGGAGTAGATGAGAAATTTTCTATTTCAAGATCAAGTACAATAAATTTTGGAATTCAATCATATAATTAGAACGTTAAACTAAAATCTTAAGTTTAGATTCACAATGCGAACTAAACTATCATGTCTCAACTACAATTTGTTAGCATACTGAATTCTAACAATCTCTCGAATTCTAATACATTAAATATATTTTCAAAATTACAAAAAAAAAAATCTTCCTCTTCCACAACTTTTAAAGGACAACCTCAACAACTAATATCAATCAACGCTTAAACTTGAGCGATATACTCGAGAAGAAATTTCATCTTCTCCTCTATGGCATCATCATATTGTTAGAATCGTCGCAACCAACTACACCTGAACATGTAAAAAACTTCTCACTGGAATAAAAAACCTCGAACACATTCAACACATCATCCATGTAACTACTTTCACCATAATGCGTGGAAGTTTAACCTTCCTCTTGGATTTGCCTTTAGCGATAGAACACTGACCTGAAACTGAAACTTGTGATGATATTACCCTAAACAATTGATCTAGGTTGACATTTAGACTCTAATATAGATATAGATCCAAACTTAATATTCACTTGAAAATTTGATTTCTCTCGAGACTTCTTAGACAAATCTCTAGGTGACTTAACAAATATGGCAATCTTATTATCAATAATTGTAAAACTTTGCAACAAATACAAATCTGAACTTTTTGTGTCCTTTCAACATAACAAAGCCCCTCTATTTATTGTCACAGCTATTGCGGCCAACCCTTAATCGCCTAGAAAACCAAGTCAAGAAATTCTAGATTCTTGAGGTTGGAGGAAAGTAGAAAACATAAACCATCGTACATTCAATTGTGTTAATAAAATATTTGAAATCCAACCCATATATAATTTACAAGTTTCATTATACACAAGACTTTCTATAAATTTATTTATATATATATATATGAGCCATACTAAACTAAAATATATGAAAAGACAAAACCCAAAAAGTCTTCTTTGCATATGCTATGACGAACTCATCAACCTATTTTGCTTTTGCCTTTACCTTTTTCTCTTGAGCTACTATCACATGTTCCTGAAAGATTGGAGAAAACTAAATAATGAGCTTTATAAGTCCAACAAGAATCCTAATATAAAAATAATTAAATCAAGCTGATATCACATTTAATTGTGTATTAATGTCTTACATGATTTGTCTTTATAACCTTAACTTCAATTTTCAACACTTATCATTAGGGGTGGGCAGAACCGGACCGGAACCGGTGGACCGGACTGGACCGTCTGTTCGGTTTGGTTCTTGGGTGGTTTTTTGAGGTATGGGATCGGTTCTCGGTTCCCAGACCCATGGGACCGGAACCCGCGGTCCACGGTCTCGATTCTGTTGATCACAGAACCGAGAACCGTGGGAATACCGACTACATATTGACTATTGTTCCCTGATTCCCTGTTGGCTTTAGAAGTTCAGTTCAACAATTTTCCCGATTGGCGAGGCGACTGGCGACTGGCGACTGGCGACTGCGACTGCAACTCCCGCGAGGCGCGAACCTCATCCTTCCGAGTCGGAAGTTCCCGACTCCCATTTCTCTCTCGAATCTGTCTGACCTTCCTGACTGTTGTCTCTCTCTCCAGTTTCTACTTCAAGTTCAAGAGCCCTAAAATCAGAGTTGGAGTGGTGACTCTGCTCTCTGTCTCGGGAAGTCTTCAGCAATCAGCCCTTCCTGCCTCCCGTCTCTCTCTTGAATCTCTCTTCAGATTTCAGACTCTGAAGTTCAGAGTAGTCCCGAGTCTTAAGCTCTATGTCCTTAGAATTTCTAAGGTATGAATTTTCTCCCCCTCTGTCATTTTCAGTTTTGTATCATTTTTGCTGTATTTTAATTTGATATATCCTGTTATTTATCTCCAATAGGTATTTACTATTTTATTTTGACATTGGAGACTGACAAGTGAAGAAAACAGAAGAGCAAAGACCACTGAAGGTATGAATTTTTCACTGATGCCCTCTGTCCTTTTGAATTTTGCATTTGCTACAATTTGAATTTACTGTGTAGTCAGTAGTGTGTATGTTGATAAATTTAGCTTCATATATTACATTGGATTGTTAGATTGTGATGTTGATTGTTGAATGGATTGTAACGTTAATTGTTGAATGATGATTGTTGAAAATATGTTGTTGCATTATGGTAGGATGGATAATGTTGGTGAAAATTTGCATGCTCAATTAAAAAGAATTAAGTCTAATGTTTGGATTCACTACAAAAGGGTACTAAACACTGATTCAGCAAAGTGTAATTATTGTGGACAACTTTACGCTGCACACCCGACAAAAAATGGGACTTCTAGTTTACTAAAGCTTATTAAAGTATGCAAAATGTGTCCACAAAATTTAGACACTAAGCAATTAACTTTGACATTTAGACTTCCTGCGAGCAAAGTTTCTGATGATGTACCCATATTTATAGTAATGGTTGCGCGAGAAATGCTCGCAAAGATAATTATATTGGATGAATTACCAATGAAAGTGGTTGAAAGAATTGGTTTTAGAACTTTTTGTTTGTGTTTAAATTCTAAATTTATTATGCCATCTAGAAGAACCGTTGCACGAGATATTCGAAAGATTTTTCTGCAAGAAAAAACCAAGTTGAAGAACTATTTTTGTTCAACATCACAAAGGGTATGTTTGACCACTAACACATGGACATCAATTCAGAATTTGAATTATATGGTACTAACATGTCATTATATTGATGAAAATTGGATTGTGCACAAGAAGATATTGAACTTTTGTTTAATTCTGAACCACAAAGGTGAATCTATTGGTTAGTCAGTTGAAAAATGTCTACTTGATTGGGAGATTGAAAAAGTTACAACTGTAACTGTTGACAATGCATTTTCCAACGACGTTACTATTTCTCATCTAACAAAGACGGTTCGAAATTGGAAGGGGTTAATTTTAAATGGTGATCATATGCACGTGAGATGTTTTGCACATGTTTTAAATTTGATTGTTTTAGATGGTTTGAAAGAACATGATGAGTCCATATCGAGGGTACGCAAAGTTGTCAAGTATGTAAGGTCTTCTCCTGGAAGATTGCAACATTTCAAAGTTTGTGTTGATGCGGTTAAAATTACTTGCAAAAGTAATTTGTTGCTCGACGTTCTTACATGTTGAAACTCCACGTATTTGATGTTGACTAGCGCTGAGAAGTATGAAAAAACTTTCAAAAAATTAACAGAGAATGATGGTTGTTTTTTGCATGAAATGGGAGGAGAAGGTCTACCCACAACTGAAGATTGGTCATGCATTCGTGAATACATGAAATTTTTAGAGACATTTCACTCTATGACAATTCATGTTTCTGAGTCTCTGCATATTACTGCAAATATGTACATAGGTGAAGTGTGTAATTTGAAGATTGCTATTCAGACACATGCTAATGGCGATAACATGACTCTAAAAAGAATGACATTTGAGATGCAAAAGAAGTTTGACAAATATTGGGATTCTTTTGATAAAATAAACATGTTTATATATGTTGCTGCTGTTCTTGATCCAAGCCACAAAACTAGATTTTTACGGCATTTTTTAACCATTTTATTTGACAGTGAAAGAGCGGTACGATATTTAAAGCATGTAGAAGATGTAATTGAAAAATTGTATGTTGAATATAAAGGTGATACCAATGAAGATCAGACTCCAAGTAGCAGCAATATTCGACGAAAGTCTCCAAAGTCAACTAGTTCTTCGGTGCAAATTCGTTCAAGTGTAGTGTACTTGATGTTTTATGGGTCTGGAAATTCTTTTGAGAGCAACAACGAAACTAATATGTCAGAGATTGATCAATATTTGTCTGAAAATTTGGAGAATTTTTCAGACAATTCTGACTTATTGTTTTGGTGGAAGAGGAACTCCGTTAAATATCTAATTTTGAGTCAAATTGCAAAAGATATATTGGTAATTCTAATTTCTACAGTAGCTTCTGAATCTGTTTTTAGTTGTGGTGGTCGAGTTCTTGATGCCTTTCGTAGTTCTTTATCTTCTCAAAGTGTTGAAGCTCTTATATGCTCTCAAAGTTGGTTAAAAACATTCAACCCTTTTAAAGTTCCTCAAATTATTGATGAAAATTCAGAAGATAGTACCATGACAACTACAGAAGAAGGTTCGAGCATTCAAATATTTAGTTGTTTTACATCTTTATCTCTAATTATTAACTAATGTTTTTAATTTTTTTCATTTTCGCAGATTCGGCTATCGATGAAAATTTTGTAGAAGATGACCAGTCATCAAAGACTTGATATGGACCTGGTGATTGTTATGTACTTTTTTATTTACTGTTTGATAATGCTGAATTTAGTTGGATAACTTGGTTTTAATTGGATAGCTTGATTTAATTGGATTGTTGGATTTAGTTGGATAACTTGAATTTAGTTGGATAGTTTGATTTAATTGGATTGTTGGATTTAGTTGGATAGTTGAATTTAATTGAAATGTTGAATTTAGTAGGATAACTTGGATTTAATTGGATAGTTTGATTTAATTGGATTGTTGGATTTAATTGGAATGCTTGCATCCTAGTTTTACAGCTTGTCAACTTGGAAATCAGTAATTGATTTCATGTTGATTATTATTGTTCAATGTGCATCACGAAGAAATAGGTATTGCAAAATCATCATGTTTGCAAGTGGGCAATGAGTTCTTTGACTCTCAAAGGGAAGCCTTCTAAGGAAGCTTCTCTTGATCCAGCAATTGCAATGCACCTCTAACTGCTAGCATTAGCGATTCCAGCCCTCGTAAAAACATCATAATCATTGAGTCTGTTGCATACTCTTGTAAATTTAGTTTATTGTTATTATCAGATTCCTTCTTTGTGTATTTTTTTGTGGCAGGTCGTCGCAGTAAAATAAATGTTTCTTTTGGTTTGTGGTTTTATGATTGAAACTCAGATTTTTACCATGCTATCATCAATCTAAGTTTTTTCGCTTGGACTTCAGAGTTCGGAAGTTTTTTCACCATGCAATTTTTATAAAAAAAAAAAATTAAAAAAACATTCGGGAGGAACCGGTTCCGGTCCGTGCCCACCCCTACTTATCATCACACATCTCATGTTCTATGTGTTAACAAAATACTTTAAATATTTCTAATGAATGTATACTTTCATGTTCTTTACAAGATTCACTAGATATTTTTTATAAATATCTAATTATGTGTCACACATATTTATGTAAGAAGTATAGTGCATATACATGAATGCATAGACACATGATTTAGATAATCATAACTTAACTACACTTTATCCTCATGTGCAATTAGTTTTCATGCACTTAATTCTCAACTCTATACATAATGGTATGTATTGTATATCATGTACATTTCACACACTCATCCCATGGTTTGTAATTTTATCAAAATTATCTAGACATTTCTAATTAATATATGTTGGAAATGTACAATGTAATTATGAAAATGCTTAGACACATGATGTTTGAGATCATTACCTAATGTCATAATCCATAGACTCGTACATCCTCTATCCTCTTGAACAATGTACTTAACACATACCTAATCTCAACCTTACTAACAACATCTACTAAACTTCACATTCTATACTCATCTATATGCAATGTGTATGAAATCCATTTGTCACACACTCTCATGCTATGATATGAATTAGTGCATTTATGTTCCAAATTATGTGAATGATATTGTTATCCTCAAGTATCACATTAACATATTTTGTGAATACTAATATGCATGATCAATAAATGATTATATGTAAAGTCGTAGACATACTTACATTATACTGGCAGTCTTTCCCAGTAGTACCTGCATGTCACAACATAATATACTTTTGGAGGGCTAGATATTTATAATCCAAGGGAGACTCACAGTCTTTCCTTTTTATTTTCTAACTTTACATATGTCTGTTCTATGTGTTAACAAAATACTTTAAATATTTCTAATGAATGTATACTTTCATGTTCTTTACAAGATTCACTAGATATTTTTTATAAATATCTAATTATGTGTCACACATATTTATGTAAGAAGTATAGTGCATATACATGAATGCATAGACACATGATTTAGATAATCATAACTTAACTATACTTTATCCTCATGTGCAATTAGTTTTCATGCACTTAATTCTCAACTCTATACATAATGGTATGTATTGTATATCATGTACATTTCACACACTCATCCCATGGTTTGTAATTTTATCAAAATTATCTAGACATTTCTAATTAATATATGTTGGAAATGTACAATGTAATTATGAAAATGCTTAGACACATGATGTTTGAGATCATTACCTAATGTCATAATCCATAGACTCGTACATCCTCTATCCTCTTGAACAATGTACTTAACACATACCTAATCTCAACCTTACTAACAACATCTACTAAACTTCACATTCTATACTCATCTATATGCAATGTGTATGAAATCCATTTGTCACACACTCTCATGCTATGATATGAATTAGTGCATTTATGTTCCAAATTATGTGAATGATATTGTTATCCTCAAGTATCACATTAACATATTTTGTGAATACTAATATGCATGATCAATAAATGATTATATGTAAAGTCGTAGACATACTTACATTATACTGGCAGTCTTTCCCAGTAGTACCTGCATGTCACAACATAATATACTTTTGGAGGGCTAGATATTTATAATCCAAGGGAGACTCACAGTCTTTCCTTTTTATTTTCTAACTTTACATATGTCTGTTCTATGTGTTAACAAAATACTTTAAATATTTCTAATGAATGTATACTTTCATGTTCTTTACAAGATTCACTAGATATTTTTTATAAATATCTAATTATGTGTCACACATATTTATGTAAGAAGTATAGTGCATATACATGAATGCATAGACACATGATTTAGATAATCATAACTTAACTATACTTTATCCTCATGTGCAATTAGTTTTCATGCACTAATTCTCAACTCTATACATAATGGTATGTATTGTATATCATGTACATTTCACACACTCATCCCATGGTTTGTAATTTTATCAAATTATCTAGACATTTCTAATTAATATATGTTGGAAATGTACAATGTAATTATGAAAATGCTTAGACACATGATGTTTGAGATCATTACCTAATGTCATAATCCATAGACTCGTACATCCTCTATCCTCTTGAACAATGTACTTAACACATACCTAATCTCAACCTTACTAACAACATCTACTAAACTTCACATTCTATACTCATCTATATGCAATGTGTATGAAATCCATTTGTCACACACTCTCATGCTATGATATGAATTAGTGCATTTATGTTCCAAATTATGTGAATGATATTGTTATCCTCAAGTATCACATTAACATATTTTGTGAATACTAATATGCATGATCAATAAATGATTATATGTAAAGTCGTAGACATACTTACATTATACTGGCAGTCTTTCCCAGTAGTACCTGCATGTCACAACATAATATACTTTTGGAGGGCTAGATATTTATAATCCAAGGGAGACTCACAGTCTTTCCTTTTTATTTTCTAACTTTACATATGTCACACAATCCACTACCAATATAATATCTATTAGGCTCAAACATTATTAATAATATACATTGTAATACCGTTTTCACATGTAAATGATTCTATGAAGCATGATTTGAGTATCTTCACTATGCATACATTGAATGTATTAATATACTAGTAATGCATGAAATATGAGCTTTTCACACACTTTTGAGACACTTTTTGCCATGTTTTATTGATCCTGGCGTCTATGTGGACATCGAAAGCCCGCTTCTAAGACATTTTCTGATGGTTTCGGCACTATCAAATTCTTTTATGATTTCCACTTAATATTCTATCAAAGACATAATTATGATATATATGCCTCAAAATATACACTTTCATTCTATCCAAATATTTTATTTCATTTCATTCATTATATTTTCATATCTAAGATTATTATCAAATCAACATGTCCATTTCATACCTTCAATCAACCATCAAACCTCATTTCCCATATAATATAACCCTGCAACCACATTTTATATAACTATCTTTTCACCAAATCTTTTAACTCACACTTTTACATCTAAAACATTTAATAATTTCACTTAATTTAGAAATTTTATACACTGAATCTTAGCCATCAAAGCACATCAATTTCATTCTCATATTCAACCACTAGAACCAAACTTCAACCCATAATAAACCAATATCAACTACATTACTAAGAATGGATATTGACATATAATCTAAGACTTAATGTTTCTCTTTTTTCCAATAACCACTTCAATTTCATATCTATAATCACCAAATGCAAAAAATCGAACCATGTCAATCTAACATGATCAAAGATATCAACATGCAACCCATGAATTTTAAATATAATCCTATACCACAACTCCTTTTATCTAAACCATGGAATACTCAACATAGTTTAGAAAATAGATAGATTAGAGATTCATGCCTCCTTAATCTTCTTCTTGGTTTACTTCAGTGATTCTTAGCTCAAATGAATCCTCTTGATAAGAATAGCAACTTTTCTTAAGGGTTTGTGAATAGATTCATACTCATTCCCTTTCAATTTCCACTTTCTCTCTCTTTTACTGTTTTCTCCCTTTACTTTCTCTCTTCACTCTTTCCTTCTCTCCTTCTTCTAACAAGAGCATGTTAATTGAAATTTCTCATCTTTTCTCTTCTTTTTAATAGCTGAGTAAGGACTTCAAGATAAGTTCCAAAGAAAATTACCATTTTACCATTGAAAATCAATTTGCAATGACTAATAAACACTAGCATATCTATTTAATCACCAATTTACCAACTTAATTATGTTTTGAGCATGACTTGCTTAAACTAATTAATTTTGATTAGTCTTAACCTAATTATCAAGATTAACATAATAAATTTTGATAAATTAACTTTAATTACTCTCTAATAACTCCTTAATCCATAATTAGTCACTAATCTTGAAGTGACACGTGGCACTAACCAATTGGTTATTCAAATTTTATTACATGGCCACATATTCTAAAGTGTTAGAAATATTTTTTCTTCTACAACTGTCTCAAAATTGCCATTCTAAACTCTAATTTAAAGTCATTTACTAAGATAATGTAATTTTTGAATAAATCTAGCTCAACCAATCTCAAACTTGTACAACTTTTACTACATATGTTTAAATCCTTTCAATCCAAATCCATGACTTTCATTTACGTGTCTCCTTCGACACTTTAAAGTTTCAGAGTGATCCAATCATCATAACAATTTTTATAGAAGTTACACTCCCACATGTTCCAACAAAATAGTTTTCATTTTTAACACGCAAAATGTTTTAAGCCCTTTCTAATAACATTTTTATCAATCTAATTGTGATTATCATTCTTAATCTCAACTTTGACCGTCACAATAACTCTACTTACAATAGTGTACTTTTACTATTTCGAATCAATAGAATTAAAAAAGATCAAAGTTAACTTCAAATTGGGAATGTATAACATATTACCAAGTGTCATGGCAACTCCATCCAACAATTTAATTGTGATTGTACCAATATTAGCTATCTATGAGGTTTGTTATTACCCATCAACACAATACCTTTAGACACAATCTCATGTGTTGAAAACTAATTTTGATTAGAATACATATTAAAAAAAGCTGAATCCATAATCCAATAATTACTAAGCTTTGAGTTGCCTTCCAATACAACTAGAAAATCTTCATCACCACATTCTTCTTCTTCTGCAACATCAGCTTCACCTGATGTATTCGATTGTTTTCCCTTCTGATTATTGTCTCTCTTAATTTCATTTGGCAATTTATGACACTCTGATTTAATATGTCTCTTTTTCTGATAAAATTAGCATGTCCTATCACAATTTCTTGACTTTGACCTGTCATTCGAAACTGTGATGACCCGAAATAAGGGGTCGAACGCAATCCCACATCGCTTGGGGAAAAGATGGAAATGAAACATATGTAAAGAAATCCTCCCAAGATAGTAAGACGCATTTTGGAGCACAATTGGCAATGGATCCCATACGAACTCCGAAGTTAAGAGTGCTCCGGCAATAGCAGTACCAAGTTGGGTGACCGCTTGGGAAGTCCTCGCCAAAACAAATCCGTGAGGGCTGTATGAGTGACCTAAAATGGACAATATCTTACTAGGATGAAGGGGTTCGTTACAAATGGTATCAGAGCCTGTACCCAACCTGAGATGTTGTAACGGCCCCCGGGACGTCCTCACAACATGTCACCCCCCGATTTTAACCTCGACCGTGAGACACTCTCTTTAAGAGCACATCACCCCTCGTTGCCAGGTGGCACCATTCCTCACGACCTTCTCCCCTTGGAAAGAGAGTTTTTGTCTTCTCCGACACTCGAACCCAGGACCTCAACACTTGTAGCCCATGGATTATAGCCTGGAGGTCCTAAGTTCGAGTGTTGGGAAAGGCAAAAACTCCCTTTCCAGGGAGGAGAAGATCGTGAGGAACGGTGTCACCTGGCCACGTGGGGGACGTGCTCTAGTGTGAGTGCCACGTGCTCTACAGTGAGTGCCTCGAGGACCGTTACAAAACAGCGCATTTTTTTGTAACGGCCTTGGGGGCGCCCTCACAGCACGTCATCCCTCGATTTTAACCTCAACCACGTGACACTGTCTCAGAGCACGTCACCCCATGTGGCTAGGTGACACCGTTCCTCACGTTCTTCACCCCCTAGAAAGGGAGTTTTTGTCTTCCTCAGCACTCGAACCCAGGATTAGCACTCGAACTAGCTCAAGTGGTATCAGCACTTGTAGCTCATGGATTATAGCCTGGAGGTCCTGAGTTCGAGTGCTGGGGAAGACATAAACTCCCTTTCTAGGGGGAGAAAATCGTGAGGAACAGTGCCACCTAGCCATTTGGGGTGATGTGCTCTGAGAGAGTGCCACGTGGTTGAGGTTAAAATCGGGGGATGACATGCTGTGAGGGCGCCCCGGGGGCCATTACAGATGTGGCCCGAAAGGGAGCTATTAATCTATTGTGAAGGCCGAGAGAGGCTTGTCACAATACCACATCGCTTTGGGGTAAGGAGATGTGTCAAACGTGGGCCCCAAAAGGAGAGGGGATTGTGACGACCCGAAATAAAGGGTCGGGCACAATCCCACATCGCTTGGGGAAAAGATGGAAATGAAACATATATAAAAGAACCCTCCCAAGATAGTAAGACGCATTTTGGAGCACAATTGACATCTGATCTCATAAGAACTCCAAAGTTAAGAGTGCTTCGACGAGAGCAGTACCAAGTTGGGTGACTGCTTTGGAAGTCCTCGCCAAAACAAATCTGTGAGGGCTGTATGAGCGACCCAAAAGGAACAATATCTTACTGGAATGAAGAAGTTCGTTACAGAAACATTACATTATCATGCCTATATTTTTTGACCCTTGTGTTCTACACCGAACGACAAATTCCTTTACTTAAAACTCAAATCTAACAACTATCTGCTACATCTTCTCATTTAATAACATTACAGAATCAAAGTTCTCCTAGAGTTAGAGTGTTCTGACTATACAAAATAGTCTCTCTAAACGTACCTTATGAAGTAGACAATAAATACAGTAAAATCATCCCCAAATCTTCTTCATCATGTCTGCACTGTATAATATCTAATTCTGAAACTATTTCCTTGAATGAGATAAAGTGTTTGTAATAGAAGTATCTTCCATCAATTTAATTTTAATCATAATGTAGCTGCAGTTTTCTCCTTCAGTATGTGATGCGGAATCTGACTTGACAAATACAACTATATCAAAGATTGGACATTTTCATTCTTATAAAATTTCTCCTCCTCATTCCAAGACACAAAACATTTTATCGAACCCTATCAATTTGCTACTAAATCTATCTATACAAACACATCTCGCACCTTCACTTACTATAATGTAAATCTCATGTTGCACATAATAGGATTTCATATTTCATCGACTGTATCCCCAAAAAATACAACTTCACCATAATATTTGACACAAATTTTTGAAGCCCAAAAAATAATGATATCGCAGATGATATTAAAATCTATTTTAAAAAATAATATCAGAAAACCAAATATTCCAAAAAATTGTGAACCAATAAAATTCGATCCAAATTGAAGCTGTAAATATTGAAATCCCTCAAAGCAACTAATTTTAAAATTTAAATTCTTCCAAAATTTGCTAATCCCACTCTCATAGAGGTTGTAATAGAGAGGAAAAATGGACTGAGCAGTAAAATTTCCTTCAGCTTATATATGCAACCGATTTACATCACTTTGCATATATTTATCCTCTTTAGAGCATGGTTCTTAACAGAAACTATACACATGTACATCAATTACAGGATAAAAGAACAACAAACTAGATACTCTGTAAAATATATTATAACATAAAAGTAATGTGAAATATGTCTAACACACCCCCAACCCCCAAGATCAAGGCTGTAGGATACTGAGTTTCGACCTAAAATGTTTAAAAGTATATGGTGGTAACGACTTCGAAAGACCATTTATGACTTGGTTGATTGCTGGAGTGGTTGAAAAGTGTAATTTGTAAAACTTATCTCCAAAAAAATGGAAATCAATTTTGACATGCTTTGATTTTGTGCAAAGAGATGTCAAATAAGTTACATTCATATTGTCACAACATATAGTAGGAGTCCAACAATTCAAGAGATGAAGCTCTGACAATAAAGATTGAATACAAGCAACCTTAGAAGCATAATTTGCAACACTTCTATACTCTGATTCAAAACTCGAAAGAGTACCTTTTAAATACTAAAAAATTTTGTTTGAGTGCTTATCAATGTAGATCTGTATTACCACACATGAATTGACCCACTTTGTTTACCGCAAAGGCGATGTCAGGACAGTCAAGATACAATATTGTAGACCACCAACTACACTACAATAAATTGTACCATCAACAAGGGGAGTACATGAAGTTTTTGGTAACATAGGATCCATGACCATCATAGTGGGTACTAGATTACAGTTCAACATTCTTGCACTAGAAAGAGGATCATGTATGTACTTAGTCGGTTGGAGATGAAAAAGCAAATTTGTTGTGGTGATGGACACATTAAGATAATACTTCAAATTTCCCAAGTCACGCACAACATATTAGGATTTGAGAAACTTAAAAACTGTTGAATGGTAGATGAATTTGAACATGCAAGCAATTTGCAATTTGTCATCCACATAAACTAGCATAACCAATGTGATGTTGTTTATAAAATAAACGTAGATGTATAAAGTTTGTTGTAGCATGCACGAGAAGACTATTTTAGGCCAAGATTTCTGAAACTTAAAAATATAAGATGGATGAGAAAAGTCTAAGTAACCTTATGGTTCTTGCATATGCACTATAATGGTCTGAGTTGATATTAACTATAATAGTCATGATTAGAATAATTTAATATAATTAAAATGTTAATAAATCATGGGTTAGCAAATATGAACAAGCTAAGCCATTACATTGGATAGTCATTCTGAGATGATTTGAGAAAAAAATTAACCAATCAATCGAGGGTATATGTCTAAAAAAAAAAAAGGTAGAATAGTAGAGACCTTAAACTATGAATTGAGGGTGCAATTAAATCAATTTCATGTATGCACATAAAAATATTAATTTTTACATGAAAGTTAGTGGAGATGCTTCTTTGAGTATAGCCATTGTTTAAGATTAATTGAAGGAATTTTCATGCATAAAATTTTAAACTATTTTAAGGTCATAAAGTAGACATCTCAAACTAGAAGCTGGCTTTATGATAAGTAAATTGAAGATGAGGATAAAAACTTATGCATGTGTAGAATCAACATAGTACTAGAGAAATAATCGAATTTGGACATTCGATTACGACTTGAGCATCAGAATTGATGAGCATAAAACATGAGGCATATGGAGTTTGTTGGATATGATTTAGCATGTCAATGAATAAAATTTATCGACCTATAGGATATTGCAATGTGTCACTTTAATATTAAAGACAAATTATGTGATTAAAGTGTAATTAGAAGATAATTAAGGTTAATTATCATGATTAATTATATTAATCACAATAATTACCTTAAGACTACATAGAAATGCTAAACTGGGATTCACAATGCAAATTCAATCGGTCTTATTCAAATACAATTCAAGTCATATCAAATTCTAATATCATTAAAGTAATCCATATAAGGGAAGTTATTGGCTTGTTTGGAATTAGTATAAACCTTATATATCTCAATGTACCTAGTTGAGTAGATCTAACTTTTTATTACCTGTGAGTTTCGCTCAAGTTGAACTAGATTGACTCGATAAATTAAGATAGCGAGACAAGTCGATCCAACTGTTGAAAATATATGATATGCAAGATTTGCTCTTACCGATCCCGTTATGCTTACTCATGCCAAGATATCTAGAGTTACTTTGAGTGTAATTAGTTCTTTTTACAATCTAATCTAATATGAATAAAACAAATGCTTTGCAACAACCTTTCATTACATTATGTTTTCGCTTATAATCTAATTCCACTTCATATAGATTAACACGAGTCGATTTGCTAAAATAGCAACTCAGTTAAACCGTGATCTTTGATCTTTGATCATTTATTAATGAGAAAACAATACTTAATTGTGCTTGTGACTCAAGGTCAGATTTTGTTTCTCCTAAAAAAAACCTAATTTTGGCAGTAAGTTTTCATACTCTTTTATTGGTGGCTCATTTCAGTTTCCGACTCTGACAGTCTCTCAAGAGACGTAGGTAGTTAAAGGAAAATGGTCATTGTCGTAAAGATTATGGGTTTATTTGGTTTGAGAAAACTTTCTTGGAATGGGCGTATTCAATGTGGTTTAGGACAGAGAGAGCTTTCTGTAGAGAGAGAAAGAGCAGGGTTTATTAGGAAAGAATAGGAGAGAGAAAGGGTTGATAGATACAACAATTTAGAAGATCTTGAAAGCTTTCGGAGTCTCCAAGTACGTAATGTCCCTTACCAGTAACATGAACCCATCCCTACCCATCACGCCTTTTATCCTTTTTCATGGCATTAAACCCTCAAACTTCTCACTTCTCCTTTCTCTCTCTCTCTTTCTCCGACTACCTTGATTAACCACAACTCAATTGTTCTGTGCCACTCATTGAATGAACAACAGAGGTCATGTTTAGTGATGACCACCCAAAAACAGTGGAGCCTATTTTTGTTTATACATTGTATTCCTTTCGAGAATGCTTACGTTATCTATCTGTTGTTATCTTCCTTTTTTCTAACTTTTGAATTTGACGATTATCTTCATTCAAAATTGTCATAAACGTATGATTGCTCTCAAAAGATGTAATTATTCACTCGTGTGGCTTGGCCTAAGGGATTTGCTTTGGAATCAGATGCCAAGCTTTTTGAATCAATAAAACTATAAAACCAAGCTGTTTCATGATTGACACAGGTGGATAGAGTTTCTTCCTACTATGTCTACCAGCAGTGTCATTAAATGTCCCGAGGCCTGGTTCCACACGACCTTAGGCCCTGTCTGGATCTGACCCGATTTCAGACCAAGTATGGACCTTTTTTTTCCATGTTGGTCGTCTCGCAGACTTTATCCAGCATGTCTCCAGCAGACTGGCTTCAGTAAAGAATTAGCACCGCAACTACACGTGAGGAAGCCGCGGTCCTGATAATTCTGTAAAGAGTTCCGCGACGCTAAAGAAAAAGAAAAATAGCTAGTTTCACGATTTGAGAGGAACTCGAGATAGAACGAACAACGATTCGGTCCGAGATCAGACAGAATCGCCTTACCCTTATTCTTAAATATTTGATATAGCAGCAGAAGACTTAAAAATTTATTAAAATCCTAGGCCGGAAATCAACTAAGCTTTAACAAGATCCAACCAGTAATATCTAGATAGAGTGATGATGTAAAATCATAATAATTTTACTAAATAACTTCCTAGGAACACAACCTTCGGTTGTTCCATTATTTTAATTAACACCAAATAAACATGCTAAATGAACGTACATACTCAATTAAAATACGTTTGGTGAAAATACATATATAGTATGAAAACTGACTAGCCATAACATGCACACATGATTTTGCGTGAGAAACCTCTAACCTAAAAATGAGCCTACCAACTTCCAAGGCCAATATCATAAACCAAAGAAGTCTAATAAGGTACAAATCAAAATATCCCAAGTCTGGGTAAATAATCGATAGCACAACCAATATCAAGATTGAAATTTTGGCTTTTGCTACTATAAACTTCCCTACCACTATTTTTTTTTTCTTTTTTGGAGAAGCATTTCATCTCATAATAAAAAATTGTATTGATATTGTGACATTAAATATCAAAAAAACATAGTAAACGTAAAAAAAAAAAAAGAAATGGATAAAGAAATAGTGGTTTCTATCGTTTTCATGGTTAGTTCTTAAACGGTGAGGTCCTCTCTATACATCGGAACTCATTCTTTTCTATTCTTTGGCTCTACCCATGAATTATCGTTCTTTCACAATGAGGTTTAACTATGCAGTAACGATATTTAATTATGAGGTTTCGCCGGGTAGCTAACCCGCTTATACTTAAATCTCAAATTTTTAGACTTAAAATTTAACCTAGGAACAATGCCCAATTCGAATCCAAAACAAGTCCTGAAACACCCAGAAACAATTGAATCAAAAAATGGATCTCAAAATAGACCATCGGCCGCAACCCAGAGTTTTGGGGTTGGGCTGCGACAGGGTCATGAGTTGCGACCTTGAAGGCTGGGCTGCAAGTGAGAATGATCTGAGTCGGGCTGGTGTTTGAACTCTCCCGTCTCACGCGAAACTTTCATGTTATTCTGTCGGATTTGCCATCCAAACAATAACAATTCATTGGCCCACAAATAGAGTTACGGGTGTGGTTACTCTCCTCCTTTTGGCAACCAACTCCCAGCTTCAATTATACCATTAAATAAGTGGGAGTACTTTGCTGCCATTTTTAACTCAATCTCCCAAGTAGCCTCCATTTCATCATGGTTTTTCTATTGAACTCAAAACAAAGGAATTTCACAGTGGCACGAAAATCTGATCTCACAACCCGAAATCCTTTCAGCTTTTCTTTATAAGATATGTCTTCCTAGATAGATATATCAGCCCAAGAACTTGTAGGATCGAAATAACCTAAGATAAAAGGATGGGGGATGAATTAAGTTATTATATATTTTTGTGATTGAAAACAATATTAATTTGCATGTGTAAAATAGATTATGGTTGATTCTAAACTTAACAAATTGAGAGAGAAGGGTAAGAAAGTACAAACAAATTTATTAACGTTGTTTGGCCAACCTTACTTATGTCCAGGTTTCAAGATTCGTCTTTGAAGATTATTTCTTAAATCAACTTCTCGAGTTTATTAGATTGAACTTTCGAGCGTCAATCTAGAGTCTTACACGTGACTCTTTCTCACTCAACGTCATCTGGCCGACGCTGAATTCTCCCATGCCAAAAACTTCCATGTTTTCTAGTCTGACTTGCCATCCGAACAACAACAATTCATTGTCCCACAGACAGAAACTTGTGTCCAAAAATCAATCTTTGCATTAAACACCATAATCACTATTCAAAGAGTGGGCCCCAAAATTTTGATAAATTCTCATGTAAACAATCTGATTTGCTAAGCATTTATAGAAGGTCCAAAATTTTCCTTACCTGCAAAAGTTCCCTCCCCCCTCCAAATATTTTCTTCAAGGTTGATTATCAACATCAATCTACAGTTCTTCACACCGTAATTCGCCGTTGAAAGTAAGTCGCCTCAGTATTTTGAAGAACATTCTTGTTCTTCTTATCATCTCTGCCTTGTTTTTGGAAAATGTTACCTTGAAGAGGGGGAGAGAAGGTATTGGCTCCCACTTAAAGTCGCGATCTTTGGGCCGTGAGGCAAGAACATTTCATCCTCCAACGTTTTTTGGGATTTCTACTTCGGTTTGGTTCGAACAGCATCAAGTCCGTAACATTAATCTTAGGTTGTTCATTAGAGCGTTTCATGCATAAAAAGAAATCCAAGCTTTCGAGAGAAGATCAAATGAGTTTTGACATACTTGATACAAGAAGAGCATAAGACTATCTACTTTCGACTAACGTAGGCTCCCAATTTCGATAAGTCGGGTATCCAAAACGAGAGTTCAGAAGAGCCAGTTACAAATACAAGACTTCCCGGGGCCCATTTTACGACCGGAGGCTCCATTTCAGTGCTCATCCAGCTCGTAACCTATACCGGGTAAAACATGAAAGGAAATTTGTTTCTTATAAAGTAGAGCAAAAGAGTAAAACAAGTCGAATTGATTTACCTCCTTCCCCGTTCTTACGCTCCAGGCATAAACACTACCATCGCCGGAGCCTGTCAGTCATGAAATGAATTATAACATCTAATTTTTCTTGTTTGACATTTGATCGAACATGGTTTCTAGCGACTTTATATATATCAGACCTGAATCTCATTAGACACAATGAATAAAAGACAGAATAGAAGACATGGCTTCACCTGATATCACGTACATTCCTTCAGGGCTAAAAGACGCCTCGAGGGTGGAGTTGCTCGAAACCGGCTTTACATTGTACGTGAATAGCTAGAAAAAGATAAACAAAACGTTACAAACAGTACGCAGAAGGTACACGGGTTAAGATGTCGAAAATCGAAGGGAGGCACTCACAAGAGTCCCACGGAACGAATCAAGCACATGAACACGTCCATTCATCGTTGTTACCAGCATGAGTCTCCCATCATTACTGAATTTCACAACATTTGCATCAGATACATCATCCCCGAGGGAGAACACATCAAAAGGACCCTGAAACTTCAATGCATCAGAGAATCTAGAAATAGAATATCTTCAAATAAAGAAATTATTTTTGTAGTCGTATAACACAATTTGCGTTATGAACCATTGTACCTTTTCGTAATTGCGAGCATCAAACATTCTGACGTAGCCCCCAAAAGCAATTGCAACGTCTTTTCTTTTTCTCATATTCATTTATTCTATCACCAAATGAATAATACGTCAAATACATCATGATGTAAGATTGAAGTACATAGTTAACACAATATGTTGTTAATTCCATTGCCCACTCAGGGTATATGGACATATATTCCTCTTGTTATCTTGTTTACCATGTAAATGAGAGAGAGAGAGAGAGAGATGAGGAGAGGAGAGAGCGAGGATTGTTAATCCATTTTGATAAACCGTATATAACACTCCTTCTCCTGTCTACCATGGGAATATTTGGGGGAGGGAGAGAGTTATCTTAATCATTTGCCTTAATAACGAAAAAACACTCCCTCTTGCTTGCATGTGAACATGAGGACAGAGAGGAGAGAGTTAATTCGATGAAGTGAATCGTTGATAAATTTAAACTGTGGGCAACCAATACTTAAAAGGAACTGTCTGTAATGAACTTTGCATCTTCTCTGAATTACTTCCGCTCAATCATAAAACATAATTCAAGGTCCAAAACCCTAAATACTTAACACCAAACTTGAACTTATAAAATTAAAACACGGTGGCTTCAATGTTAATATCATAAATAAATCTAATTAAATTTCATTTACTCGAGAAATCGACAAAATTTTCTAGGTAATATTTTTGATTAATGCGACTTTTAAATCATAGCTTA
>CM039510.1:349333-426711 GCA_022432975.1 Begonia masoniana | reverse complement strand
CAATATTAAGTTGCAACAAAGATAAAGACATAATCCAAATGGTAGTCTAATTATTTGAAATGTGAAAGTGACACCATAACCATCTTTGATTTCTTTATTTAAATTTAATGCCATACTTTAGTTGCTTAGGTGAGCTTCAACTAGGGTTATTGCTAATCACTATCTCAAGAGTGTCCGTACAAACTTGTGTGCATAATTGGGAGATAGTGGAGGGCTAATTTGATAACAAAGATTGGGTAACGGGCATATCCAATAAAGAGCATACCATCCAACAAATACTTGGAAAGATATCTCCTTTTTTGCTTTCTTGATGAGCCGTTTTGCTTTGCCTAGAGCCGTTGCCAACTTGGTGACCCGGGTAAGGATTCTAGAGATTTGTTGCTTTTTCACGATCCGACACAAGAAGCTTTCATTGGATAAATAAAGAAAGTCAAGTAAAATTAGGTCACAAACCACTAAAACAAGAGAAATGTGGAAAATAATGTGGAAAATGAGTCCTACGCTTTATCAATCTATGTCATGTAATGACATACATTGTCAAAGTACACTACTTGTGTTACTAGCCCACACTAAGATCTAACCATTCTTTAAGTTTTAACAAGGCTTCAAATTGCCGGTTTCTAGTTGGTATGGGAAAGAAAGGTAAAAATTAGAAAGAGATTCTACTCTCCACCAGCATTATGAAAATAATGGAGTTACATTAGATTATTCCCTATAACCAATTTAAAAAATACATTCTTTTAAAAAAAATATAATGTAAACTAGATGAACAACGTAAGTTTTTAGTGAAACCAACGATTTTAATGTGATTAGCAACAACTAGATATATGCTGACTTAACATGGAGGTATGGACCTTTGTCGATTTTATCGTAATGTATCGTTAAGTTGAGTGGGCCGTAGGTTATTATATGACGACCCTAATCGGTAAAAGTTATTTATCTAAAAATATTTTTCTTCCTTCATCTAAAACTCCCGTTCGAGAGAAAGTGACGACCGGTGGTGGACGTTCAGAGGGAAGAGAATCAAAAGGAGAGACTAGGCTGATTTTGATCACAGATCAACAATTCTGAAGCATCAATCTCGGACATATTTAAAGGACTTTGTCGGTTTAAACTCATTTTTCATGATAGTTTATATAATCTTTAGAATTTTAATTGAAAATTAGTATGATGTAGCCAAGTAGATTGTGAATCCACCATGCACGGGTTCAATTCTCGTAGTTCACCCATAAATAACAAAAAAGAAAGGAAATAAAAGAGTGAAATTTTTATTTATTTTATTTTATCTTATCATTTTTTTCTTTGTAAATTTTGAATTTGTAAAATAGTTTATATAATCTTTAGAATTTTAGTTGAAAGTCAAATTTTGAGTTTGTAAACCCAAAGCATTGGTTAATAGTCATTTATATTGAAAAAAAAATGAATGATAACATGTATAACTTGAGTTCAAAGGAGAATGGTGTTGAAAAATTAGAGAAAATCAAGATTTTATCGTGACAACCCAAATGGTTGTTGTAGCCCATTTTTTACAGTTTCGTTGGAACTCAAGATCAAGTTACAATTTCACATTAAAAATTTGTGATCTTATGATATTATATATATATATGTAACATTTCATTTCCAACTATTACAAAATCTTTGAAAAAAACTTATGAGCAGCATCATAGAGGTATCAGTTCTAAGCATATCACTAATTGGTGGAGTTTAGGGTGTTACAGTTGCGCAGTTTGCACTGTGGCACCAATGAATTTTTGATGGTAGCTACGAAGCTGAAGATCAAACAAGTGACCGACACATGTAGTGTCGTAGTGCCAAAAAGACGCCAAGTGGTCCTCAATTTGATATCTTTTCTTGTTATAGGATCCAACGCTTATTTTCATAGCATTAAAAGTGTATTGATGTGAATACAATTCTAGGTATTGCAAATTAACTTGTTGAATCTCGATTCTAAAAGTATAAGTTTTAACAATGTCGAGAGGTAGACACACTTGAGGTTGGTTCTATTTATTATATTCGATTATATATCCTATGGATTTTAAAACTTTATTTTGAGTTATATTTCACACAATAATGACATCACATGTTTTATAATATATCGATATTTGTTACATATATGTATGTTTTCCTACATGTTTATTTTTATGCATGCATTTTATTATTATGATTCATTTTGGTCATTCTTACCAAATTTGCTTGACACGAGAGTAGGGTCAATGTTTGTTGTGCACATCCAACGTTTTGAATATGTGTTTGCACATCATGCAAGCATGTTACGGGCAGCTATCCCGTATCTCTGGATAAAAACTCTAAACTTGATCAAGATTAAGGTTATTACGTCATGATCTTTCATAATGATCGTCTTCTGCATCTACCTATGACACATATGTTCGAGGGATCGTGAAAGACCTTTTTTTCTCGAATAGTTTTTCTGTTCTCAAAATGATGTTATTATTTTACTATTACCATAATATAATAGAATCATTTTTTCATGGCCTACATAGGGTTTGTTTAACATATCTTTAATGACTAATTTTATTACTTGTATGTATAAATTATTTTAAAATACTAAATATATCGCTTGAATCTATATGTCAATATACTCTGCTCACTCTAAATGACCACTTATTTTTCTAGTCTTAAATTGAGAAATTTGAAGGGACCAAAGGAGTGAGTTGTCGTACTTATTCTAGTTCATTTTCTTGAGCATTTAATGATTTGAGAACTTATCATGCTATATGATTTTTCATTTCATCTTGGAATTTTATGTAACTCGTATAATAGTGTGTTTTACACTTTAATATTGACTATTTCATCATGAATTATTATTATACAATTATCATGTTACTGTTGTACGAATGTGTTAAGCCTAATATTTTTAGACCTTGGTTTCTTTGATCAATAGTTTGGTTTTTAAGTCTTTTGTTCTTAAGCATATAATCTACCAATGGTGGAGACAAGCAATCCTCTTAAAAATAGAATTTATCCTAATTTAGACAAGCAAGTCCATATAGTGATTACCAACATATACAACAAAAAGTCCAAAGAAATATTATGAAAGAAACCAAGTATCAACATCTAATGTGATGTACAAACCAGAAAAGAGAAGGAAGAAATAACAAAATTCTCACCAAAGAAAAGAAAGAAAATAAACACTTGAAGAAAGGACATAAAGGAAAATCCACAACAATCAACTACTACTGCCTCCACAATTTTTACCTAGGACGAGGGGGAGACTTTTGGGGCAAATATCTAACACGGTAAAGAATTATATACTAGTCAATACATGTGCATGAGAAAAATAGTTTTATTATTTTATTTTAGAAAACAATGAGCGAGTGAGGAAAATGTAATGTATGGATTTACATTCATCAAAAACTTTTTAACCATTTTAAAATCACACTCCATAAGCCATCGATGGGGTCAAGTTTCAAAAATTCCTACATACATAGGTAGTATGTAAAAAATAATGCATCAACAGTTTTATGTATAAAACAGACTCAATGAAAATAAAGTCATTCAGAGACCTTTGCATATCAAATGTCTACAAAGCGAGTAAAAGAAAGAATAATAACTATCCATAGGCCATTCAGTTCGTAAGGGAGAAAAAATGACTGTCCAAAAGCCAATCAATCAAGTATCGAACATGACAATAAATATTTTGTCTGGGTTTAGAGATTCAAAAGCAATAACTGTCCCAATACCATATCACACCTACAAACAAAACCAATGTACACAACAAAAAGTATATAGCAAACAAGACGCTCAAAATCACGACCCAAAACAACTGAAGGTCCACCGGTATATATGAATTAAAATGAAATACCATGGATGTATACAATAAACATGTAAAACGAGGGTTCATATAACATAAAGAATGAGATGCTGTTAAACATGACATGTCAAAATTTATATATGATGTCTCACAAAATAAAGATTTTAAAAATCATGATGCAAATATAATACAATAAAGAAACTCCTACCTCAACGATGATTGTCATACCGAACATCCAGAACACGTTATCAAGAACATGCATGAAATTGATAATGTAACACCCGGTTTTATCAAACTAATTCTCTATTCTTTTAAATTAATGGATGACTAGGCAAGGGCATAAGAGGTAATTAGAAATTTTAAGTGGATAACCTATTTAAGGAAAGAGGGTTGGGTTTAATGCACTATAGCCGCCACCATTTCATACTTTTCCTCTTCGGGTTTTCAGCTCGAGTAGCAGAGCTCTCTAAGCGATTTTCCTTGCTCGATTCTCTTTCAATCTAAGTAAGTTTTCCTCATTCTCTTGCGTTTTAGCAGTTAGATAACCGAGGGAGTACAATGTGAGGATTTCAAGGATGCTGTTGATGAGAGTAGGTTCGGGTTCTTGGGGAATAAATGGGAATGTGCAAGTAGTAGAGTTCAAAACTGGTTTCCTTGTTCTTCTGGTTAATTTTTGGTAAAGTTTAGCGAAGGTTTGATTGATGTTCTGTTATGAACTTAGGTGAGCGAGCTTCTAAGGTAGCTTACAGCCGAGCGATTTCCAGGTGACCAGGTAAGTAAAGTTTGCTTGTGCCTTCGGGCCTACATCACAAAACAGTAGGATTATGTATGTTTGAATGTTTGTATGTCATGCATCATATTTTGAAAATTTATGAGAAAATGAATTTACATGAAATGACATGGTAAGGAATGAACAGACTGTAACAGTTGTTAAGGGAACTAATCCGCCCCTTAACCAAGAGAAAGGATGTATGACTTTGGGGGAAATGATCCAAACCCCAATTTCACAGGGGGATCAGATCAGTTTGTTAAGGGAACTAATCCACCTCTTAATCAAGAGAGATGATGTATGACTTTGGGAGAAGTGATCCAACTCTCAATTTTACAGGGGGATCAGATCAGAAACGATACATATGCAACTGAGATGAGAAAGTAGAAACTGCATATTTAGGAATTTATGTTTCAGCATTACATTTCATTATTGCTTTATTTACTTAACATTAGGCTAATAGATGAGTTTTGTGATGTAGGTGAAGAAGTGTCAACAGGTGTGTTCACTGAGTTTGCTGAGGACTAGTCTGGTTGGAGGAGTGCATCTATGTAACAATCTGGCAACTGATGGGGCAGTTGAACTGATGTCAGTGGATGAAGGTTTAGTGAACCATGATTCAAATTTAAATATGTTGAGAGTTTTAGTGACAGTAGTAGTTTTGATGTTTTGGATACAATTTGAGACTCTTTCTGTGAATGATACTCTGTTGATTTTAATAGTGGTCTTTATCAAAATTTTGGAGTAGTACACGGATTTATGTAGTTTTGAACGGTGTTAGTAAAATGCTCAAGTTCTTTTGGTAGTCAGAGTTTTCTTTATTTATAGTGAAATTGTTGCTATGTTGTTGTTCTGTTGTCTATCAGAAGATGTCTTCAGTAAAGCCATTGGATGATGTCTTCAGTAAAGTCATCGGATGATGTTTTCAGTAAAGCCATCGGATGATGTCTTCAGTAAAGTCATCGGATGATGTCTTCAGTAAAGCCATCGGATGATGTCTTCAGTCAAGCCATCGGATGATGTCTTCAGTCAAGCCATCGGATGATGTCTTCAATGGAAGTCATCGGAAGATATAAGTAGAAAATTTGTTGTTTTGTAACCGGATGATGTTGAGTGTTTTATCCATCGGATGATGAAGGTAAAGGTCTTTTGTCGTTTTGTAACCGGATGATGTCGAGTATTTTACCTACCGGAAGACGTGAGTAAATGATTTGTCGTCTTGTGATCGGCAGAGGCTGGATGAACGAATCATCCGGCTGACGTCATCAGTAGATGCGAGTAGCAAAACTTGTCGTTTTGCGATCGGCTGAAGCTGGAAGAATGACTCCTCCAGCTGACGTCATCGGTGGAAGCCTTCGGTTTTATTTCTGCCTTTTTTTCGTTGACATTGTCTAGCGGCAGATGCGTTTGACTTTTACAATTTTCACGTTTTCACGCTTAAGTCTTGGTCGAACCAATTCCTACTATTTCAATTGATATTTCCAAATATTGATTTACAACCCCATTTAATCTTTGCTTGTTTTCAAATGGTTTTTCGCTGTGAATTTTAACGTTGTGGTTTCAGTGAACATCGAGTTTTGTCTTTCAAGTGAAATTTTAAATTTGGTCCGAAATTTTCTAGTTATGTTCGGGTTTATGAGTAATGAACTGAGTTTAGAAAACTTGGAGCGTTACAGATAAACTCTTCACTTGCTTCCATTTTTTTGTGTAGAAAAATATCTCAAGTTTGAGATATTTTCTGACCATAAGGGATTAAAGTACCTTTTTACACAAAATAATTTGAACCTACGTCAGTGCTAATGAATGAAGTATATGGAGGACTATGATTTGTCTTTAGAATATCATCCTAAAAAAGCTAATGTTGTAGCCGTCACCTTCAAGTTTCACTTTCTTGTCTTGTGTTGGAAGATTGCGAGGATTGTCAGACAGTTCGAATATTTAATTGGGTAGTGACTCTCACACTATTGCAACTTGTTAAAGACATGCAGAAGCTCAATGATGAGATGGAGGAAAAGTTTGAAAAAAATTGAGTTAGTGAGAAATTTGATGGTTAAGAGATCAACTTAGATGGATATCTATTATTCAAGTGTCAAATCGTAGTATCCAATAATTTAGATGTGAGATTGACAGTTCTAGTAGAGGGTCATAAGTTCATATTTGTTATTTATTCAGTTCACCATGAGAACAACAATTGTGAACGTTCACCATGCTTGGTTCGATGGGACTTGACTTGGGAACAAACTTAAATAGTTTTTAATGTCAGCACAATGCTAACTTCTCCTGCATCTAAGAAGTTCCAGTTTAGACTTTTGAGGCTTTCTGCCAATTGCGTGTCCCAACCTTCATTTCTAGGTCTTTTCAATCATCTCATCAACAGAAGTTGTCCCTTTCATTGCCCCAACCATAAACCAAAGTTGCTTGGTTTCTACCAGTTTCTAGGTCTTTTTCTGTAACGTCCCGAGTTTTCTGAACCCGGTTCGCTACACAAGATACTGAACCGAACTATAAGATTTTTGAGAAAATTCTAAAACTTCACTCAATGGACAAAATTTGATATTTTACTAGGTAAACATTGAAAATTTTGCAGCGAAAAAAGCATTTGAGCAGAACAGAGTTGAGCAAAACTATGAAAAAACGTTTGAATAATCAGCTATAATATTAAGAAATAATTCAGCCAAAAGAAACGAAGGCTTAAGCGTGAAATACTTAAAGTTCGTAAAAAGTCAAACGCATCTTCCGCTGAACAAAGTCAACGGTAGAGGCAGAAACAAAAACAGAAGGCTTCTGCCGACGACGCGTCGGCTGCACACATCAACCGATAGAACAAGTTGCGTCATCTGGTCACTAGGCGACAAAAATCCTCAATTAACATCTTCTGATCGTAAAACGACAAATTTCTCCCTACATCTTCTGATAGATATAATACTCGATATCACCTGGTCACAAAACGACAAATTTTAATACTCACATCCACCGATGGATTACATCCACCGATAGACAAAACACTCGGCTTCTACCGATGGACTAAATCCACCAATAGACCAAAAATACTCAACATCTGCCGATAGACATCATCTACCGATAGATCAAAAATACTCAACATCTGCCGATAGACATCATCTACCGATAGATCAAAAACACTCAACAAAACAGCATAGCAACAATTTCACTCTAAACAAAGAAAACTCCGACTACCAAAAGAACTTGAGCATTTTACTAAAAACCGTTCAAAACTACTTAAATCCGTGTATTACTCCAAAATTTGGTAAAAACCACTATTAAAACCAACAGAGTATCATTATCAGAAAAGTCTCAAATTGTATTCAAAACATCAAAACTACCACTGTCATAAAAACTCTCAACATACTTAAATTGAATCATGGTTCATCGAACCTTCTCATCTACTGACATCAGTTAAACCGCCCCATTAGTTGCCACATCGGTACATGAATGCACCCCTCCAACCAGCCTAGTTCTCAGCAAACTCAGAGAACACACCTGCTGTCACTTCTTCACCTACATCACAAAACTCATCTATTAGCCTAATGCTAAGTAAGTAAGGCAATAATGAAATGAAATGCTGAAACATAAATTCCTAGACATGCAGTTTCTACTTTCTCATCTCAGTTGCATATGCATTCATTTCTGATCTGATCCCCCTGTGAAATTGGGAGTTGGATTACTTCTCCCAAACTCATACATCCTCTCTCTCGATTAAGGGGCAGATTAGTTCCCTTAACAACTGTTCAGATCCCCCTGTGAAATTGGGAGTTGGATCACTTCTCCCAAAGTCATACATTCTCTCTCTTGATTAAGGGGCAGATTAGTTCCCTTAACAACTGTTACAGTCTGTTCATTCCTTACCATGCCATTTCATGTAAATTTATTTTCGCATACTTTTCAAAATATGATGCATGACATACAAACACATTCAAGCATATACAATCCTACTGTTTTGTGATGTAGGCCTGAAATCACAAGCAAACTTCACTTACCTGGTCTCCTGGAGATTGTTTGGTTGTAAGCTACTTCAGGAGTCTGCTCACCTATAATCGTAAACAGAGTACCACATTACTAAACCTCATTCTAAACCATTTAGAAATCTTAGGAAAACTAGCTGGAAGTCCTGCTCATCGAGCATTCCTGGTTCTCCCCAAAACCCGAAACTAACTCTCACTCACAGCATTCACGAACACTCCCCTACAATCTCTCTGTTATCTAATCACTAAAACAACAAGTAAAATTAAAGAAAACTCACCTAGAATGAAGAAAATCAGAGAGGAAAATGTCAGAAGGAAGTCTGCTGAGCTGAGCTGAAAATCAAACGAAGGAAAATGGTAATAGGGTGGCGGCTACTGTGCATTAAACGCAGAACCTCTTTCCTTAAATAAGTTATCCACTTTATATCTTAATTTACCTTTATGCCCTCGCCTAGTCACTCATTAGCCTAATCACTAATCCCTCCCAAGTATACTATTAGTTGATAAGGCAAGTTGGTTCAATGGAACCGGGTGTTACAGTCTACCCTCCTTAAAAGAATTTTGTCCTCCAAATTCAATACCTGAATAATTCTGGATGTTGGTCCATCATGTCTTGCTGGCGCTCCCAAGTTGTCTCCTCTATGTTCTGGTTATGCCATAAGACTTTCACCAGTGGAACTTCTTTGTTGCGCAATACTTTCACGGCACGGTCTAAGATCCTTACTGGTTTCTCCTCATATGCAAGAGTAGGATGAACTTCAATACTCTGCTGTTCCACAATCTGAGATGGATCTCGTACACACTTCTTAAGCATAGAGACGTGGAACACATTGTGAATCACTTCCATAGAGGCTGATAACTGCAGTTGATACGCTGTCTTCCCAATCCTTTTTAAGATTGGAAATGGTCCAATAAATCTGAGATTCAACTTGCCTCTCTTACCAAATCTCACAACTCCTTTGAATGGTGATACCTTAAGAAAAACTTAATCACCTACTTCAAACTCTAATTCTCTGCGTCTTCTGTCGGTATAGCTCTTCTGTCGGCTTTGAGCTGTTAAGATCCTTTGCCAGATGAGGGCAACCTTCTCAACAGTTTGTTGCACAATGTCAGGACCGAGCAACTGTGCTTCACCAACTTCATCCCAGTACAAAGGTGATCTGTATTTTTGTCCATACAGTGCTTCATACGGGGCCATACCAATAGTTGCCTGAAAACTGTTATTATAAGAAAACTCCACCAATGACAAATATTTACTCCAAGATCCTTGAAAATCTAATATGCATGCTCGGAGCATATCTTCTAAGGTCTGAATAGTTCTCTCGGATTGTCTGTCTGTTTGAGAGTGAAAAGCTGTGCTAAAACTAAGCTGTGTTCCCATAGCCTTGTGCAAACTCTTCCAAAACTTATATGTGAATCTAGAATCTCGGTCTGAAACTATAGTACCTGGAACTCCATGTAACCTAACAATCTCTTGCACATACAATTCAACAAGCTGATCTATCGAGTAAGTCATTCTCATCGGCAGAAAGTGGGCAGATTTGGTTAATCGATCAACTATCACTCAGATTGCATCATGTCCCTTTGCTGTTCTAGGCAATCCCACAACAAAGTGCATTGTTATTTGTTCCCATTTCCATTCAGGAACTGGTAAGGGTTGCAATGTTCCTGAGGGTCTCTGATGCTCAGCTTTAATCTGCTGACAACACAAACATGATCTTACATACTCTGCCACACTCCTTTTCATACTTGGCCACCAATAATACTGTCTAAGATTCTTGTACATCTTTGTACTCCCAGGGTGAACAGAGAATCTAGAAGAATGTGCTTCAGAAAGAATATCATCTCAAAGTTCTTTAATGGCAGGAACAAACCATCTATTTCTAAACTTAAGGATCCCATCATTGGAATAATTGAAATCTGAATTATCAGTAGATTCTATGCTTAATCTGTACTTGTTGCACTCTACATCATTTGTCTGAGCTTCCTTTATTCTTTCCAGAATGGTAGGTCTCAAGGATATGGCAGAAAACATGGCTGACACACTGTGCACTGCTTCTAGATTAAACCTTTGGAATTCAGACTCTAAGGCTAATGGTACGTCAAGAATCAAGGCTGAGGCTGAAGTTGTCACTCTACTCAAAGCATCTGCCACAACATTTGCTTTGCCGGGATGGTATTTAATCTCAAAATCATAATCCTTAACAAATTCCAACCATCGACGATGCCTCATATTTAATTCCTTCTGTGTGAAGATATATTTCAGACTTTTATGGTCCGAGAATATTTCATAAGTTTGTCCATACAGGTAATGCCTCCAAATCTTAAGTGGAAATACCACTGCAGCTAATTCCAAGTCATGTGTAGGGTAATTCTTCTCATGAGTTTTCAACTGTCTAGAAGCATAGACTATTACCTTTCCCTCTTGCATCAAGACACAGCCAAGTCCAATCTTGGATGCATCACAGTAAATGCTAAATTTACCATTCTCAACGGGAAGTGTTAATATTGGGGCATTGGTCAACTTCTTTTTCAAGGTCTGGAAACTAGATTCACACTCCTCTGTCCAAGCATATTTGATATCTTTCCTTGTTAACCGAGTGAGGGGTGTTGCAATATTTGAAAATCCTTCAATAAATTTTCTGTAATATCCTGCTAATCCAAGGAAACTCCGAATATCTGCAGCACTCCTCGGTCGGGGCCACTCTTTGACTGCATGAACCTTGGCTGGATCAACAGATATTCCATCTCCAGAGATCACGTGACTAAGAAAGTGAACTCTGTCTAACCAAAACTCAAATTTGAAAAACTTAGCATAAAGTTGGTGCTGTTTAAGTAATCCTAACACCAAGCTCAAATGCCTTGCATGCTCATTCTTAGTACTAGAATAGATTAGGATGTCATCTATAAACATTATGACAAACTTGTCCAAATACTCATGAAACACTCTATTCATAAGATCCATGAAGGCTGCCGGTGCATTTGTCAATCCAAAGGACATAACCAAAAACTCATAATGTCCATACCTTGTGCGAAAGGCAGTCTTAGGGATATCTTTATATTTAACCTTCAACTGGTAATAACCGGACCTAAAGTCAATCTTAGAGAAAACTCTTGCACCATTAAGTTGGTCGAATAAATCTCAATCCTTGGCAATGGATACTTGTTTTTGACAGTTAGCTTATTTAGTTCCCGATAATCAATGCACATCTACATCGATTCATCCTTCTTTTTGACAAAAAAGACAGGTGCACCACACGGTGAAAAGCTAAGGCGAATGAACCCTTTCTCCAACAGATCCTCCAACTACTTCTTTAATTCTTTAAGTTCTGTTGATGCTAGTCTATATGGATTTTTAGACACGGGCTCGGCGCCGGGGTAAACATCTACAATAAATTCAATTTCTCTATTTGGTGGTAAACTAGGAAGGTCATCTAAGAATACTTCTGGAAAGTCTTGGACGACTAAGACATTTTGAGGATTTGCTTTTCCTACAAGTTGCGTGTCTAAAACGCTAGCTAAGAAGCACAAATACTCTCCACATGGGGAAGGTCTAGTGTTAATAGAAGTCATCACAGACATTTCTTTACTCTTCTTTGAAGCTTGAAAGGTATGTTTCAAACTACCAGGGGTTGGAAGTTAACTCAGTCCTACAATCAATTGTGGCGTGGTGCTTAAACAACCAGTCCATTCCTAGGATTACATCAAATCTCATTATATCCATAATAATGAGATCAGTAGGTAAATTCTTGTTTCCCACTATCACCACACTATTAAGCATCACTCGGCTAGAGTGCATGCATTCACTAGAGGGTAACGTGGCATGAAACACATGTTCAGATGGCAAAGATTGTACATCTAACTTAACTGCAAACGTAGACGCTATAAAAGAATGTGTTGCACCAGAATCTATTAAAGTAAAAGCAGGTATATAGTTGATCAATATAGTACCTGATACAACAGCGAGCTGTTCCTCACCCGACTCCATCATGGAGAATATCCTCTGTTTAATCATAGCAGGGCCACTCTTAGAAGCTGGGCAGTCTCTGCTAATATGGCCGACTTTGTTACAATTGTAGCATCTGGTGATTCGAGGCTTCGAGCATTCTTTGATCGTGTGTCCAACCTCCTCACAGTTGAAACACTTCCCAAAGCCCAATCTGCACTCGCCCGAGTGGTTCTTCAAACACTTAGGACACTGGAGAAATTTCCTGGCATTCTGTATTTTCCCTCCTGTTCCTTGGCTATTCTGGCCTTCACTTGGCCTCTTCATTCCTCTTTGTTGGTGTGGCTGGACAAACTTTTGTGGGACCTCCTTTGGTCTAGCACACTTCCTTTCAGCTTCTTCCACTTTCAGAGCAGTGGACACAACTTTGCTGAATGTCAAGCCTTTAATACCACAAAATTTAACTCCTTGGTAAATTTTCGGTTTCAGCCCATGCACAAATTTGAACACCTTATTCTCGTCCCTGAGAGCAAAATGTCCAGCAAACCTGGACAGGGACTCGAATTGCCTACTGTACTCGGCCACAGACCCTATCTGCTTCAAGTTCAGAAATTCCAACTTCTTTGCAGTTTGGACAGTGCTGTTAAAATACTTCTCATAGAAAATGTTCTTGAATTGTGACCAAGGCATCGCCAACACATCAGTGGTGGTCTCTATTGTTTCCCACTAGAGTTGAGCATCACCAGCCAAATGAAATGTTGCCAATGTGACCTTGTCTCATTCTCCAATGTTGGCGCACCTAAAGATATTCTCAATCTTTCTAAGCCACCTTTCAGCAATAACCGGATCTGATGACTGTCCATCAAACGTGGGTGGTCGTAGCCTCCTGAATCTATATTTAGAATGTTCATTGCTAGAACTCGAGTTAGCATATCCCTGTACCTCTCGGTTCAACAGCACTCCTAACTGATCGGACTGCTGACGCACTAGGTCTGTTTGCTGACGCACCAAATCTGTCAGCTGCCTAATCACGCTAGGATCTTCTTCACGTCCCGGATTTGGTATCTCTCTTGGTACTCTTGGTCTGCCTGGTCGTCTAGACATCTTACTAGATTTCTTGCACAAGGTTAACTAGTCTTATAAACATCTAATAACTAAGGCTAACATAAACACTTATAGTTGTTGGAGTACTCTCATGCGACGATCGGCACTGATGAGTAATCTTTTGAATGGTTTAACTGAATGTCTCTAATACTATACTGTAACGCCCCGAGTTTTCTGAACCCGGTTCGCTACACAAGATATTGAACCGAATTATAGGTTTTTTGAGAAAATTCTAAAACTTCACTCAATGGACAAAATTTGACATTTTACTAGGTAAACATTAAAAATTTTGCAGCGAAAAAATCATTTGAGCAGAACAGAGTTGAGCAAAACTATGAAACAACGTTTGAATAATCAGTTATAATATTAAGAAATAATTCAGCCAAAAGAAACGAAGGCTTAAGCGTGAAATACTTAAAGTTCGTAAAAAGTCAAACGCATCTTCCGCTGAACAAAGTCAACGGTAGAGGCAGAAACAGAAACATAAGGCTTCTGCCAACGACGCGTCGGCTGCACACATCAACGAATAGAACAAGTTGCGTCATCCGGTCACTAGGCGACAAAAATCCTCAATTAACATCTGCCGATCGCAAAACGAAAAATTTCTTCCCACATCTTCCGATAGATATAATACTCGACATCACCCGGTCACAAAACGACAAATTCTAATACTCACATCCACCGATAAACAAAACTTTCGGCTTCTACCGATGGACTAAATCTACGATAGACAAAATACTCAACATCTGCCGATAGATCAAAAATACTCAACATCTGCCGATAGACATCATCTACCGATAGATCAAAAATACTCAACATCTGCCGATAGACATCATCTACCGATAGATCAAAAATACTCAACATCTGCCGATAGACATCATCTACCGATAGATCAAAAATACTCAACATCTGCCAATAGACATCATCTACCGATAGATCAAAAATACTCAACATCTGCCAATAGACATCATCTACCGATAGATCAAAAATACTCAACATCTGCCGATAGACATCATCTACCGATAGATCAAAAATACTCAACATCTGCCGATAGACATCATCTACCGATAGATCAAAAATACTCAACATCTGCCGATAGACATCATCTACCGATAGATCAAAAATACTCAACATCTGCCGATAGACATCATCTACCGATAGATCAAAAATACTCAACATCTGCCAATAGACATCATCTACCGATAGATCAAAAATACTCAACATCTGCCGATAGACATCATCTACCGATAGATCAAAAATACTCAACATCTGCCGATAGACATCATCTACCGATAGATCAAAAATACTCAACATCTGCCGATAGACATCATCTACCGATAGATCAAAAATACTCAACATCTGCCGATAGACATCATCTACCGATAGATCAAAAATACTCAACATCTGCCGATAGACATCATCTACCGATAGATCAAAAATACTCAACATCTGCCAATAGACATCATCTACCGATAGATCAAAAATACTCAACATCTGCCAATAGACATCATCTACCGATAGATCAAAAATACTCAACATCTGCCAATAGACATCATCTACCGATAGATCAAAAATACTCAACATCTGCCAATAGACATCATCTACCGATAGATCAAAAATACTCAACATCTGCCAATAGACATCATCTACCGATAGATCAAAAATACTCAACATCTGCCAATAGACATCATCTACCGATAGATCAAAAATACTCAACATCTGCCAATAGACATCATCTACCGATAGATCAAAAATACTCAACATCTGCCAATAGACATCATCTACCGATAGATCAAAAATACTCAACATCTGCCAATAGACATCATCTACCGATAGATCAAAAATACTCAACATCTGCCAATAGACATCATCTACCGATAGATCAAAAATACTCAACATCTGCCAATAGACATCATCTACCGATAGATCAAAAATACTCAACATCTGCCAATAGACATCATCTACCGATAGATCAAAAATACTCAACATCTGCCAATAGACATCATCTACCGATAGATCAAAAATACTCAACATCTGCCAATAGACATCATCTACCGATAGATCAAAAATACTCAACATCTGCCAATAGACATCATCTACCGATAGATCAAAAATACTCAACATCTGCCAATAGACATCATCTACCGATAGATCAAAAATACTCAACATCTGCCAATAGACATCATCTACCGATAGATCAAAAATACTCAACATCTGCCAATAGACATCATCTACCGATAGATCAAAAATACCCAACGTCATACATCATCTCTCTCGATTAAGGGGCGGATTAGTTCCCTTAACAACTGTTCAGATCCCCCTGTGAAATTGGGAATTGGATCACTTCTCCCAAAGTCATACATCATCTCTCTTGATTAAGGGGCGGATTAGTTCCCTTAACAACTGTTACAGTCTGTTCATTTCTTACCATGTCATTTTATGTAAATTCATTTTTGCATACTTTCTAAAATATGATGCATGACATACAAACACATTCAAGCATACACAATCCTACTGTTTTGTGATGTAGGCCCGAAGGCACAAGTAAACTTCACTTACCTGGTCTCCTGGAGATTGTTTGGTTGTAAGCTACTTCAGAAGTCTACTCACCTATAATCGTAAACAGAGCACCACATTACTAAACCTCATTCTAAACCATTTAGAAATCTTAGGGAAACTAGCTGGAAGTCCTGCTTATCGAGCATTCCTGGTTCTCCCCAAAACCCGAAACTAACTCTCACTCACAGCATTCACGAACACCCCCCTACAATCTCTCTGTTATCTAATCACTAAAATAACAAGTAAAATGAAGCAAAACTCACATAGAATGTAGAAAATCAGAGAGGAAAATGTCGGAAGGAAGTCTGCTGAGTTGAGCTGAAAATCAAACGAAGGGAAATGGTAATAGGGTGGCGGCTACTGTGCATTAAACGCAGAACCTCTTCCCTTAAATATGTTATCCACTTTATATCTTAATTTACCTTTATACCCTCGCCTAGTCACTCATTAGCCTAATCACTAATCCTTCCCAATTTCATCTATAAAACTTATACTATTAGTTGATAAGGTAAGTTGGTTCAATGGAACCGGGTGTTACATTTTTCTCTAGTATGCCATTTTGGATATATGTAGCAGGAACACTCCCTTGAATATGTATATTACTATTTGAACAATTGGTTCAAATTTCGCACTGAATAGAAAATGATTGGTTGAGGTGAAGGAAGTGACAACTCCAGCCCGACCAATTTTCTTATTGTACAATTGGTATTGTGACTCACTAGTATTTTCTCGCGTAGCCAAATGTTTTTTACTAGTCCTAACAAAATACAACTAAAATCGCAACTGGTCATGTTGGAACTTCAACTTGAAATGGTCAAATTGTGACTCGGGGCTACTGTTCGAGATTTAGAGGTTTCGAATAGTTCCCAAGTCAAGTCCTATCAGACTAAGCATGGTGAACGTTCACAATTGTTGTTCTCATTTTAAATTGTATATTTCTGATTTTTAAGAAATATGGAAACGAAGAAATTCAAAATCGACGATTTTCATTAAATTAAGCATATTGATTTCAATTATCAATTGCATGGGTGAGTTGAGTTCCATCATTTTAAACAAGTATATAATTGCTTTATAACTGTTTTAAAGCATGCACTTAGGAAGGAGGAAGTCTAACACCCAAAATTTTTAGTGTTTCAATTTTTAATTATATGCCCGGAATTTAGAATTTTAACATAATTTCAAGAATAGAAAACTTTATGGGAACTTTAAGAGTTAAATTGTGAGGCTAAATTGGAAGAAGAATTTACACAAATTTAAACCAATAGGTTATGAAACCATTAGTTAGAAATCAGGATTGAAGGGCAAAATGGTAATATGAGTTTAATTTTATTAAAACTCTCTCTCTCTCTCTCTCTATTCTCATTCCACACAGAACACCCTTCTTTCTTTCTTTCTCTTCTCTCCGCCTCGTGCCAGGGCCGGTGATCTCCCTTCCTCCACGACAATTTCTTCAGTTTTTCCTCCTCCGATTTGGAAGATTTAAGGTAAGTATTAAGGTTTATGAAGTGAATTTTAGGATTAGGGTTAGGTTTTGAGTTGATTTTCATGAATTTCGATGGATGTTAGGTTTCACGAAATCTCCCTCTCCTTCCTCGAAGGTTCCACAAATTTCCCTCAACTTCTCGACGATTTAAGATAGACAACTCCCCTTTGATTTTTGGTTGAGGAATTTAGGGCTCGGATATGTTAAATTGTGAATTGTTAGAATATTATTAGTTTATTGATATTGTTGATTTGTTTTGGAATTTGGGAAAAATGCATAATACAGGGAGGTTATGCCGAAAATTTTAAGGAGATGCTATAGGAAGTTTAAAATTGTTCGTGCATTGTGTTTGTGATTGGACCAATATTAATGGTGGAATTGTGATGTTTTAGGTGTTTAAGACTTAAGGAAAAGTATACGAGTTGCTAAGGAATTCCAGGTAAGTGTGTGTTAGGTGTTCGGCCATTAGAGCCCTACATTATCAGGGTACTAGGAGATTTCGTTGTTTGATGATGAGTTTTTCTTGAGTAGATTATGTGTTGATGTTTGGAGGATTATGTTTTCATGTGCTTTTATGTTACACGCATCATGTTTTCTCAAAGAAGCATACGAAAGTGTTTTCATGCATGATTTATGAAAAGAAAATGTAAAGAAAAGCAAGAATATGTACTGTACGTAATGATTGAGTGTAGGTCAGGGCAGTATTGCCATGATTTGTCCATCTCGGGGGGACCATGTCACTGTCCATGTAATGGACCATGAAACTCGTCCATAAGAACCCCTGCCTACTCCCCCACGGAAGCCCCTTTAATCCATGTCAAATGAAAAGAACAAGAAACGAGTAAACATACATGATTTTTCGAGCATGCGTTACATGAGCATTTTATTCATATATGTACACCTCTTACTAAGAATTAGTCTTATAGTTTGAACCTTGTGATATAGGTGAAGAACTTGAAGGTGAGGAAGTTCTCCCTGAAGTCGATGGATAGGCCAATTAATAGAATGTATTCGTGGCGGGCGTTTTGAGCTGGGCAAGGCGATTCCGACCCATGGGTTATGCTCCAAGCAAACTTTTGGTATATGTTTACGAATTGAGAAAAGAATAAAATTTTGTGATTTGCTTGGAAAAATCTTATGTTTTGAACAAGTGTTTTGAGTACAAGGGTTTTTCCACGTGTTTTAAGTTTCTACTACATATTTTATATTTGATTTTACGAATTTGAGTTGGAAGTATGTTTTGAAAGAATTTTAAATGGATTTATAGGCTATGGAGTTTGAGAAATTTTGAGTGAAACTTTATGAAGCATTTGTAAGAAATTAAAAAAAAAAATTGAATAGTATCGCCCCACAGAGCGTGGGGCGATGTAAGTGGGGTTGTGTCGCCTCACAGGGGCGACATTCAATCGCCCCACAGAATGTGGGGCGATGTAACGCCCTATGTAGGGCAATGAACAGTGATGCGGGCACTGTTCACATGAACAGTGCTCGTAGAAAAAAAAATCTATTATTTTCAAAGTGTATTTCGCGACGTACTTTTCAAACGTTTCTCTATTAATTTCAAGTGGGTTAAAGGGATCAATATTTTAAAGTTTTTGAAAATTTTACAAAAAAAAAAATTATTATCATATAAAGTTTTGTGACGACATACAGGTCGTTACAGGAAGTTAGAAGCCGTGGTAACATAAGAACTCATTGGGCTGGACTTGCCTCTTCATGAGGGATGAATATGACTATGAAAATGATTGGGAGACTTACGCGAAACGTCCTCCTTGGGTTGAAAATCCCTAAATCCTTGAGAAGAATAAGACAAGAGGGGTTCTACAGCCCTACTGGAGAAAACCTGAAAACTATAATGGTAGATCACGGTCATATGAGTTAATTTGGAGTGGATTGTAATTTTTTATATTTCAATTTGAATGTTAAAAAAGGACATTGGTTGTTTTGAGAAAAGATAGTTTTAAATCATGCATATTTACTATAATACATTGGATTTATCTATTTGTGGAGAATGAATTTAAACAGTGTATTTAAATAATACAGATTTTTTTTGAAATTGTATTATATTAATTTAATCATTGAAATGAGTTTTAAATCGTAGTTGATGAATTTTAAATGGTTCGAATTACGAACCCACATGTGTTTTTATATAAATAACATGGATTTCAAATTGATTTAAGTTATGGTGTATGGGCCTGGATAGCGTGGATAGAGTTTGAACTAGCTATTCTAGTTGCTAGATTTATTTGCTGGGTCAATGACTCATTATTTGGATATCTCTATTTTTCAGATAGCGAGGACGTTCACCGAGACGAAAAAACCAGGGCAAGGTAGAGTGTATAAGAGGAATAGGTGAAAAATCATGGATGAATGATCTTTGGGTTGTGGAAAGTCACCTGTCGTGACTTATGTGTATTTATATTTTGTTTACGCTTCCGTTTCGGTATTCTGATAAGTTGATATAAAGAATTTTGATAATGATATAATATATTTCAACTTATGAAATGTATTTCGGTTGTTGTGTATATTGTTTATATGTTATTGAAAAATATCCTAATTTAGGATGTCAGGTAAAAAATACATGGTGTATGTCGTTTGGAAGTTCCCACTTAGGTAATGTATGTTTTATTGTAGGTTGTTTGGTGAATATTGTATGTTGCTTTCGAAAGTTTCCCACCTCGGGAATCCATTTCAATCGTTGGGGCTCGGCGGGTCGGATCCTATCGGAATCTGACGAGAAAGGTGGGCAGTCGATGTATGGGTTGAAGGCGCGAACCGCAGTGTAGGTCATGCTAAGCTTCGACCCAACCCCTATGGTTACGGCTCTAGTTGAGCTAGTCGTAACTCAATCCAAATTTTAGGGGGATGTGACACAACCCTAATTTTTGGGGGTCACAACTTGGTTGAGCAGGCCACAGCTCGGACCACTTAGGTCGTTACTCAGGTTGGTTTGAACCAGAACTTAGAGCTTGTTTTGGGCTCAATTTGAACTTTTGAACTAATCGTTCTTAGATCGTTTCAAGAGCTGTTTTAGACCCATATTGGGCTACCTACTCAATCGTTCTTGAGTAATTTTTTTACGCCTAAATATTAAAATTCAAATGTGGAATTTCAAATCTAATTTTGTGATGATATTATGATTAAGTACCGAGACTTAGAATTTGGACTCGACACCTTGTTAAGACTTTCCTGTATTACTTGGGTGTTGATTATTTTGTGCGTATCATCGTTTTTTAAAATATTATTTTGAGAAAAAATCTCATATTGAATGACATGTCCATTTTTATTGCTCGTCGGGTATTTATATCATTTATGTATATCCGATCGTTGGAGAATATATTTGTTTGTTGTTAATTAAAGTAATGAGACAACTGAATACCGTACATGGGAAAAAATTCTAAACCTGATCAGCATTGTTGTAGTTGCGATCATCTGAGTAGTGCAATTATTTATTTATTTTAGTATATGTTCGGCATAATGGTGATCGAAGTCCATGAGTAGTTCCATTTCCACTAGATTTTATACAATAAGGGTCTATTTTAAGTAAATATCACATTATAGTGAGTTTTTTTAACATTTGCTCTTTTGATTGTTTTCGAATCAAATTTTATTAAATATTTTGTATATAACATGCATTCTTTGTTTTTAAGTGAACAACTGAATACAAAATTTTCTCCCTATTGAGTCTAGACGACTCATCCCAAATGACTCCTCCCTTTTTAAGTTTAAATCAACGTAGTCTCTAGTTGCTTGCGCAAAAGTAGATTAAGAGGCTTTTTTTGATTGACAATTTTATTTTTCTTTAAGGGAATTTATTTTATTTTGTATGATGTTATAATATTGGTTATCTTTTATTTTATTTTATTTTTGAAGAGTTGTTGGACTTGTTTTTACTTTATTCTATCTTAAATGTCACTATTAGATTTTTTGTTTCTGTCTGACTTATATTCTAAGTTTAAGACTTTTACTGCAAAATCAAGACTTTAAAGTTAAGGATCAGACGACGCAATTCATTTCGGACCGGGTCATTTCTCATTTTGTTTTGAGTCCCTTTTAGTTCATGACATAATATATTTGAACTTCTGTTGAGGCAGAAGCTACGGTAATCGTTGATGAATGAGCGTTTCTCGAATATCCATCATTCAAAGCTTTGAAAAGTAGATTTACCCCAGGTTTATAATGAACTTGTAAATGTAGCACAAACTATTAACCTTATTCTTGATCAACTATGTCACCAAAACAAAACCTTGCATTAAAAAATTTAACTAATGGATTTGCATCTTGAAAAATAATTTTTTGTTTAATAATAGTTGTCTAACAAAGAAATGTTATTTAGTTATCTTATAACAACGCTATCACATAATTTATAAATGTGATTGACATTCTGATGTAAACTTCAATTCTCAATATTCTTTTTCTAAAGATAATTAATTAAGTGTTTTATTTTCAAATTATTATCATTATCACTACTATTATAGTTATATTTTAATATAAAAGCGCATTGTGTAGAATTAAATTAAGTCACAAGTAATAATGAATATAGCAATTAAATTGGGCTATTGTTTAACTGTCCAACAATGTTTCAGTAGGCCTAATTTTGCTGTAAATGGATTCAAGAAGATTTTATCCCATTAAAAATTTAATCATCCATAAGATAAGGAGTTCTCAAAACTAATAAATTGGTTAATGAAGACGAGGGATATTGTTGTGTCGCAGGGGAAAGTCGAAAGCGAAAACCTGCAAAGAGAAGTTGAGTCGATTAAAGTTGTTTACGCTCGGTTCATATTTGGCTCGCAAACTTAAATCATGGGCTCTCATCGACTTGAGTGAACCGATCCAACTCAGCTCTATAAGGTAGCAAGTTGAGCTGCTTGGGATTGTTCATAAACGAGCAAGATGAGTCATGGTTATTTACAGAGACATAAAATGTTATAATTTAGTCTTTTATTTTATTATTATAAGTCTATTTTAAACCTATTTTACATTGTATTTTTTTTTAATTTTTTTAGAGATTTCTATGAAAAACGCTCAACATGATGAAATCATTCTTAGTTTTATGGTTTTAGTAGGAAATTATGAGCAAAAGTTTCTTCAAAAATCAAAAAGCACTTGAATAACGTGTATGGAGAAGAATGATGACACGTGAAACCTGCATTAAAGTTGTCACTGACGAGACCCAAGAGAGAAAAAGCATGCAACCACTGAATTATTGTATCGAATTATTGAAACCCTTGTTAAGAATTTCAAACCTTTCAACATATCTTGGAATTCGAGCGATGGAGGAAAACTTGGAGGCTTGTAGAGTCAAATCAATAGATAGCTTTTGCTTTGGCTTTTTTCATAAGCTAATAAAGGAGGGTTTTGTTGACTTTAAGTCGACGATAGCTTTTCTTCTCCTTTTTTTCATGTTTCTGCACAGCTTTTCTTATTATTTCTTGCAATTTCTCCAGGGATTCTGGATTTTTAGAGAGATGAGTATGAACCCGTCCAATCAAAGAACATGAAATGCTTCCAAATGACGTTGAATTTTCTCCAACTTGTATTAGGATTCTTCACTGTTAGCCGTCCTTTCTTCGTTACTTTATGTTATTGTCACAGAATCTCGTTCATAGATTGCATGCCACTTTGACCACCAAGCTCATCTTTGAAAATCACGAATAGTAATTCCCATGTGTATACATAGGGTTTAGTTCAAATATATAAATAAATGAGGCGTTTAATTAATCTAGCTGCAGAGAAACAACATGTTCACTTTTAATAGTCCGTTGTTGATCCATCACTTTCTTCATCAAATCTCAAAGAATTGTTAGTTGGAACTTTAAATCCACCATTTATGATCTATTTGGTCCTCCATCCTTTATCACACGGTTGTTGCTTCTTGGTCGGCTGCATCAAGGACCACCCTAAGCTAGTCTCGAAATAATACTCATGTCAAACCCCTCGAGGGAATTGACCCATCAAGTCACCCAACCCTTAACTTAAAGGTTCTAAATAGCAGCAGAAAATTTAATTAATAAGAAAAGAAAAGCCAGACACTGATTGAGTAGGTGTTTGCATGTTTCGTAATATATTCGAGGAAGCACCTATGTTGTGCCATTGAGTGGAAATTCTAAAACTTGATCAAATCATTTGTTTACGTCTCTGATTGATCTCTTTGATGTTTTTTTTTTTTTTTATTTTACGGAAAATAGTGGTGGCATTATTTTATTATACACTACGATATAATATATAACAATTATTTTCGATACTTGCCTCGCTGATAGTTCATGGAAACATGTTTCAAAATGATAATGTATTAATTAAAAATGCATGCATGTGAATGCTAACCAATAAAACTAGTTTTAAAACATTGTAATTTAGTTTTTAGAGGAACGAGTGAGGGTGGTTTGAGTCAACAAAACCAGGAGTGAATTTAATCTTGATAATTCTATGAAAAATAAGTTTATTGTCGTCATTATTCTCGAGTTTTTGATAAGTTTTATTGTATTTTAAATTATGATATAAATGAATAATCAAACATGTGAAATAAAGATGAAAAATAAAAAAGTTTACAAATCGAGGTACGACTCAAAGATGTCCAAGACGTGACATAAATTGATGAAAATTTAGTGACACACATCAACATCCAAGCATTAGTTCAAAGAAGCCCAAGCCGTGCTAAGTGGCTCATAAGAAAACTGGACACTCGAGTCCCAGTTGGAGTAAGTGAAGTTGTAGTAAAACGTAAGATTCACTTTCCAAAATTTCAAATTCTCGCGCGGTTAGAAGATATTTTCTAGTGATTGAACACCCTCGTGGAGGCTATATAAATATGCAATTATACGACAATAAAGGCAACCTTTGCACATCTTTTAGAGAACGATCAGAGCGGATTTTTAACCAAGAATAGAAAGACCAACACATGCATAACATCATTGAGGTGACCTCTTTAGAAAGATATTTGTTTCTACTTCGTCGTTTTCATTATTTTTACTTTTTCACGTGTCAAATACTGATTAATGTAAGTAATGATTGTATCAATCAATATTTATCACGTTAAGAAATAGAAATTAGAAAGTAAAAATAGATTGTAAATATAACATTGTTCAGAGTAAAAAAAATCCATCAACCAACATTAAGATTGAAAGTGACATCATATACTAAAATATTTAAATTTAATAAGAAGAAAGTGTAACTGACCAAATTAATTTGCCGGATTTCACCAACATTATAGGCTGCATAAAAATGTGGTGCCATTCTTTCTCTAAATTTCGACCAAAGATTTACAGTTTAATGCTTTCAATTTAGTCAACTAATAAAAGAAAACGACATAGTTCAATCAAACCTCTGCTGAAATTGAAAGAAATGATGCAAATTTCAACAAAGAGAGAGAAACAAGAGAAAGAATTAAGAATTGTGGTCCCACCGCCACTCCACATTTCAGGGTATTGCCAAAAATACAGTGGGGTTTAGGGTTTACATAGTTTGAACACCCTAGTAATAGGGTGGCCATTTATTTACAGCCTTAATATCAGTGTTTCCTTGAATCAATAGAGAACCAAAGTCAACTAGGGTTACCCTTTTATGCATGGTATTTAGAAAAAACATTGATTTTCCCATTTAATTCTTTAATGTATTAAATTTTCTCAGTCTAAGTTTCCTGCTGCTCATGATAACGTAGCCATTGACATCCCAATCTAGGCCATTTCTATACTTAGGGTTTTAGAAAATTTCAGCAATCATCACAGATCATTGGACCATTGTTGATAGCATAGCAAGAATGATATTTTATTATTTCTTTAATTTGTTAATAATATATTTGTAGTAAGTTCATGTTAAAGATATCAAGGATGCACGGGTAAAAATCCAAGTAGTTTAATGGTAAAAATTTCAGAAATAAAAATCTATTTTTATTATCTTAATATAATATGGTAGCAAATAGCGATTGAGGTTGATTAATGGCAATATTTCCGCGACCTAATTTTTGTGGATAAATTGTGAGAGTGGTTAGTTTCTAGGGAAAATGAGAGATCGGAGACCTAAGATTGGTCGATCGTTCCAATTTTAAGAATTTTTGTAGTGTTTGGTCCGAAAGAGGTAAGTTATTTTTCACCGCTTATGTTTGGTTTAAGAAATTGGGCTTTATTTGTAATCATGCATTTAGACGCAATTTGAGTTACAGAATAGTCTAATTCGATCATTACCCGGAGGTGAGATGAACTTATGACGTTTTCAGAAATTTGATTTTCATCATGAAACTAGGTTAAAGTCATACTCTATTCACGAATATATTAATGAATAAGTAAAATTAGATTTATCGGGAAGAACATATCAGATATTGGAAAATTTGATCTGAAGAACATAATGGCCAGACGTTGTTCTTAACGCCTAGCCATTATGTTCTTAACGCCATGGAGTTTTGGAAACAAAAAGCACCAATTTTATGTTTTATGTTGCGGTGTTATTGCGATATAAGTTGCAGTGTCTTTGACAGTTTCGGGGCTCACAAAATTGCAACACACGTTGTTTCAAGCCGTTCAAAGTCAGAATACCAAGACATTAAGACAAACACGTGTTAGTACGTTGTGGCGAAGTTATGCCACATCGTGCAGTTGAAGTGTCAAGGCATTACGACTCCATGGCAATCCAAAGAATGTATCGCCTTAGAATTCTTGAGGGGGTATGTCGGGGCGTTTCCTTCACACGCACACGCACACGCACACGCGCGCGCACACACACACACATTTAGCCCATTTAATTTTTGTAATTGGTTCTTATATTTCGATTGTGGGTTCCAATAATTACTTTGAGAATTTTAGGATGATATTGATGTTGCTATACTGATAGGTACTGAGACTTGATATGTTTTTGAATAATTGCCACATATATCTCATTGAATAAGAAATAATCAAGTACCATCTATAAAAGGGTGATAAAAGGGGTAAAATAAACCACCCCCCCAAAAAAAAAAAAAAAAAAAATAGTAGCATAACATAAAGGGCACGGAAACAAGAAAATCTCTCCCGATAATTCTGCAAAATGCCTTTTCATGACCGGCAGAGGTAAAACAAAAATAAAATGAATTTTCAAAAATTCAAAAAGATATATCTGACTTACATTTTGCTCTACGACAATAATAAATTTAAAGTTTAAGATCATGATCAGTGTATCGTTAACACTGACAAATTTAGCATGATAGAAGATAAAGATGTCACGACGCAGAGGGAGGTGAGACAGAATATGAGAGGAACGATCGGAGAATCCAACCGTTGGAGGGGTTTGCAAGAAGTCTTTTTATTTAATTGATTATTTGGTTCTGATTGAAGTCTATCAACCCAAGTATAGAGATTTGCATGCGATGTGATTGGGGAAGATACTTTGGGGCTACCTTTACACCTTTGATTTCTTAATGTTCTCATGCTTTCTGGCCTAAAAGTGGTGGGGAAGTCCATTTTTTTGACAAACTGCCCTTAAAATCGAATCTCCAACCTCTTTCTTTGATTTCACATTTCCATTAATGACTCTGGTCAACATTATATTCCCTCTTTCTATTTCTTAACTTCCTCTTTCCACGTCTATCCAGGTCATACGCTTCCAGATGAAGTTTTCCAGACCGATAAAGTAAGTTGGAGAATTGATGTGGTTACAAATGGTAAAATAAAAATGTGAAATAATGGTTCAGTTGAACTTAGAGATGACATAAGAGCCCGATGAGCCTAACAAGATCTGATTCATAAAATCTAACAAGTTAAACAAGTCGAGTTTAACGAGCCAAGTCTAACAAATTCGTTCAAAAAAATTTTAACCTGAACCCGCTTGCGAGTTAAAATTTAACGAGTCAAGCCCTGAGTGCCATGTTGGCCGGGCAGGCTGGCTCTTTTTAACACCTTTCGTTGAACTTGGTAAAGAATGCAAATAAGGTTACGTAATCAACGTAGAAAGAAAAGTAGAAATTAGAGAAAATATATGGAATAATATCTATTAGTCTATACATGGTCAACGCTATAATTCCTCCTTTAATTTCTCTAATTTGAAAAGTCCACCTACCTTCACAGATTCACACGCCCTCTCTCTCTATAAATTCATCGTCTCCATTCTTGACTCTTGGACGGAGGAAAGGAAATGGCAAAGCTTTCTGCTCTTTTCTGCATAACCCTTCTTCTCTGCTACACTTTTGCATATGGGGCTCGCCCAGCTCCGACTGTTCATCTGGTTCAACTCTTCAATTTCCTTATTTCTGTGTTTTCACACTTATTTCACTGTTTGAATAATGGGTTTTTGCTATCGATTGATAAAGTTTCTTGTTCCCGCAGGATCACGACCAATCAGAGCAAGGAGAGGTGGCGACTGAGAGCTGTGACGGAGTTGTAGAGGAGGAGTGCTTGATGAGGAGAACCCTGGCTGCTCACATCGACTACATCTACACTCAAAAGCATCATCGATGAAGAGTTGTGGAAATTGTTCGTCGGGTTAGAGAGCATAATAAAACTCATAGAAATGGTCTTGATGTTTTCTTCGTTGAACTCAGAGATCTCTTCTGTGGCTAAATTTATGGTGTATTACATGTATAAACACATTATTTCATGCATGTCATAAATACAAACTCTTCTCTGTGTACTTTTTAATTATTTTCTATTAGGATAGTATAAAAAATAGAAGCTGAGTTGAATATAGTATGTACAAAGTGAGAGAAGATTCTTTTTTTGCGAAGGAGAAGATCAAGTTGTAGAAGTAAGAAAAAACTATTATTCTAAGTGATCCATGGTTCTTATCTATTAGTCAAGACTTTGATTATTCTCTCTCTCTCTTCCACAATATTCTATTGATAAGGCCAAGAATGATTTGGAAAAATCTTCCTCTTTTATAAATCTGTCATAAAAATAGTCAAAAAAAGAAGTTTGCAATCGATGGGCCGGTCCAATCTTGGTCCGACCCAAGGCTAGATCCAAATACTTTTTGGATGTTTTCTCTCAAGATAAAGATTACACCTGCTGATAGAGAGGAGAAGAAAAAAAAGCCATATTGTAACATGTCCTTGGTAGAAAGTGAACTTGATACCTTAAAAGGCATAGATTACATGTTCCCCTAACCATAATGTTAATATCATACCATATGCCCAATAAGGTAAAAATAAGAAATGCACTTTATCGATTGATTTGTAAATTAGGTTAAATTAGATCGCTTTAAAACTCTAATTTTCTTAATTCAAAATCATTAAAAATAACAAAAGTCATTTATTAAGCGGAAGTTTTGAAATTATTATCAATAAATGTTTAGAAAATTAAATTAAAAAAAAAAAAAAAAAAAAAAAAAAAAAAAAAAAAAAAAAAAAAAAAAAAAAAAAAAAAAAAAAAAAAAAAAAAAAAAAAAAAAAAAAAAAAAAAAAAAAAAAAAAAAAAAAAAAAAAAAAAAAAAAAAAAAAAAAAAAAAAAAAAAAAAAAAAAAAAAAAAAAAAAAAAAAAAAAAAAAAAAAAAAAAAAAAAAAAAAAAAAAAAAAAAAAAAAAAAAAAAAAAAAAAAAAAAAAAAAAAAAAAAAAAAAAAAAAAAAAAAAAAAAAAAAAAAAAAAAAAAAAAAAAAAAAAAAAAAAAAAAAAAAAAAAAAAAAAAAAAAAAAAAAAAAAAAAAAAAAAAAAAAAAAAAAAAAAAAAAAAAAAAAAAAAAAAAAAAAAAAAAAAAAAAAAAAAAAAAAAAAAAAAAAAAAAAAAAAAAAAAAAAAAAAAAAAAAAAAAAAAAAAAAAAAAAAAAAAAAAAAAAAAAAAAAAAAAAAAAAAAAAAAAAAAAAAAAAAAAAAAAAAAAAAAAAAAAAAAAAAAAAAAAAAAAAAAAAAAAAAAAAAAAAAAAAAAAAAAAAAAAAAAAAAAAAAAAAAAAAAAAAAAAAAAAAAAAAAAAAAAAAAAAAAAAAAAAAAAAAAAAAAAAAAAAAAAAAAAAAAAAAAAAAAAAAAAAAAAAAAAAAAAAAAAAAAAAAAAAAAAAAAAAAAAAAAAAAAAAAAAAAAAAAAAAAAAAAAAAAAAAAAAAAAAAAAAAAAAAAAAAAAAAAAAAAAAAAAAAAAAAAAAAAAAAAAAAAAAAAAAAAAAAAAAAAAAAAAAAAAAAAAAAAAAAAAAAAAAAAAAAAAAAAAAAAAAAAAAAAAAAAAAAAAAAAAAAAAAAAAAAAAAAAAAAAAAAAAAAAAAAAAAAAAAAAAAAAAAAAAAAAAAAAAAAAAAAAAAAAAAAAAAAAAAAAAAAAAAAAAAAAAAAAAAAAAAAAAAAAAAAAAAAAAAAAAAAAAAAAAAAAAAAAAAAAAAAAAAAAAAAAAAAAAAAAAAAAAAAAAAAAAAAAAAAAAAAAAAAAAAAAAAAAAAAAAAAAAAAAAAAAAAAAAAAAAAAAAAAAAAAAAAAAAAAAAAAAAAAAAAAAAAAAAAAAAAAAAAAAAAAAAAAAAAAAAAAAAAAAAAAAAAAAAAAAAAAAAAAAAAAAAAAAAAAAAAAAAAAAAAAAAAAAAAAAAAAAAAAAAAAAAAAAAAAAAAAAAAAAAAAAAAAAAAAAAAAAAAAAAAAAAAAGTGAGAAACTCAGTGAGTGAAAACACGTGTATTTTAATTGCATACATTACCAAACTACATTATTTAAAAGTTACATACTAGATGGAACTCATTTTCCGATCTTTACCATGCGTTCAGATTTTCAAAAACTAGCAATTTCTTATCTTCATAAAGTTTCATCAGCTATCACAATTCATAATCATGCGTTCAGGTTTTCATTAGTCATCTCATGCGTTCAGACTCTCATTAGCCATCTCATTTTCATTCAAGCGTAGCCATCTCATCGTCATTCAAGCGTAGCCATCTCATCGTCATTCAAGCGTAGCCATCTCATCGTCATTCAAGCGTAGCCATCTCATCGTCATTCAAGCGTAGCCATCTCATCGTCATTCAAGCGTAGCCATCTCATCGTCATTCAAGCGTAGCCATCTCATCGTCATTCAAGCGTAGCCATCTCATCGTCATTCAAGCGTAGCCATCTCATCGTCATTCAAGCGTAGCCATCTCATCGTCATTCAAGCGTAGCCATCTCATCGTCATTCAAGCGTAGCCATCTCATCGTCATTCAAGCGTAGCCATCTCATCGTCATTCAAGCGTAGCCATCTCATCGTCATTCAAGCGTAGCCATCTCATCGTCATTCAAGCGTAGCCATCTCATCGTCATTCAAGCGTAGCCATCTCATCGTCATTCAAGCGTAGCCATCTCATCGTCATTCAAGCGTAGCCATCTCATCGTCATTCAAGCGTAGCCATCTCATCGTCATTCAAGCGTAGCCATCTCATCGTCATTCAAGCGTAGCCATCTCATCGTCATTCAAGCGTAGCCATCTCATCGTCATTCAAGCGTAGCCATCTCATCGTCATTCAAGCGTAGCCATCTCATCGTCATTCAAGCGTAGCCATCTCATCGTCATTCAAGCGTAGCCATCTCATCGTCATTCAAGCGTAGCCATCTCATCGTCATTCAAGCGTAGCCATCTCATCGTCATTCAAGCGTAGCCATCTCATCGTCATTCAAGCGTAGCCATCTCATCGTCATTCAAGCGTAGCCATCTCATCGTCATTCAAGCGTAGCCATCTCATCGTCATTCAAGCGTAGCCATCTCATCGTCATTCAAGCGTAGCCATCTCATCGTCATTCAAGCGTAGCCATCTCATCGTCATTCAAGCGTAGCCATCTCATCGTCATTCAAGCGTAGCCATCTCATCGTCATTCAAGCGTAGCCATCTCATCGTCATTCAAGCGTAGCCATCTCATCGTCATTCAAGCGTAGCCATCTCATCGTCATTCAAGCGTAGCCATCTCATCGTCATTCAAGCGTAGCCATCTCATCGTCATTCAAGCGTAGCCATCTCATCGTCATTCAAGCGTAGCCATCTCATCGTCATTCAAGCGTAGCCATCTCATCGTCATTCAAGCGTAGCCATCTCATCGTCATTCAAGCGTAGCCATCTCATCGTCATTCAAGCGTAGCCATCTCATCGTCATTCAAGCGTAGCCATCTCATCGTCATTCAAGCGTAGCCATCTCATCGTCATTCAAGCGTAGCCATCTCATCGTCATTCAAGCGTAGCCATCTCATCGTCATTCAAGCGTAGCCATCTCATCGTCATTCAAGCGTAGCCATCTCATCGTCATTCAAGCGTAGCCATCTCATCGTCATTCAAGCGTAGCCATCTCATCGTCATTCAAGCGTAGCCATCTCATCGTCATTCAAGCGTAGCCATCTCATCGTCATTCAAGCGTAGCCATCTCATCGTCATTCAAGCGTAGCCATCTCATCGTCATTCAAGCGTAGCCATCTCATCGTCATTCAAGCGTAGCCATCTCATCGTCATTCAAGCGTAGCCATCTCATCGTCATTCAAGCGTAGCCATCTCATCGTCATTCAAGCGTAGCCATCTCATCGTCATTCAAGCGTAGCCATCTCATCGTCATTCAAGCGTAGCCATCTCATCGTCATTCAAGCGTAGCCATCTCATCGTCATTCAAGCGTAGCCATCTCATCGTCATTCAAGCGTAGCCATCTCATCGTCATTCAAGCGTAGCCATCTCATCGTCATTCAAGCGTAGCCATCTCATCGTCATTCAAGCGTAGCCATCTCATCGTCATTCAAGCGTAGCCATCTCATCGTCATTCAAGCGTAGCCATCTCATCGTCATTCAAGCGTAGCCATCTCATCGTCATTCAAGCGTAGCCATCTCATCGTCATTCAAGCGTAGCCATCTCATCGTCATTCAAGCGTAGCCATCTCATCGTCATTCAAGCGTAGCCATCTCATCGTCATTCAAGCGTAGCCATCTCATCGTCATTCAAGCGTAGCCATCTCATCGTCATTCAAGCGTAGCCATCTCATCGTCATTCAAGCGTAGCCATCTCATCGTCATTCAAGCGTAGCCATCTCATCGTCATTCAAGCGTAGCCATCTCATCGTCATTCAAGCGTAGCCATCTCATCGTCATTCAAGCGTAGCCATCTCATCGTCATTCAAGCGTAGCCATCTCATCGTCATTCAAGCGTAGCCATCTCATCGTCATTCAAGCGTAGCCATCTCATCGTCATTCAAGCGTAGCCATCTCATCGTCATTCAAGCGTAGCCATCTCATCGTCATTCAAGCGTAGCCATCTCATCGTCATTCAAGCGTAGCCATCTCATCGTCATTCAAGCGTAGCCATCTCATCGTCATTCAAGCGTAGCCATCTCATCGTCATTCAAGCGTAGCCATCTCATCGTCATTCAAGCGTAGCCATCTCATCGTCATTCAAGCGTAGCCATCTCATCGTCATTCAAGCGTAGCCATCTCATCGTCATTCAAGCGTAGCCATCTCATCGTCATTCAAGCGTAGCCATCTCATCGTCATTCAAGCGTAGCCATCTCATCGTCATTCAAGCGTAGCCATCTCATCGTCATTCAAGCGTAGCCATCTCATCGTCATTCAAGCGTAGCCATCTCATCGTCATTCAAGCGTAGCCATCTAGCTTGGTAAACCGTTAGGGTTTCTCGGATTTTGTTGAAAACAATCGGGTTAGGTTATAAATGGTTAGTTATCGCCTATTTGATGATTATTGAACATTATTGAATGAAATCTACGGTGTATTTAGCGTTTTGTACAAAAATCAGAAATTTGGAGCTTGGAAACCCCCATTAATGGAGTTCTAGAATTGGTGAGCATAAATTGCTCGATGAAATGCCCGAGAGAGGTTTATTAAAGTTTTAGGAAATTTCCTTTAGTAGGAGTTTTGTAAATTCTCGAAACTTTATGTTTGAGCTCGGTTTAATGAAGGACGCTATGGATTGATTTAGGTGATCAAGCTCGAGACGAGGAGCTTGGTGTGCACGGGACGCGAGGTAAGTTCTCGTGATCTACTGTGGCCGATTGGCCTACACCCTAAGTTGGAAATTGCGTTGAGGATTGTTTGGTACATTGTTTGTTTAATTGCTTTGGTTGGGTAGTTAGGATTTAATTATTTTATAGGTTAAGTATTGTGATGTTTTGATAGTGATTGTACGGTTTTGATGGTATGTTCATCATGTATGCTTTATTATTCATTGAATTGCTCATGCATCACGTTTTTTTTAAAATGTCATGAAAATGAATTTCGCATCGTTTTTATGAAAAAAGAAATGTATGTAAAGGTAAGTAAAGTATCACAGTAAACAACTATGACATGGGGTTATCGGGGATGAGGTTCAGACCCGGCATTCCGTGGTGAGCGGGTTTTCCTCCCTTCAGATGGTGTGGGCTATCTAACCGCTTAACGTGCCCTATCCATCTGTCGAGCGTTTCCGATAACCATAGACTGACACGTATTGATAAATGAAATGACATGGACGGTTTTCATTGCATACATAATCATGCATATATATTTACATAGAACTTGCTGAGATTTTTATCTCATAGGTGTCTTTGTGGTGTAGGTGATTACGAGCAAGGTGAGGACAATGTCCCTCCACCCGATGAGCCTACAGCTTGAAGGAGAATGTTCGTGGGAGCGGTTGGCGTAGTCGACGCGAGCATAACTCGTGGGGAGCATAGGTTATGTGTTTTGGGATTTTGGGTTGAAATGGGTTGATGGGTGACGATATTTGATGTTGTGTAGAAACCTTTATTAGGATGCGTGGAATCTGGATAGGTTATAAATCGATATTTTGATGATTGATTAGTTTCCGCTATGTACAGGTGAATGTTGATGAAACAGAATGATTTTTGATGTTTAGAATGATTTTTGATGTTTAGAATGATTTTTGATGTTTAGAATGATTTTTGATGTTTAGAATGATTTTTGATGTTTAGAATGATTTTTGATGTTTAGAATGATTTTTGATGTTTAGAATGATTTTTGATGTTTAGAATGATTTTTGATGTTTAGAATGATTTTTGATGTTTAGAATGATTTTTGATGTTTAGAATGATTTTTGATGTTTAGAATGATTTTTGATGTTTAGAATGATTTTTGATGTTTAGAATGATTTTTGATGTTTAGAATGATTTTTGATGTTTAGAATGATTTTTGATGTTTAGAATGATTTTTGATGTTTAGAATGATTTTTGATGTTTAGAATGATTTTTGATGTTTAGAATGATTTTTGATGTTTAGAATGATTTTTGATGTTTAGAATGATTTTTGATGTTTAGAATGATTTTTGATGTTTAGAATGATTTTTGATGTTTAGAATGATTTTTGATGTTTAGAATGATTTTTGATGTTTAGAATGATTTTTGATGTTTAGAATGATTTTTGATGTTTAGAATGATTTTTGATGTTTAGAATGATTTTTGATGTTTAGAATGATTTTTGATGTTTAGAATGATTTTTGATGTTTAGAATGATTTTTGATGTTTAGAATGATTTTTGATGTTTAGAATGATTTTTGATGTTTAGAATGATTTTTGATGTTTAGAATGATTTTTGATGTTTAGAATGATTTTTGATGTTTAGAATGATTTTTGATGTTTAGAATGATTTTTGATGTTTAGAATGATTTTTGATGTTTAGAATGATTTTTGATGTTTAGAATGATTTTTGATGTTTAGAATGATTTTTGATGTTTAGAATGATTTTTGATGTTTAGAATGATTTTTGATGTTTAGAATGATTTTTGATGTTTAGAATGATTTTTGATGTTTAGAATGATTTTTGATGTTTAGAATGATTTTTGATGTTTAGAATGATTTTTGATGTTTAGAATGATTTTTGATGTTTAGAATGATTTTTGATGTTTAGAATGATTTTTGATGTTTAGAATGATTTTTGATGTTTAGAATGATTTTTGATGTTTAGAATGATTTTTGATGTTTAGAATGATTTTTGATGTTTAGAATGATTTTTGATGTTTAGAATGATTTTTGATGTTTAGAATGATTTTTGATGTTTAGAATGATTTTTGATGTTTAGAATGATTTTTGATGTTTAGAATGATTTTTGATGTTTAGAATGATTTTTGATGTTTAGAATGATTTTTGATGTTTAGAATGATTTTTGATGTTTAGAATGATTTTTGATGTTTAGAATGATTTTTGATGTTTAGAATGATTTTTGATGTTTAGAATGATTTTTGATGTTTAGAATGATTTTTGATGTTTAGAATGATTTTTGATGTTTAGAATGATTTTTGATGTTTAGAATGATTTTTGATGTTTAGAATGATTTTTGATGTTTAGAATGATTTTTGATGTTTAGAATGATTTTTGATGTTTAGAATGATTTTTGATGTTTAGAATGATTTTTGATGTTTAGAATGATTTTTGATGTTTAGAATGATTTTTGATGTTTAGAATGATTTTTGATGTTTAGAATGATTTTTGATGTTTAGAATGATTTTTGATGTTTAGAATGATTTTTGATGTTTAGAATGATTTTTGATGTTTAGAATGATTTTTGATGTTTAGAATGATTTTTGATGTTTAGAATGATTTTTGATGTTTAGAATGATTTTTGATGTTTAGAATGATTTTTGATGTTTAGAATGATTTTTGATGTTTAGAATGATTTTTGATGTTTAGAATGATTTTTGATGTTTAGAATGATTTTTGATGTTTAGAATGATTTTTGATGTTTAGAATGATTTTTGATGTTTAGAATGATTTTTGATGTTTAGAATGATTTTTGATGTTTAGAATGATTTTTGATGTTTAGAATGATTTTTGATGTTTAGAATGATTTTTGATGTTTAGAATGATTTTTGATGTTTAGAATGATTTTTGATGTTTAGAATGATTTTTGATGTTTAGAATGATTTTTGATGTTTAGAATGATTTTTGATGTTTAGAATGATTTTTGATGTTTAGAATGATTTTTGATGTTTAGAATGATTTTTGATGTTTAGAATGATTTTTGATGTTTAGAATGATTTTTGATGTTTAGAATGATTTTTGATGTTTAGAATGATTTTTGATGTTTAGAATGATTTTTGATGTTTAGAATGATTTTTGATGTTTAGAATGATTTTTGATGTTTAGAATGATTTTTGATGTTTAGAATGATTTTTGATGTTTAGAATGATTTTTGATGTTTAGAATGATTTTTGATGTTTAGAATGATTTTTGATGTTTAGAATGATTTTTGATGTTTAGAATGATTTTTGATGTTTAGAATGATTTTTGATGTTTAGAATGATTTTTGATGTTTAGAATGATTTTTGATGTTTAGAATGATTTTTGATGTTTAGAATGATTTTTGATGCGCGCACACTTGACCCAACCAAATTTTTCGAAAATCGACTTTTCAAAACACGTTTTAACCCGACCTTTTACGATACTTTTTAAACGTATTTTACGAGCGATCCCCAAGTATTTTAGAGGATTTTAAGGACCTAAAAACCGAGTCAACACTTTTCCGAAAAATGGTTTTAATCTCGTTTTAATGATTTAAACGTTGACGAACTTTATGCCCAACTTGTTAAAGCCTCTTTGATGATTCACGGCCCTAGACGAGTTATTTTGGGTATGTCTTAAGTTAGAGCCAAAATGTCGATAGATGTGGAATAAATGCCCGAGTCCGTTCACCAACGAACGAATGAATAAAAATGAAGGAAAATGAATGAACGAAAAGGAAATGGAAATGATAAAAGAAAGGAAAAAATTTTAAGTGAGAACGGGCGAGGGTAACACGTATGTATGTAGGTATGCACGCACGACACAGGTCGCGGCGGCACCGACACGGGGTCGGGGTCATCACATAATGCATACATATGTGTGTCCAAATAAAATTATAATTGAATAATAAAATATTTTAAAGAAAATAATATAATAAATGCTTTGTGATGTAGGGCCTACGACAAAAACATTGAAAGCCTAGTGTTCTACTTACTTGGATTCCGAGAAAGAGAGGGAATAGGGGTTTAGGTACTTTTTTCGATCGTTGGATTGATCGCCTTTCCTAAAAATTAAGGAGATTTAGACTTCTTCGTTTATCCTAAAATAATCCTTGAAATTAATATGGGTAAATTTTTTTACCAACAAAATTTTAGCATTAGATTTTCAGATCGATTGGGCGTCCTTAATAATCCAAAAATTTAGTTGATAGGAATAGTTTCAGGTTTGGGCCGGTTCGGGTCAATTGGATCAGTTCAATCTGATTCTAAACTATTAGACCGGTTCAGTCTTCATGTTGGCCCGGTTTAGTCTAAGCTTTTAACAGAACCGGCTCTCCTCTTTCTTTCGGCTGCGTTGGGTTCTGTTGAGAGAGCGAGTGAAAGAGTGAGAAACAGAGAGAGCGAGAGATCGAGCGAGAGACAGAGCGAGAGAGAGATCTTACGCCGATGGTGGTTGTCGACGGAGGTTGAGAGGATTTCTGTCATGCAGAAAAGGGTTCGGCCGAAGAAGATTTTTGCTGGAGGAGCGTTCGGCCGAGTGTGAGAGAGAGAGAGGATTCGTCGGTGGAGTGCTCGGAGTCGAATCTGTGATTCTTCTTCCTTAGAGATGTTCGCCCGAGTCTGCGGTGGTTGGAGGTTCAGTGAGGTAAAACTCCGATGGTTCTTTGGGTTCTTCTGGTTTTCAGAACTTTAGAGTATTTTGGTGTGATTTTCCTTTTCAACACCAAGCACTCACATTACATGAAGAGTTTTTCCAAAACTTTCTTAAAAATTTATTACGAATCTAACCCCATTGATGGTCAGATTCAAACAGAATAAGTATGGATTACTTCTGTGATTCTTTTTCCAATTTTCGCAAATTGAGGGTTTGGAATTAGGAATGAAATATTTTCCATATTCTTCATATTGTGATACACCAAAAATCAGGACACTGATGGGGAACAAAATCCCAGATTTTATGCTAAAAGTCCCAAAATAATTTCTGAAATTAGGATTTGGTTTGAGTTGAATTTGGGGAATTGATTTATTTCATTATCAATTAGGGCTGAAATGTAGAAATCGAATATTTAATTTGGGGATAAACTTTGATATGTTAATCTACTCTACTTAAAAGAAATTTTGTCATCGACATTTAAACAATTATTTAAAAAGCTCTGGATAAACTATTCTCATTTCTTCTTCCTTTTCTCAGGTTGCTTCCTCTACGTTTCGATTCTTCCATAGAACTTTAACAAGCGAGACCTTTTTATTCCGCAGCTTTCTTTCTTCTGATTCTAGAATTTGAATCGGTCTCTCTTCGTAAAATAAATTAGGATTGAACACAATTTCTTTGGAACTCATTGGCAAAATATGTGAGGGATCTGGTACGTATTTATTCAACATCGAGATGTAAAACATGTTGTGAACCTACTTGAATGACTCTGGTAATTTCAGCTCATAAGCAACTTCTCTAATTCTTCTGAAATTATAAATGAGCCAATGTATCTTGGTCTCAATTTGTCTTTCTTTCCAAACCGCATTACATCTCTCATGGGAGAAACTTTCAAAAATACTTGATCACCTTCAGCAAATTCTAATTTTCTTCTTCTTTGATCTGCATAGCTTTGCTGTCTACTTTGGGCGGAAAAAATTATCTTTCTAATTAAAGTAACAATCTTAGTAGTTTGTCTCAAAATATCAGGTCCAACAAAAATATCTTCACCAATCTCATCTCAATGTACTGAGGATCTACACTTTCTACCATGAAGTGTTTCATAAGGCGTCATTCCAATTGAAACCTGGTAATTATTGTTATAGGAAAACTCTACTAGTGGCAAATTCTTACACCAATTCCCGTGAAAATCGATAGCACAAGCTCTTAACATCTCCTACAAGATTTGAATCGTTCTTTCTGACTGTCTATTCATTTGAGGATGAAAAGTTGTACTGTAATTTAACTGAATGCCCATTGCTTTTTGCAAACTCTTCTAGAACTTTCACGTGAAACGAGTATCTCGATCTGAAACTATAGAGATAGGCGTACCGTGTAATCTGATGATGTCCATAATATATATTTTGGCATATTGACCTATATTAAAGGTAGTCCGTACATGAATAAAATGCGCCGATTTTGTGAGTATGTCAACTATCACCCAAATAGAGTTACAATTTTTAATTGACCTTGGAAGTCCAACAACGAAATCCATCGAGATATGTTCCCATTTCCACTGGAGTACAAATAATAGTTGTAAAATGTCAGAAAGTAGTTGATGCTTTACTTTGACTTATTGACATATAAGACATTTCTCAATAAATTTTGCTACATCCAATTTCAATTCTCGCCACCAATAGTGTTAGGGGTGGGCAGAACCGGCCCAGAATCGCAAAACAGGACCAGACCGACAGTCCGTGCCGGTTCTTAGCTGGTTTTGCCTACCGTGGAACCGGTCCCTGTTCCACGGATTCAGGAACTGAGAACCGCAGTCTGGTTCCTGGTTCCTGAATCTGGGACAAGGAAATCCCACGGGAGAACCGACCCATGGGTCAGATAACTTAAAAAAAGAAACACTAAAACAACAGCCCTAGTCCACGTCTAGCGAGCGAGCGAGCCCTCCCTCATTTCACTCCTCAGCACCGAACCGACGACTCGTCCTCGACCCCGACCTAGCAAGTTAGCGACCTCACGTCTCAGACTCACGCAGCTCCGACAGTCGCCCGTCGACTGCCGACCAGCGACTTTCGCAGTTCCGATCTACCAACTGGTGACCCGACCTATGTAGTGCGACCTGACCAATGGGCAGTGACCATCTCTCACTCCCGATTCTGCATTCTCAACTGAACAAGTCTGATTTGAAAGGTGAGTTTTCATTCAGCCACTCTCCAGTCTCCTACTCCTGGTTGTCGAAGAAGTCAGTTTGCTTTTACTTTGGCCGAAATCAGATAAGTGAATTTTGTTGCCCTAGCTGAATAAGTCATTGATCATTCATCTGAAATTGGTATTAGTGTTATATAGTGTTTTATGCTTATTGCTTAATCATTTGGTAATTGGTATCGTTGCTTAAGTGCTCTTGTTTTTCCTCTGTTATGTCTCACTTCGTGTTCTGTTTCTGCTGCTTGGTCGGTTCTGCCTGGTTTTTGTTTTTCTGCCAGCATGTGTATTTTGTGTGTTCTTTTTATTGATTATTCATTATTGTCGTCGAGTCTTTTCTGCCAGCATGCGTATTTTGTGTTGTTTCTGTCGTCTCAAAGTTACATTTATGTTTTTGTTTATGTTTTGCTGATAGATTCAGCTTCTTTCCTTAGCTTTTTAGCTTTTATTTTTGTTGATTTTGTTTCTGTTTCTATTTTCTAGTCCGAAATTGAATGATGATTGCTGAAAATAATTTTTTTCTCTATGGATTATGGAAAGATGGATAGTCCTAGTGAAAATTTGCAGGTGGAATCGAAAAGAACTAAGCCTCATGTATGGATTCATTACAATAGGGTACCAAACAGTGATTCAACTAAATGTAAATGTTGTTGACAACTTTATGCTGCACACCTGACGAAAAATGGGATATCAAGTTTAATAAAGCATATTAAGATATGTAAAAAGTTTCCCCGAAATTTGAACAGTAAGCAGTCACCTTTGATCTTTAGACATATTGAGAGCAAGATTGCTGGTGTACTGTGATGACCCGAATGGACACGTATGAGGAGGAACCACCCAGTGCTCCGCGAATCCTGAGTGGGACTTGGGCCGGAGGGTGACGTGCTGGGTTAAAACTCCGCGGATCTCGGGTTGGACTTGGGCCGGAGGGTTCGATCGTAGAAAAGGGGGTTGTCACAATCCCACATCGCTTGGGGAAGTATGTGGAAATGAAACATATGTAAAGAGACTCACCCAAGATAGCAAGACGCGTTTTGGAGCACAATTGGCAACAGATCCCATAAGAACTCCGAAGTTAAAAGTGCTTCAGCGAGAGCAATCCCAGGTTGGGTGACCAACTGGGAAGTTCTCGTCAAACAAAGCCGTGAGGGGAGGATATTGGGCTACGGCCCAATCCCTAGAGCGGACAATATCTTGCTGGAAAAAGAGGTCGTTACAAATGATATCAGAGACTGTACCCAACCAGAAATATGGCCAACGAGGACGTTGGGTTCCCGAGGGGGGGTGATTGTGATGACCCGAATGGACACATATGAGGAGGAACCACCCAGTGTTCCACCAATCCTGAGTGGGACTTGGGCCGGAGGGTGACGTGCTGGGTTAAAACTCCACGGATCCTGGGTTGGACTTGGGCCGGAGGGTTCGATCGTAGAAAAGGGGGTCGTCACAATCCCACGTTGGGTTCCCGAGGGGGGGTGATTGTGATGACCCGAATGGACACATATGAGGAGGAACCACCCAGTGTTCCACCAATCCTGAGTGGGACTTGGGCCGGAGGGTGACGTGCTGGGTTAAAACTCCACGGATCCTGGGTTGGACTTGGGCCGGAGGGTTCGATCGTAGAAAAGGGGGTCGTCACAATCCCACATCGCTTGGGAAAGTATGTGGAAATGAAACATATGTAAAGAGACCCTCCCAAGATAGCAAGACGCGTTTTGGAACACAATTGGCAACGGATCCCATAAGAACTCCAAAGTTAAAAGTGCTTCGGCGAGAGTAATTCCAGGTTGGGTGACCGACTGAGAAGTCCTCGTCAAACAAAGCCGTGAGGGGAGGATATTGGGCTACGGCCCAATCCCCAGAGCAGACAATATCTTGTTGGGAAAAGAGGTTTTTACATGTACCCACGTTTACAATAATGGCTGCTTGAGAATTTCTTGCGAAGATGATTATATTGGATGAATTACCATTGAAAGTGGTTGAAGGAGTCGGTTTTAGGACGTTTTATATGTGTCTAAATCCCAAATTTATTATGTCATCTCGAAGAACTGTTGCACGAGATATTCGCAAGATATTTCAGAGTGAAAAAACCAAGTTGAAGGAGTATTTTTTTTCAACATCACAAAGAGTATGTCTGACCACTGACACATGGACATCTATTCAAAACTTGAATTACATGGTGCTGACGGGTTATTATATAGATGAAGAGTGGAAAGTGCAAAAGAAGATACTGAATTTTTGTTTGATTCCCGAACCATAAGGGTGAATCTATTGGTAATGAAGTTGAGAAATGTCTGCTTAATTGAGAGATTGAAAAAGTTACGACAGTAACTGTTGACAATACGTCTTCCAACGATGTTGCTATTTCTTATTTGACGAAGACAATCAGAAATTGGAAGGGATTGATTTTAAATGGCGATTATATGTACATGAGGTGTTTTGCACATGTTCTGAATTTAATCGTTTCTGATGGTTTGAAAAAACATGTTGAGTCCATAGCAAGGGTACGAAAAGTGGTCAAGTACAGTAAGGTCTTCTCCGGCACGATTGCAACAGTTCAAAGCTTGCGTTGATACGGTTAAGATTACATGTACAAATACTTTGTCGCTTGACGTTCCTACTCGTTGGAACTCAACGTACTTGATGTTGGCAAGCGCTGAGAAGTATGAAATGACGTTTGAAAAATTAGCAGAGAATGATGTGTCTTTGTTGCATGAAATGGAAGGGGATGGTTTACCCACAACTGAAGATTGGTCATACATTCGAGAATACATTAAATTCTTAGAGACATTTCATACCATGACAGTAAATGTTTCTGCTTCTCTGCATATTACAGCGAATTTGCTACATTGGTGAAATATGTAATTTGAAGATTGCAATTGACACATTTGCTAACGGTGACAATATGACACTAAGAAGAATGGTCACCGATATGCAAAAGAAGTTTGATAAATATTGGGGATCGTTTGAAAAAATAAACATGCTTGTATATGTTACCGTTATTCTAGATCCTAGTTGTAAAATGAGATTTTTTGGCATTGTTTGGCAATTTTATTTGGCAGTGAAAGGGCTACGCAATACTTAAAGCAGGTAGAGGATGTAATTGAGAAGTTGTATACCGAATACAAAGGTGTTATAACAAATGAAGAGCAGATTCCAAGTAGCAGCACTAGTCAACAAAGGTCTCCAAAGTCCATGAATTCTTTGATTCAAACTCGTTCAACTGCAGTATACTCAATGTTTTATGGGACTGGAAATTCTTTTGAGAGAAATAATGAAATTAATATGTCAGAGATTGAGCAATACTTGTCTGAGAAATTAGAGCATTTTTCAGACAGTTCTGATATATTATTTTGGTGGAAGAAGAACTCTGAGAAGTATCAAGTTTTGAGTGCAATTGCGAAAGATATATTGATCATTCCAATTTCTACAGTGGCGTCAGAATCTGCTTTTAGTTGTGGTGGTCGTGTTCTAGATGCCTTTTGTAGTTCTTTATCCCTCCAAAATATTGAAGCTCTTATATACTGTCAGAGTTGATTAAAAACATTAATCCTTTTAAAATTCCTCTAATCAATGATGAAAATTTGGAAGATTGTATCACAACTATAGATGAAGGTTTGAACATTTTAAGATTTATTTGCTTTACATGTTTATCTCTAATGATTAACTAATGTATTCAATATTTTTATTTTGCAGATTCTATTACCGGTGAAAATTTTGAAGAAGAAGACACATCGATGACTTGATAATTGATATGGACTTACTATTTAGTTTCTCTTTTTCAATTTGACTTCTGGCTAGTTGAATTTGTTGATTTACTTAGTATGTTTTATACTTAGATTTAATTTTGGATGTTGAATTTAGATTCGTTAATATTCATTTTACTGTTGGATAATTGGATTTAGTTTGAATCCTATATAGTTTGATTAATTTTGGATGTTGAATTTAGTTTCGTTAATTTCACTTTAATGTTGAATAGTTGAATTTAATTTGAATCCTAGATAGTTTGATTAATTTTAGATGTTGAATTTAGTTTGTATTTTAGATAGTTGGATTATTTTTCGATGTTGAATTTAGTTTGACGTGAAAGCCATCCTCTAGATGGCCATTGATGATTCCATAAACATGCGGATGTTGCTTCTCGTGTTAGTGGCCTTGTTTTTTCTGTGGGAAGAAGTAACCATCCTACACCCAGTAAGAGTCCCGGTAAGATTAACTTCGTAGTATTATCTTATCGAATTTCAGCAACTATACTCAGTTCTGTTATCCAATCTAGGCTCTTTTACTACATTTCATTACCAATCATTAATCAAGCTTCAATTATTTAGGTGAAATCTATCATATATGTTTCAATGTTATGACTTATGATGCATTAATCGGCTATAGAAAACTAAATTCAGCATCGTATAAACTTGTATATCTTGAGAACAATGTTTGCTAATTTTATTTCTTTTGTTGATGTCACTTAAAAATTAAAAAAAAAAATTAAAATGTATGGGAGGGAACCGGTTCCGGTTTCGGGAATTTATTTCCTGAAACCAACGGTCCGGTCCGGTTTCAGCCCAGAACCGGCCTGGATCGGACCGTGCCCAGCCCTAAATAGTGTTGCTTCAAATCTTGATACATTTTGGTTGTATCAGAATGTACCGAGTATGGAGTTGAGTGTGCTTCCTTTAATATAACTCCTTTCAATTCGGTATCATTAGGTATACATCATTTTTTCTTAAATTTAATATCTTCATCTTTCGTCATAGAAAATTTTGATATCTTCCCACCCATCAATTGATCTCTTATCTTACTTAAGAAAATATCGTCATGTTGTTTTTTTTTTTTAATTTACTCTAACAAGCTTGACTATAATGTCATTGCAGATAATCTCTCAATTAATCCCAAAGGTACTATCTCAATGTTAAATATTCATTGAAAAACATGATTTAATGGGTATAATTGAAAGAGGAATTAATCATCAATGCTCAAGTTTTTCGGCTACCTCGGTAAAAAGAGATGTTATGAAAAAGTTAAAAACTAAAAAAGTTTTTTTGAACATTAGGGAGGTAGAATATGTGAATCGTCCATGTGAACATTTACTGATCAAAAGAGTTTTATCTCTTTGATTGCATATTACATCAATGAAAAATGAAATTTAGGCAAACGAATAATTTCATTTGCTAGATCAAATCCTCTTATACAATGATTATAGTTGTTGATGCAATTTTAGACCAACTTAAAAATTAGAACATTTTATCTAAAATACTTTTCTTTGACTTTAAACAACGCCAACAATAGTAATGTAATTTGATTTCCTCCTCTGCCAAATGCCAAATTCTCAATAACGTGAAAATATACTACAAATGAGAATTTATTTTTGAAATCCCAATTAATCATACATAATAAAGATATGTTGTATGTTTGTATAACTTGATAGCTGACACCTACTTTTTCTATGATGGTTGAGTAAACCATTTGTTGTTGGTTGGGTTTGTAACGTTAGTTTTACCATATAAGGTCCTTCATGGATAATTGGGAAGATGGCCCATGTGTTGGGCTGAGACAGACAAGCGAGAAAGAGACACTTGTACTTAATTTGATTTAAAAAACTACTGAGAAAAATTAAATTATTAAAGATAGACTTAAAACAATTCAATGTTGATAGATGAGTTATGCAGAACTCTAGAGGTAGAGTTTGAAATTAATGTTCTTGTTTTTATAAAAGTCAAACTGAGACATGGAATTAGTTGTTTTTGGGTAAATGATAAGTTGGCCGTTCGATCATTTCGAATTACTGAGTGGATTTGAAGTAGCTTATTGATAAGATTTTCTCCCAGACCTGAATTGTGTGCGTAATGTATTTCACGTGTTCATGTTAAGAACAATGACACTAGACTCATCGCATGTCATCTTCTAAATAGACGTCTCTTTTTAAGAAAATGTTTCTTATAAGAAAGAAACTGCGAAGTTAATGTTTGTTCACAAGACATGAACCTCTCTCAAAGTAGAGAAAAGTTGTTGATGTGGTGCTGTAGATTTGATTTGTTGTTGGAGGGAATAACAGGCTCAACGGTGAGGGTGTCATTTAATAATGGCTCAAATTTGATGTGTCAATTGACGAAATTAAAAGTTTAAGCTATTAGTTGAAAAACACCCCCCAATTGTAGAGTCCATTTTGATATTTATTTTTCTGGACTTATATTGTTATATTATGTGGAGTTTACGGTTGAATTTGAATTATTCCAAATGTTTTTTGGTCGTAACTCTATATTTATCTTTGATTTTTAAAACTTCTACTGCAAGTATATTAATTTCAATTGAGGATCGAATGATTTCATCTTTTTTCGGGTCATATCGTTCTCCATTTCCATCTTGAACCCCTTTCTAGTCACGGCTAGATTTCATGAAAAATGGGCAACATCAACTGATGTACAGCGGAATTTGAAGCATATAGCTCTTAGAAAGATTCACGTGACAAGGAAGTTTGCTTAATAATATATTAGATTCTTCTATATTCTACCAAATAATGAATCTACAGGGAGAATTTGGTAGAATATAAGATAAAATAGTATATTTAACATTTGTCTTTTATAAAATTATGAATTTGTATATGAAACGTTACATGTAACATGATGTTAATTTAAAATTAAAGCATTACTTCAAGTACGAGAGACATGTAACTAAACAAGTGTATTGTCCTCCAAGTAAGTAATTGTACCAGGGCTCATAAGAGGGAAGAAGCACAAATGATCATGAGTTGGTGAAGAGTTCAACGGAAGAAAACTCAAAAACTCATTACTTTCACTTCCTTCCTCCACCTTCACATCCTCCATTGTTTCCCTAGACATCAAAATGGAGGTTTCAGCCCCTGCATAATAGTCAGCCTGACCTGGTACTGCGCTTTGTTGGCTGAGTAAAGCTGAAGAAGGGTTGATCTCCAATGGCGGCGGAGCCAAGGTGTGGAGACGATGAGTCTGCATAGGAGTTGAACCAGTGAGTTTTTGGACAAGGTCTCGGAAGTTGTTTGGATCAACCTTGTACACCCTCGGCCTAGCCGGACGCAGTGGCGCCACCGGCTTCTTGGACAGCTTTGATAGAGGCCTTCGAAAACGATAAGGAGGTGGCAGTGGCTGGATTTCAATTCGCCGGTGGCCCTGAGAAAACAGTTTAGAAGAAGAAGAAGTATCATAAAACTCCATTGGAACACTGTCTACTCATGTGATCACCTCGCAACATAAGAAACATGTAAATCGTATTTGTTTATATATACACATATATGTTATATAGACTATATATATATATATAGAGAGAGAGAGAGATCGAAAGAGGTGATTGTCAACAGCCGTCGGCGGTGTGTCTGTTTGTGCCATAAATAACATCTTTATTTCAATGCATTGATTTGAGAATTTGACCAGAATCACAGAAAAATAGTTTATTTCATTTTTTCTACATTTTAAACCGTTGAAAACGCTGTTAAATATTTTAAATTTATATTATGACTAAATAATAACTAAGAAGTTCATAATTATGGGGTCCCGTGGGTAGGCGTAGGCATGCACGTCACACCACCTAAGTTCATAATTATGAGCATTTCTCAACTCTCACCACTAAATGCATTCTTTAGAACCAACTTTGATTTCTTCCAATTCAGAATCTGTGATTGACCCATTTCTCGTCGTTTTCTAAATCTGGAGATCACTGCTGAAGTCTCTCCGGGAACAGCCATGGCTAGAAAGATTGCGACCAGGTCCGTCCAATTTGATCATTTTAAACAATGAATACAAATACAACTATTAGACTATCTTATTCAGACCGATTCAATATCTTTGTTTAATCTATCTTGTTCATCTCATACTATATAATTAACTACAGTGTTGAGGAAGATGCACATGTCGTACTCACGCTTAAACCATTTTTTTTATTATTTTAAATCATTGTGTCGCATTAGCAACACCATTTAATGACCTGAATAAATTACTTAATTTGAGGTTAATTTCTTTGCAGAAACGTAAAAAAGTAATTTTTTTATGCAATTTAAACTACGAGTGTTTACAAAATTTCAATGATTAAATAGAGAATAAGCAACTCAAACAAAGTTTGTTGGTTATCCTTTGACCAACTTTTATAACTAAATCCATTAAAATAATCTCCATCTTGTCCTTCGTCGGCCAGTTCAACACACCTTTCTTCGTCTTCCTTCTCATCTCTTTGCTCTCCGTTGATATCATTGCTTCTTTGACTTCTTATTATATTGCCTTCTTCCTTCTGTTGCTTCTGTTTTCGATTTGACGCAGTCTATTGTTCTTCCATTATATATTCAGCAAACCCCATTGATAAAGATATCACAGGAGAGAAAACCTTTCTATAAGCTTCCCAGGGCTTTACAATTACTGCAGCAATGGCAGCCAAAGAGGGGAACAAAACGAAAGATGGTGCGGATGGAAGCAGAATGAGTTCGATTATGAAGGCCGCCATGAGACTTCTGATTAAGGTTAAGAACTTTTACTTTGACGCCCTAGTTGGTTGCTCCGGCCAGCTAGATTACGGCGTGGCTCTCAGCTGTCCTGCGGGTCAAGTTCCGGCGACCTTGCCCCACAGTTGGAGCGTCAACTCGACCAAGTCGAGCAGCAGAAGGGTAAATTATAACGGAATGTCGAGGGCCGGCTCGACCAGGAGCTTCGCCGGCGAAGGTGGGAGGAGACAGATGGTGAGAAAGTCAACGATGGAGGTTGTTCCGAGAAGCCAGAGTACGGGAATAGGAAAAATCGATGAGGAAAAGGAGTGTGAGTTTGGAGAAGAAGTGGTGGTCAACGCTCGGGGCTATCCCAGAAGCAGAAGCTACGCCCTCTAGGTTTTCTGTGATTTCAACTGAACATACCCAGAATATTGGAATGATGCATGTACAGTTTCGACACTTGTTTGTAATTGGCAATGTTTTATTCCATGATAATCTTTATGATACATGTTTTCAGTTCTATGATACTTAATCTGTAACAATTGATGATCCTCGTTTGGATCCAAACAACATAATTTTGGGAAATAGAAGGTAAAAAACATTTTAAACTTCAAAATATATCTAGTATTTTTAAAAAACTCCTTAAAGTATTAATTATAACAAAATAAATTTTAAACTATGAAAAACCTAACAAATTAAACCCCAATTGACGGGCGATAACCCATGTTCCGCATTTTACAAAGAGGAAGGCCCTTCCTAAAACTCCACTCTCATTCTACACCTTCATAAAACTCTAAAACCTCACAAATATTTTCTTGCTCCAGCAAATTTTCTCTGTATTAGCGACGAAAATGGATTCTGATTCAAGTCGATCGGTTGATTTAGACGAGACAACAGCTTGTGATCTCGATATGAATTGGTATTCGTACGACACGCCTGCATATAATCATCTTCTAGCATTTGATCATTTGCATTGAAATGATGAGGTGGAAAGCATACTGGTAAAAGAAGAAATCTCAATGAATTTTTTTTTGGAAAAAAATATAGTTATTTAAAGAAAATTAGAGTAGAAATAATCGAATATTCTTTGAAAAATAGCTATGGATAAAATTCACCAAAAGGAAAAATCGACGACTGACGGCCGAGTGTGAAGACGAGAGTAAGATGCGACTGCATGCTTCTAAGATGCAAGACGAACATACGTTTCAAATAAAAAGTTTGATAGATTCTCACAGCTGTTCGAGAAAAATTGAGAATCGATACGCTAGAGCAAAATGGGTGGCAAATTATTATCTTGACAGGTTCAAAAGTCAACCTACGTGGGAAATCTCTTCTATTATCGAGACAGTGATGAAGGATTTGACCGTCAACATTACACCCAGTCTTGTAAGAAGAGCAAGAAGCGTAGCTCGAACACTTAACGAAGATAAGGACGACGAATAGTACAGGCTAATATGGTCGTACGCAGTAAAAATATGTAGATCAAATCCATGTAGCACATTAAAAATTCATACTTACGAGATGAGGGATGGTTCATTGGTATGCCAAAGAATGTATATGTGCATGGCTGCTTGCAAGACAAGTTTGCTGTAATACGGTTGCTGTGTTATCTGTTTGGATGGTTGTCATCTGAATGACTCGTGTACCGGTCAATTACTCACAGCCGTCAGTATTGATGGCAACGATGAAATATATCATGTTGTTGTTGTCAACGTCGAAAAGAGTCCACGGACAGATGGACGTGGTTTTTCCAACATTTGAAGTGAGACCTAAATACTAGATCGGGGGAGGGATAGACAATTATTTCGGATCGACAAAAGGTATTATGCATTTCTCGTACCGCTTATTTAGTAGTGTAATTATATTGTGTAAGGAAGTTTTGTCTAAGAAACTGGATTTTAAGTGGGACCGTTTGTGAACCCTCCAACCTTTCATAGGAACTTACTTGAAAAAGTAATTTTGTCTAAGAGATTGTCTAGTAAAATCTTTCTTGAGAATTATCTTATCAGTACTCTCAACGTTATATTGTTTTATGTTGGCTCTATTTTTCTTTCAAATATTAGGGTTTGCTAAAGGCTATAACAGATGAATTAGAACATGCTAAACACCGCTACTACCTTCGGTATATGTATGTCAATTTCAAAACTTATTTTGGGCAGAGCATACAGAGATGCGATGTGGAATGTAGCTAAGGTAACTACAAGTTATCATTTCGAGATAGAAATGAAGAAACTACATTAGTTTAACCCGGATGCTCACATGTGGCTTCGAGAAGAAGAGCCTAGATATTGAGTCAGTCATGTCTTCTCTTCGATCCCTAAGTGCAAAATTGACTTGAATAATTTGTGCGAGTCATTTAATGCAGTTCTATTGTCGCCCAGGGACAAACCGATTTTGACCATGTTCGAGATGATCAGACAGGGCTTGATGACTCGCATTGTGAAAAAATTTGAGAAGTTGGCCCAATCAACAGATCACTTGTGTCCCTAGATAAGCAAAAAAGCTTGAGAAGCTAGAAGGTGCAGTTCAAAATTAGAATGCTGTGTTTGTGGGAGGTGCACGATTTAAGGTAAGCAACAACAACAAACAATACATTATCGACATGAATACGTGCGTGTGCAACTGTAACAGGTGAGAGCTTACTGGAATCCCTTGTGTTCATTCCATTCAATGCATGTATGTTTTGAGAATAACATCGAAGACTTACGTTCATCGATGCTATCACCGGGTAACTTACCTGCTGATGTACTCACACTTTGTTCAACCCGTGAGCGGCCACCAAATGTTGCTGTAAATACCAAATCTGAATGAACTCCTCCCACCAAAAAGATATTACCAACCCGGTAGGTCGAAGAAGACAAGAGTGCGAGATGTCAATGAGCTCTCGAGTTCGACAATTAGTAAGAAGAATTCAAAGATGTCATGTGGTATATGTTGGCAGAAGGGGCATAATAGTCGCACTTGTCCTCACCAAAGATCCACTTTAGCCATTGTTTCGCAAGAGACTTTTACATATTTCAACAAATTTGACGTGACACATGTACAGTCCAAATACATTTTGCTCATAAACACAGAGTACATCTGTTTTAATATAGTTTTCATTATGTGCAGGAATCTTCTACACACGGCTATGGAAGAAGAAACATATGACTATCTTCGGGATGTAATTTGTTATACCGAATTCTTCGGACCAGAAGGACATCGCAAAGCTTAATGCTTGCAAGGCAAGTTTGAGTACTCTAATCTTTTCATATTGTAATGATTTTACCACATGTTAACCGTCTCTTTCTTGTAGAACAAATCTCATTTAATATATGTTTCGCTCCATCAATCTTGGAAGATCCATCAATGTGATTGAGTACTTCACTCTTTTCACAATCTAACGAAACGTATTTTGACAACTTTTCCAAACCTACCTTGCAAGCATTAAGCTTTTATAAAATTAATTTGTTATAATGTGTAAGGTACGTCTGTTTTATAATTTAATTAACTAAAATGGCAATAAATAGTACAAGTGTTAGAAAATCACGAAAATTTTCAGATTATCTTCTCATGGTTTGGTGAGTATAGTCTTATTGTATCTAGTTACGGTAAAATATTTTTCCTTACAATTATTTATTTGTTTCAATTTGTTTAAAAAAAACAAAAATTAAAAAAATGGACAGAGTTTCGTTTGTTTTATGACTTCTTCATTGTTATCTTCGCACGGTTTCTACAAATTCAAATAAAAAATATATACCCAACAGCTAGATTCCAATACAAATACTACATCAAGACATAAAATTAAAGTACATAAAATTTACAGACGACAAGTATAATACATAAAATGAAATACAACATCTAAACTATACTACTGAGGAGGAACATCGTCATCTTCGGACGCTAGTCAATCCATCATCCTCTGAGTGTGCTCTCTAAAGAACTCACTAAGATAGTCTTGTGACTCAACCACATTTTCCTGCATCTTATACATATGCTGCATCTACTGCTGCACATGATATATATGTTGCATCTACAGTTGCATCTCATACATCTGTTGCATACGGTGCATCATGTCCCAACTACTACTAGCCTCAGGGGAAAATGACGGCACGGTCGCGTTGGCGGGGGCGAAGGCATTCTCCTCCATCAGAACATCCCGAGATGTGAAGGACCTGGGATCTCCCTTAAGTATCTAAGACCCGGCGAATTCGACAAGACCCATCTGAGTCAAATGAAGTCTGTCAAATAGATCGACGGATCTCGAAACTCTCTACTGCTCTACAGTGGGTACATGAACCTTAGATCGCTCCACGATCTTCCAAACCAGTGTCACGTACGACAGATTCTTGTTCCTTGTTCGCCTGATCTCTTCCATGTGGCCTAAAATCATGTAGCACCGGTTGAATATCGTGCCACTGTAGAGATTCTCCAAGACATATAGATCTATCCATCTCACCAGATCTCTATGTCCATCTCTAGGCAGCAGGGTGTGGCTGATCAGGTTATGAACAACCCGAGCTTTTACATTCAAGTGCTTCAACTTCGGTTTGACGAAGGCTACAGTTTTTGAATTCTGGTGAATTTGTCTAAGGAATTGCAGGCCATCTGCTGTTCTTGCAAAATCACACTCTCGGAAAGCGTGATAGTATCTGGTTGCGTCTTCTGTGGCAAATCTCAGCAGTTCATTCACATCGCCTGCATCTATGATAATATTCGTACCGAATAGATACGTCTTCAAGTACCCCACCCTCCCCCTAGTAGTCAAGTTCACATAAAATAAGTGAACTATTTTGTCAGAGCTGTCTCCCTACATATTGTAGACATCGTGCAATGTGATGCTGTCAAACATTTTCTTGATCTTCAACAACTCCCAGCCGCTGAAGTAGCAGTCTTCCCATAAATAATCGAGCAGATTAACATATCTCACTTGAACTGTTGTTGACACGGCTGGTTTCGAAATTCCATTGACAGATAATCAGATGGCGGTCGCAGCACTTGATCCAGAGCACCTTGACACGAAGGTGCATGGTTTGATGGACCAACTTGTGTCGGAAGAGCCTTTCATTTCAAAAAAAATTTGAGCTCATTGCAAATAGTATGGTTTGGGATTTTTGGCGATTTCTTTGGTCGGGGTTGAGATTTTTGGCTATTCAACAGCTCGGCTTTCGAATTTTCGCCGATTCAGAGGCTCGGTTTCATATTTTGGACAGTGGAGGGCTCGGGTTTGAGTTCTGAACGATGAGGCTTCAGATTTTGGGATTTTCGGCGGCAAGGGCTGAGATTTGAAGATTTTCAGCAATAAATATCACGGATTCGATGATTTTCGGCGACTTTTCTCTCAGTTTCGACAGACGGAGGGTGCACTGGGGGCCGATCTTATTTATACTATCGGGAGATCAGCCCCCCATGTGAGGGAGAACGCCTCCCATTTTTAGCCCTAGGGCTGAACACGACCCCTCAGGTCTTGAATGTTTTAAAATTGCTCTGTAATACGAGGAGCCGATATAAAATGAACGACCCCCCGTGCTGTTCCACGTGCAACGCACGTGCACCCCTCGCGTCAACCACCGAATAGAACGGGGGTCGTTTATTTTAGTTCAGCCCCTCGTATTTGTCCACGTGCAATGCAAGCACGTGCGCGGAGGGTTCTACCCCCCGCGTCGACTCTCGTGGAGAATGGGGGGTCGTTCTTTTTGTAAAATACGAAACAGAGGGCTATCGGCCATCTGTCGAAATTTCAATTATTAGGTTTTTTATAGTTTAAGGTTTGTTTTGTTAGAGTTAATACTTTAAGGGGGGAGGTTTAAAATAATTTTGACCCGACATGGGTTGAAAAATTCACCGTTTGACATAACCACGTAAGAATTATGACAAATATAGCTTTACAAATAAATAATAACCATAACAATTATTTTGTAAAGAGATAATGCATAAAATTTAATCTCAATGAAAAAAAGAATTTAATTCATAAAGAAAAAACCAAATTCTCTACTTGTTTTGAGAGGGAAACTTTGATTAAATAGTATGAAAGTTGTTTTCTTCTCATCAATAATCTACAAATTTTGCAGACCCAATACAATCTTCCTAATTCCTATTAGACTTTAATTTTGTTTTAGTGTTTATAAATTATTAATTATTATTAATCATTTATATTTTTATTCGTATCATTTATGCATTAGAATAGTGATAGAAGCTTATGGACGTATAGTTTAAACTTTGATAATATTCGTTAATTAATATAGATTTTTAATATCAATTAACACAGTTATTGACTCTAGAGTAACTTCACTGAATAATTAATCGTCGTTATTGATCTATAGAATTGTGGGGCTGATATCGATTATTGCTCAAAAAGCGAGGTGCAAGTGTAATAACTTTGCTCCCAAATGTAAATACTAACACAATTGGGTGGTTCTTCTGCAAACTTATTCTAAACAAGTAAATCCCCACCATCTTTCTCTCTCTCAGCCCAAAATCCCTAAACCCTAAACCTCCCTCTCCCTCCCCCTCCTCCCTTTCTCTGTACTTTCCTTATTTCCAACCATGGCGGAGCTGAAACTTTCGGAAAGCCGCGATCTTACCCGTATAGAGCGGATTGGAGCACACTCCCACATTCGTGGCCTCGGCCTCGACTCATCGCTCGAACCCCGCCTCGTCTCCGAAGGCATGGTTGGCCAGACTTCGGCTCGCAAGGCCGCCGGAGTTATTCTTCAGATGATTAAGGACGGTAAAATTGCTGGCCGAGCTGTTCTCATTGCGGGCCAGCCTGGAACAGGCAAGACCGCTATCGCTATGGGGATGGCTAAATCTCTAGGTCTCGAAACCCCATTTGCTATGATTGCTGGTAGTGAGCTCTTCTCGCTGGAGATGTCAAAAACCGAAGCCCTTACTCAGGCCTTCCGCAAAGCTATTGGAGTTCGAATTAAGGAGGAGACTGAGGTCATTGAAGGGGAGGTTGTTGAGGTACAAATTGACAGGCCGGCTGTCGCTGGGGCAGCTTCAAAAACAGGGAAGCTGACTTTGAAAACCACGGATATGGAAACAGTATACGATTTGGGGGCTAAAATGATTGAGGCTTTGGGGAAGGAGAAGGTGCAAAGTGGAGATGTCATTGCCATAGACAAGGCATCTGGGAAAATTACAAAGCTGGGTAGATCTTTTGCGAGGTCTAGAGATTACGATGCAATGGGACCCCAAACAAAGTTTGTCCAGTGCCCAGATGGAGAGTTGCAGAAGCGGAAGGAAGTGGTTCATTGTGTCACGCTTCATGAGATCGATGTTATCAACAGCAGGTATCTTATTGACATTTTTACTACTAATGGAAGAGAATTTTGAGCATACAACTAATGATCATGTATGAATTGGGCCTTAGGTGTATGAGGCTTTTGTTGTGTTGGATTATAGGTAGCACATGACCTATTTGTTCACAAGTGAATTTTGTGCCATATAATTGGCGTGATTTTAATTTTATGAACTATCCAGTGACCTCTTGCTTCCCTCGACCTAACACAAATTCATGTAATGGATTTTTTTTTGGTGAACTAATATTATCTTTTTGGAGGCATTTTATCTTGCTTTGAATTATCCGCTAATCTATATGGTAATTCACTATTGACTCCGAACTACTTATAGGTGGGATTTGGTATTTTCCTCTTTAATCTTAGCATTCAAAAGTGTTACCTATGTTACTGAAATTCTGCATTTGGTGTTGAATGTGTGTAGTAAGCGGTATATTGCGTATGCTTAGTGTATTTCTATTATGCCCTTTTATTTCTGGCTGAAATGATGAAGTTGTACATCTCATATTCATTAGATCTTTGAATTCCATTAATATGACGGGGTCAATTTTTCCAACCCCAAGTTGATTTTCATTATTAATTTTGTTGTGCTAATACTTTTTATGAAACCATTTTCTGTATGGTGTCTAATTGCAGAACACAAGGATTTCTTGCCTTATTCACGGGGGATACTGGAGAAATTCGATCAGAAGTGAGAGAACAGATTGACACGAAGGTGGCAGAGTGGAAAGAGGAAGGGAAGGCAGAGATTGTGCCTGGAGTTCTCTTTATTGATGAGGTTCACATGCTTGATATTGAGTGCTTTTCTTTTCTTAATCGTGCACTTGAGAATGAGATGGCTCCAATCTTAGTTGTTGCAACCAATAGAGGGATTACCACTATCCGAGGAACAAATTACAAGTCACCTCACGGAATCCCTATAGATCTCCTTGATAGGCTTCTCATAATCTCTACTCAACCTTACACAGAAGACGAAATTCGAAAGATTTTAGACATCAGATCTCTGGAAGAAGATGTGGAAATGTCAGAGGAAGCAAAACAGCTTTTGACCACCATTGGCGTAGAGGCCTCGCTAAGGTATGCCATCCACTTGATTACAGCTGCTGCATTGGCATGTCAAAAGAGGAAGGGTAAGATTGTGGAAATGGAAGACATTAATCGAGTCTATCACTTGTTCTTAGATGTGAAGAGATCAACACAGTACTTGGTTGAGTATCAGAGTCAGTACATGTTCAACGAAATTGGTGATGGGGAAGAAGATGATTACAGCACCATGAGAACTTGAACAGTCCGTTGCAAATTGTGAAACAACAATTCATTAGAATTCAGATCAGTCCTGATTAGGTAGTCCCTTGAGTGCTGGTATGAGATTTGCATCCCGTTGTCTATTGTGTTTGCACATTTAATAGTTGGATTGCTCTTGCTTCTCCTCCATCTATAATTTCTTCCCCATTTTCGCTTTCTTCTTTCAAAAGCTTCAACATCTGATACTTGCATTTCGGTCTCGTCCCCTTGACGGACGATTACGAGTCATTAGGGATCCGGGCAATTTATTATTCTATTATTGATTGAACGATGTGCAGTGTTGTAAGATTTGTTAATATTCTGGGAGATAGCAGACTCCCCAACCTGCATTTGAAGTAGACAGCAATAATTCTTGCTATCATTCACGTGAAAAGATAACATTTTTAAGGATTGAAGATGTCAATTAATGTAGTCCTTTTCGGCCCATCTGTCTTTCGGCCATTGAAGGCAATGTGAATAGGGGGACCAACTGATCCTCTGATTGCTGCTGAAGTGTTTCTTATTGAACCTTGATTCAAGTACTCTCTCAAAAACACCTTAATCTCAGGATTTGTCTTTGAAAAGTCTTGATTTTGTACTACATTTGTCAAATCCAAATGGCAAAAGTTATCTAAGTAGTTCAAGAACATCTCCTAAATGCACTCTAATCTTCCCAATGAATGCTTTCTTTTACCAATTTAGGTCTCATTTAAAAGAGAGATTTCCAAATTGTCATTCCATTGAAGCATCTACATGTGTCCAACCCAGAATCCCACCTGCAGGCATTCATTCATTCATTCATGCCAGAGATCCACCCCTTCTAGTCCTGCTATTACATTTACATACAAATACATTACATTTTATCATCAAATTACTTGCTCTCAATTCGTCGAACACCCTTCAATGTCCCGCCATTTCAGATAAACGAGCCCTGCACGGTAATGAGTGTAAGCCCCTGCAACAACCAAAACATGAAACAGCTGGTGGCTGTGTCCCGCAATGTCGAATTTTCCCCGGCATCCATCGCTCTGGAATTCTCGTAGCATAAACAAGTGCTCCAAGCCCGTAGAAAAAGCCCATCAACACCTCGTAGCCAGTCGTGTGGAGTGCCTCTGGTCGGCCTCTGAACAACACAAGCTTGTGCAAAATGGGTGCTATCCCAGACAATCCCATGCCAAAGAAAAGGGAAGCTCGAATTGGCCGAAATTTTGGAGTTTGGAACATCGGAAGGAGAGAAACAAGGACAGTTGTGATGCCCAAGAATGTGATGAACCCCATGTAGACATTGCAGAAGAAAGGGTAGCACATGAACGAGTAGTAAACGGGCGGGTAGAAAGAGGTCGATATGAGTGCTGCTATTCCGGCATAGTCAAGCCTCAGCATTATATACATGAGCCGCTCCGAGTGGCAGGAGAAGAGGTGGCAAGTGCTACTGGCTAGCAAGCAAAACATAGCCCCGCCCAAGAATGAAAAGAATGGCCACCGAGTTATCGGCCTTATCATCAATGGTGCAATTATGTTGCCCAAATCCTCCTTCACTGTACTCTGCATTTTCACAGCCAAACAGAACGGAAATTACAGCTCAAGAATGACATACTTCTTCTATAAAACATTTTTGGGGTTCTGCAAAGCTTGGAAAGAATCAGCATTAACTCAGTTCTGCAAAAAGGTAAACACGTATATTTATACGTACCAGAAGACAGACATCAGTATGGTTGCCATGGGCGAAACGTTCTGGCAGACAATTATAGAGAAGATCCATAATATGCCAGCCAGAGAGGGATGGAAGCAAGTCCCCTGAAGGCATGGAGGGTAGGCATGTCAAGAGTTCTCGTTGTAATTTGTGGAGATCAGCCCTTTTCAGTACGTCAGAGAAATGCTGTAGATGGTGAAGGTCAACAACCTTTGGCACCTTCATGGCCGTATATATGGTCAGGGAAAGAAATAGGAAGAAACCAATCAAATGCCTGAAAAACATAGAGAATGAATTGTTGAAACATCACTGAATTTTGCAAACTTCAGAAGCTATGAAGATGAAGCTCTAAGATCTTCTAAAATTAACAATTAAAACATCCAAATTACCATACATGGAACTCAAATGCAATGGTAAAATGGAGGAGATAACGCTTACGTCCAGACATTCAACGTCTCATTGTGAATGGTGAAGATGCTAAGCAAGACTTGCTTCAATGGCCATTCAGATCTATAATGACCCAAAATGAATTCATTGTCCCTCAAATAGGCGGGTAAAGAATGATACTCAACCAGCTGGTACTTCACCTTCTTCCACAATCTCTTCCCCTTCCCTGTTTTTGAAGAAACAGTTTGATGATTCTCCATTTTTTCAGACGAGGATACAGATTTTTCACAGTTTTTCTGAACACCATCCATTCTCTGCTCAAACCATCAGAATTTGATCAGAATACTGCTTGATTGCAAGTAATACAAGGGGAAATAAAAAAAAAAATCCATTGAAAATAAAATCTGAGCCAAGAAAGCATCATTTCGGAGAAAAAGAAACCCGGAAACGGTAATGGAATCAATATGCATAGCAAGACGATAAAAGATGATGCACAACAAGAAAGCAGACAGATGGGATCAAAACAAAGCACCTGAAAAAGAAGAATCACCAAACAAATGGAAATCTGGGCCGCCTTCGACTTCTAGTTATTCTTGGATGTCGTGTATTTATGAGGAAAGAAGCGGAGAAGAATCAAAACAGGGACGGAGAAAATGGAAGAGAGTGCGGGAAAATCTAAATGACGGAGGAGAAGGTCGAAGGTTGGAAAGAATATGAATACCCAACAAGAAACCTCGATATCAACGACCCAGTCCCACCAATTCAGGGAAGACGAAGAGGAGAGAGACGGAGACGGAGATGGGCTTTTAAGAAGAAAGGTGGCGTGGGCCACTGAAACTGGTCGTGGAGGAAGAAGAGGATGATTCTCTTTCGATGCTTATTTCTTCGGAATATGATTTTGGAATCATTATCAAATGCTCTGACTGATGTCCTACAATTTTGGCACGTGTTGTTCTGAATCACTGTGTCATCTTCCTTTGTCCGAGATCACTACTAACCCATCATTATCCTAATTGTTTATTAGTTTAGGATTAGAATTTGAACACTGTTTCCTTTTAACTCCTGCCCAAATAAAGTTCATCAAATCTGTTGTGGGTCGATTCAAAATTAAATTTTTAAATCTGTTTGTGGTTTTGGAGCCATTCTAGTGGTCATTGACAGATTGTCCAAATTGGCCCACTTTGTAGCCTTCAAAATTCCATTTTGTGCTGTTTGCCCCAAATATATGCAAATTGCATGTGATAAAGACCCGATTTTTATGAGTAAATTTTGGCCAGAGTTGTTCAAACTCAATGGCACGGCAATACATTTTAGTAGTGCTTATCATCCATAGACTAAAGGCCAGACGGAAATAGTAAATCAGATTTTGGAACAATATTTACGTTGTTTTGTTATGAATTTTCCGAGAGGTTTTTTAAAAGTTTTGCATTGGGTAGAGTTTTCTTACAACACCGACGTACATTCGGCTACGAGCGTGTCTCCATTTGAAGTTGTTTACGGTAGACGACCCCCAAATTTCCTTTCTTACCAATTGGGTACTGCTACTGTTGAAGCGGTAGAAGAAACCTTATAAACTATGGATAAAGTTTTACAGTTGGCGATTTTTTATTAAATTGCACCCTTATCGACAGACATTGACACAACCCTGATCTCGGCACCTTCAAAAATCTAGATTGTGGTATACGTTCTCCATCAGGAGATATACTCAAGTACACATTTATAATAAACTTAATCATGACATTGTAATTGGGTGTGTGAATTTTTTTTTTAATTATGTGTACCATGGTCAATTTTATGATTTATTATTTTTATCATATATCATCACAAAACATATAATTTATCATGCTTACAAACTTTTTATTACAACACTTGGTTCATTAAATATGACCTTTACAAACATTACAACTATAAACACAAACACACACAACGAAAACAGAGCCACAGATACACTCTTGGCCCAAGAGTTTCGAGCCATGTCAAACCTTATCTTAAGCCTCTTAGCCCTCTAATCTACCTTGGCCTTATATTTCTAGTTGTCCCTTGTTTCTGAAATATAGAAAGCACAATGGGGTGAGCTAAAGAGACTCCATGAGTAAATCTAATACTTAATAATTACAAAACTACGCAATTTACAAGAATAGGACCAACCCCTATTTATAAATATAACTCTAAACTTTTAGCCATATTTTAAGAAAGTATGATATGAATATCATGAGATATATGTTTTTCGCACAATAATGCTATTATTTGAATGCTCAACGCATAAATTAATCTATTTAATTAAAAAAATTCGTTTTAGCAAGTACCGTATTAACATATTATTATGAATGTTAATATGCATGATTATATAATTCATCGTATGTAAAGACACACACACTATGTAGCTCCTTACTAGTGGTGTTACTAGTAGTGTTCCCACCAAGTGCATACATCTTATATAATATACTTCTGGAGGGCTAGAGATTTTCAACCCAATGGGCATTTACAGTCACTCCCCTTCTATTTCTCGTGTTTTACATATGTCACATAATACATAGCTGGTGAGATATATTCAGCTCGAGTGTGACCTATTATACTTCTCACAATACTATTAGTACATATAAATAGTTCATTATTCATGGTTTAAGTATCTACTCTATGCATACATTGAATGCATATAAATACGTAATATAATGCGTGTAATATGAATCATGCACATTCTTGTTGCTTAGCATGTCAAATGATGCATGAAATATGATTACTAACTTACCTAATCACCCTTCAATTCTATCCATAAACCATTTTAAAAAGGATAACTAGAATTATTAACAATGTAATAAAATTGTACAATTTTTCAACGTATAGCTTAAAACTTACTTACACATTTACATTTCACGTAATTAACATTCATCAATAATTCATCATCCGTGTGCTAAAATCTCAACCTATACTAGCAAATTACAAAAAAAAAAATAATAATAATAATTGTTTAATGATTAGAATTACTTACCTCTTAGTTTGATTCTCAAAGCTAGTATTTAATCCACTATTTTTAGTGCTTTGGGATCCTTTTGAAGTCCTCAACAATTTCTCTATAGATCACATTTCCAAAAACCAACTCTTTCTCTCAATTCCTCACTTTTTCTTCTCAAAACTCTAACTTTTTCTTCTTTCTCCTTTCTCCCTCTTCACGTTGATTGCTCTCTGTTTCTCGGCACTAATGCACGACCTCTCCTGCTTTATAGAGAGTTTCTAGAGTTTTCTTTGGGCAATTTATTATTTTGCCCCTAATAATTGAGGTAAAATGATCATTTTACACTTTAATTTGCATATAATTACAAAAATACCTAGGTTAATTAATTTTTAAGCTAATTAGATTAATTTATCAAATTTGGATTAGTTCTAAGCTAATCACCAAGATTAACTTAATTAATCATATTTATCCCTTAATTACATCTTAACAACATGATTAGTCATTAATTCTTGTGTGACACATGGCATCACGTCATTAGTTGTCTATTTTATTACATGGCCACATATTTTAAGATGTTGGAAACATTTCTACTTTAATAATCTTTTCTAAATTCTCACTCTAAAATGTAATTTAAAATGATTTATCAAAATAGTCCAGTTTTTTGATAAAACTGACTAAATCAATTTCAAACACACATAACTTAAGCTACAAAACTCCAAATCACGTGATTCAAATGTAATTCTCTTTCTTATGTTGTCTACTTCATCGTCCCCTAGGAAAGCTATATGTTGAAAAATTGTACATGGAACTTTTGGAAAATAAAGAAACAATTTCTTCTTCCTCTGAGGACTGCAAGTGCTTTTATGCGCACAAAGACTGCTGCCTGGTTTGTTTTCCACCTTCCTTCTGAACTGAGATGCATATCTTAAAAAGTGTTAATTTTGATAATAGGGCAATTCTTTTTCATCCCTCTAAGACTGTATTGTTTTTAATGAAGTGGATATCTACAATTTATTGTAGGTTTGTGAGAGGAGGTTTCGCAGAATGTTTGATCTAGTTGTTACCAACTAATTACAAAAAAGCTAGTTTCTTGATGGATCACAAGAAAGCAGAGAAGGAAAACACGGATGCGGATGACTAAGTAAGAAGGGAAGACGACCGGATTTTGACATAGGGCAAATGGTCGAATCTATGTACAATTTTTTGAGACAATTACTGTGAAAGAATGAGAAAGATACTGGTAAAAATGGAGGTCAAATTCACGAGGGAAAATAAATTATAAAAACGAATCGTGAAGGTTGTTGTGGAATCAAACTTGGTTTTTGGGCAATGTAAAAAAGATCAAATAGGTGAATTTAAATTGAGGTTAGGTCTAAAATTTTATTTTTAGGGTGGGTATTTAAGTTAGAAACTTCTAAATTGGATCAAAAGGTGTTTGACATTGGAAAAAATCTAAATTTCTAGTGTTTAGAAAATTTGAAAGTCGAACGTATGGGATTGAAACTTTCGAGTTTTGTTTCTGATCCACATATGGCTCAAATAAGTTTGAAGTATCTGTCCTTTTTTTCTATTTTGGATTCCTAGTCCTTGTTTAGGATTCATTCAATATGTCTATTGTTTTGATGAGCTTTTTACATCGATTTTGCTTTATGTTCTGACGATATTTTTTATTTCGATATTTGTTCTCAATAGCGCTTTCCGACTAGTCAGTAAGGTTTGTTACCATTAAGGTAAAGATTTTTTTGTTGTACTGCATATGCATCATGATTTTCAAAAAACTTATTTTGTGATATACATATAAAATCTAGCATGTCTTGTCTAACATCATGTTGGTTTTTATACTATATGTATGTCAATTTACACCGTTACTTTATGCAGGCTTGATATTTGATTTCACTCGATGTACATGTATATGCTGAACGAATTTTTGGTTATTTTTTACGATGTTGGGGCATTTTGTTTATTGGACCTTTGGTTGTTTTGGGTTGCATTGGGACCAAAGTAATCAAAAGCTATTTTTTCACAAATTATGTTGCATGAATGTACATACGGCGTTGGATTGAGATAGTGATGAATGTCTTATGGTTTAAATCTCTAAATTTGACAAGAGTATTTTGTTTTTACGATCGATACGCAATTGACTGGTACTCGAATAGTTGTTCTTTCTCCCTCGTATAACAGACTAGATCTACATATCCTTGTCATTCTTTTACGCGTCTTGTGTGTAATCGATGTGCAAACATTAGTAAATGTAATAATTTTATTATAACTACTTATGTATGTAATAATTCTACTGCAAATAGTAGAGCCTTATTTTTTTTATAGCTACCTATGTATGTAACAATTTTTTCGATACTTGCTCCACTGATAGCTTGTGGAGCATGTTTTAAAATGATGAAATGATTTTTATGAATATAAAATTTTTTGTCTTACTCGTTATTTTTTTAAAGAAAAATCATAAAAACAGTTTTTATATGCATTTGGATATAATATAGAGTTTCATATTGAGTGAATCGTTCACTCCAAAAAAATATTTATTTTTTCTAGACAAGGATAGTGGAGACTAAAAGAAGATGTTCGCTGAGGAGTGTTTTCCTTTGTTTCTTTCTTTTATCCTCGAGTGATTTATTTATTTTCTTGGTAAAAATTCATTTGTTTATTCATTTTCTTATTTTGATCTGTATAAATATTTGATTGCTAGATACTATATTTTCAACACGACATTTTCTTGAATTATTAGTTGCACTCTCATATTATTTTGATATAGCTACGTTGACTAGAGTTCAAATTTTAAAGAAGTATTTCGCTATAAATTGAGTCTTTGCTGGTAGATCAGATCTTCTACAAGGATCTTGTTGTTTGATCCGACATTTCTGTCCGGCCCTTCTCCAGGTCATTCGACCCTTTGTCTAGAATGCTTTTCATTATCCATTTTCTAACCTTTACAGAACTTGATGGATTATCAATTATGGGTTATCTTGCAGGATAAAGTTGAATCATGGTGTACTAATCCCATGCTCCAGGCAGTGGGTGGCTGTGGTGTTGCAAAGAAAATGGCGAATCTGAATCTTCCAAAGTCGACACTAACAGTAATTTGGCAGCAAATGCTGTGACAAAGAATGAGAAAAGTTGGATTCTCATCAGCAGAATTCAAAGACTTTTCTTCATGGTTAAAGCATGGTACCCAGAAAAGAAAAAAAAAATAACAGTTGAACAGTGAAAAGAGTCGACTCTTTAGACGTAGATCTATCTTTATCCTGTTTGTTGAGTCATTCTAATAACAAAGCAAGAGACAAGGCATGAACAACTGTAATTATTACAACTGATTTCAAGTGCGTACGATTTAAAGCTCGTGGTTAAAGCAATTAAACTCACTGTTTCTAAGAAATGGTGTTAATGGGTCTGATGGGAAGTGTCAAAGTGTTTCTTGTTTAGACAAGGGTATAACTACATCTGATCTAATGCACCAACAAACAGTAAAATCCAAAACATGTAGTTGGTTGGAATAAATAACGTAAGAATGACATAAGCATTACGCGGGCATCCATTTTCAAACCTTAGTTTTGTCTTATTTCTTCGACTCCATTAACGTGTCTAGTTTCGTGTCTTTCCATTGAAGATTTCATTCTTAATCAAAACAAAGCAAAATGTTGGTTATCTTTGAAGAATAATGTTTTGTCGAATCCAAATATATACTAGCTTTTGCCCCCAAAAAACTGTGCTTTTCCAGTCAACAACGGTTGACCCAAACAGTTATAGATCTTTTGAAGTCCTTTGTCCCAACCTCATTAGGTCCATCAATTAGATTTGAATATTAGAATTAGGGTTAAAAACCATGTTAACAAATAAACTATAGATTTTTTTTTAAAACACCCTTAAACTAACAATCCTAACAAATACAACATTCAACTATCATAAACCTAAAACTTTAACCCCTCACGGCTGCCTGATCACCCCTCGTTCTGCATTTTTTTTACTAGAACCGGGGGGCTGATCTAAAACGAACGAACCCCCGTTTTGTCAGGGGGTCCGTTCCACATGCACTACACATGCAACGTGGGGCTGATCTAAAAACAACAGTCTCTCGTTTTGTCAGGGGCTTGTTGTGGGGGGCGGAGGCCTCCCCCCCCCCCCCCCCCCCCGTTCCACGTGCGGTGCACGTGGAACTGGAACGGGGGGTCATTCTCCAGAGCCGACCACTCGTTCTAAAAAATTGCTCTTGATAATGAGGGGCCGTTTCTTTAGATCAGCCCCATTCTCAAAATTAAGGTTGAGAACGGGGTGGGGGTGGTCTTCACCCCCCAACGGGGCCGAGCATAAAAATCCCAAATCTGAGCCCTTTCAAATGGCCCCCAAATTGGTTTTCAAATGAAAGACCCCGTCACAAGCAGATCCGTCACAAGGTGGCTTGACAAATCGGGCACCGTTGTCACAAGGTGCCTTGACATAAGGGGCACTGTCGTCACAAGGTGTTCTGGGTCAAGGACAGTGACCGCCAACGGGTTACTTGTCGAATGAATTTCGAAACCAGTCGTGTGAAGAGCGGTTCGAGAGGGATATGTCAATCTGCTCGATTATTCATGGGAAAGTTGCCAACTTTATTGGTTGGGAGTCTTTGGAGATCAAGGAGATGTTTAACAGAATCTCCTTGCACGGGGTGTACGGGCTGAGGGGAGAGAGTTGCGACAGAATTATTCGCTTATTTTATGTGAACTTGAGCCCCACCGGGAGGATTGGGTGGTTGAAGACGTACATCTGCAGTACAAAGATTACCGTATCTCTAGAGGTTATTAACGAGTTGCTCGGATTTGTTGACTTAACTAGTGTTTAAGTCTAACTAAGTTTTTGATGATGTATTTGGATGATAAATATGTAATTTGATTACGCTTGTTAAATGAGAATAATGAATTATATTTGTGTTTTTAATCTGTTGGAAATACCCTTAGAAAGGGTATTTTAGTTTTCTAACAATATTGGTTAAGTGTACAGAGCTGAAATTGTATAAAATGTTCACATTAACCGATAGCTAAAAGACAAAGAAGACATCCACCGGTTGAAAAAAAGAATGGCATCCACCGATAGGTAAACGACAAAAACAGTGGAGTTTAAAAAATCACACATGTCGATCGCTAAACGACAAAAGGCGATGGAGTTCAAGGCTTGCATCTGCCGATGGAGTTCAAGGCTTGCATCTGCCGATGGAGTTCAAGGCCTGCATCTGCCGATGGCGTTTTCAAGCCGCATCTGCCGATGGCGTTTGAAGATGCATCTGCCGATGGCGTTTTCAAGCTGCTTCTGTCGATGACATTTGAAGTGTTGGATCTGCCGATGGCTTTCAAGCTTCATCTGCCGATGGCTTTCAAGATTGCTTCTGCCGATGGCTTTCAAGATTGCTTCTGCCGATGGCTTTTCAAGTTGCATCCACCGATGACGTTCTGATTTTTTAAAGCTGCTTCCACCGGTGATCTTTCGCCAAATTTGAATATAACCGCGAAGCTACAGTGACGTCGTTTTCAGCATTAACTCCAGAACTTTAATGGCGACGACGAACAACAATTTCAGATGCAACGGATATCTGCCTCAGTACGGATGCTTCCCAACGGTAATATTTTTCATTTGAAGAAAAAAGCATTCAATTCTGTGAAGCAAAATCAGACAGAGTATTTAAGCTGAGGTTAGTGCACGAAGAAACAACTTTTGCGAATTTTTACTCTTGAGCCCTAATCTGCTAAATCTATCATACTCTGTATTTCATCTACACCTCTCGATTCGATAACTTGAGATTTTAAACTTTGAGAGTGTAGTATGAGCTTGAATTTTTACAAACTCAAATATCTGTATAAGGCAGTGGATTGACGCCCGTCAAGTACAATCCAGATCTGTAAAAGGCAGTTGATCGGAGCCCGGAATTCCGATCTGTTTATTCTCGTGAGGAGAAGGTTAAGGATCTTCAAGGGAGAACCTTGAAGCGTGGATGTAGGCAGGTTTTGGTCGAACCACGTAAAAACTCTTGTGTTGGTTTTTCTCTCTTTCTCTGTTATTTTTATTATTGTGCTTGCTGATTAGTTTAAGAAATTTTTAAAATGTCTAATTCACCCCCCTCTTAGACAATCTCGATCCTACAGGATTTGCCGCAGGAGGAAGTGAAGTGGAAGGATACTATCATGCTTCCCGAGACTGTGACTTATTCAGATTGGTAGAGGGACTAGAGGTCCTGAGGTAAATTCACCGCAATTTGGACATTGCAGGGTTCGTGAAGCCGAGATCGAAGGATTTAAACGTCAAAGCTCGGGTTATTCACCATCTGATCACCCACACCATTCTACCTTGGGATAGACATAGAGATCTGGTGAGCTGCATGGATATCTATGTGATGGAGAAATTATACAGCAGCAAGATGTTCGACCCTGACTACCTGATCTTAGGTCACATGCATGAGATCGGTCGGACATGCAACAAAAACATGCCGTAGGACACCATGATTCAAAGGATGGTCAAGCGATTTGGGATTCAGCTACCCAGTGGAGAGCAAAGGTGAGCATAGAGATCCGTCGATTTATTTGACAGACTTCATTTGACTCGAATGAACCTAGTCAAAATTGACGGGACTTCAATGCGCAAGGGAGATCAGAGGGCCTCCACATGGAGGACGCCACTGTGCTGCCATTGTTCCACTAGCAGGCTAGTATGTGGGACACCATGGAGCAGAGGTAAGATAAGATGGAGCAGCGGTGGGACATGATGGAGCAGAGTGGGACATGATGGAGTAAAGGATGGATTTTTTCATGAATAGAGTCGAGGAGGTTAACTTGCCCAACATACAACTGAATAATAGAGTCATGCGTTGAATGGAGGCCTCTTACAGCGATGACCCACTCGTAGTGTAGTTTATATTTTATTTTATATACTTTGTTTTATATTTGTAATATAGTATCGTTTGATGTACTGTAGTTTGTATTTCTTATCATTTGATGTACTGTAGTTTGTATTTCATTTCATTTGGTCACTTTACTTTATGTTTATACTGTAATTATCTAGATCTGTCTATTGGAATTAAATTATAATTTAAATATGCAGGAATTGTAACTATGAATGAGTCATAAAACAAACTAAACTATGCCTATTTTTTCAACTTTATCTCACTAAATTACACATTATTTACTTTATAAATTAATTTTAAAAAAATAACAAACAATATTCAATTTACTTGAAATTTTTAACACATGTTCACCACATCATTGGAAGATAATATGTAAATTTTCGTTATAAATCGTACAAGTGTTAGAAAATGACGAAACTTTCCAAATTATCTTCTCATGATGTGGTGAACATGTGTTAAAAATTTGGGTACTTGTACTATGCACTTTATTTCAGTTAGCCCCCTGTACTAAAAAAATAAGCAAATCAAACATTGGAATTTGATTCTGTTATCAGTTTTGACATTTCATTAACAATTTCGTTAAATTTTCATTTAAAAAATTACCAAACGATATTGGATTCACTTGAAATTTTGACCACATGTTCACTACTTAATAAAAAGATAATATGAAAATTTTTCTGATTTTTTAACGCATGTACTTTTTATTGTAATCTTATTTTAATATTTTATAAAAATATTATAATAAATCATACAAGTTTTAGAAAATCACGATAATTTTTCTATTATCTACCCATGATGTGTGAACATTTGAAAAAAATTTCCAATAAATCCAATATCTTTTGGTATTTTTTTAAAATTAATCTCAGTTTCTTCTTTACTTTATAAATTAATTTTTAAAAAAAATACCAAACGTTATTGGATTTATATGAAAATGTTTCCACATGTTCGCCATATCATGTGTAGATAATAGAAAAATGTTCGTGATTTTCTAAACTTGTATGATTTATTATAATATTTTTATAAATTACTAAAATAAAATTACAATAAATCTTACATATGTTAAAAAATCACGAACATTTTCAGATTATCTTCTGATTAAGTAATGAACATGTAGTAAAAAGTTCAAGTAAATCGAATGTCGTTTGGTAATTTTTTAAATGAGGGTTTAACGAAATTATTGATGGAAAGTCAAAACTGATAACAGAATCAAAGTACAGGGTTTGATTTGCCCCTTTTTTTAGTACATGGGGCTAACTGAAATAAAGTGTATAGTACACGGTTAAAATCGATAATTACCCTAAAAATTTCAAGTAAATTGAATATCGTTTGGTAATTTTTTCCCTCTATTCCGGGCCTAGAACCTTTTGTTCATTCTTCACTTTATAAATTAATTTTAAAAAAATACCAAATGATATTGAATTTACTTGGAAGTTTTACCACATTTTCAATACATTTTAATTATAATAAATCGTACAAGTGTTATAAAATCACGAAATTACAGATTATAATAAATCAAAAATTACACATTACAATAATTGCATAAATTACACATTATAATAAATATATAATAGAGCTCGTTCTGGAGAACGGCCCCCCGTTCTCCAATCCAGTAATTGAAAACGGGAGCCTTAATTTTTAGAATTGGGAGCCAGTCTGGGCAAACGGCCCCCCACTGTTCCACATCGAGGGGTCGACTCGGGAGAACGACCCTCATTCCAAGTCCACGTGCACTGAACGTGGAACGGGGGGCCTCCACCTCCCACAACGGCCCCTGACAGAACGGGGGGCCGTTGTTTTTAGATCAGCCACCCGTTCGACGTGCGGTGCACGTGAAACAGACCCCGCGACAAAACGGGAGGCCGTTCGTTTTAGATCGGCCCTCCGTTCTAGGTAAAAAAATGTAGAACAAGGGATGATCGGGGGTCGCTAGGGGTTAAATTGTTAAGTTTATGATAGTAGAAAGTTAAATTTATTAGTTTAAGGGTGTTTTAAAAAAAAAATTCATAATCTAAGGATTAAAATAATTTTTACTCTTGCAATTAGACTTGAACTCTTCTGAGGAATGTTTGAACAGAGAGTTCTCGGAAATTGAGTAGCCAAAGTTTTCCAGTTTCAAATACAGAGCTGAAATAATATTAAGAAAATTGGAAGATGTACAGTGGCAGAATAATGCTCTTTCTCTGAGACTGCCAGTAATGATGAACTCGAGAGAAAACTAGATCATGCCCAGTTCTCAAAAATGGAATTAAAAAGGTATAACAAAATCATGGTATTTGCCTAATCAAGTCTCATAGTATTTGGTAAACCAGAACAGCCATAATATCATTGAAAAATAGACAAAAATCAAGTTGAGTTTGGGACACAATGATAAAAGAATCATCTTGGGGGTAGGAAGATGGGTAAAAAGAATAGGGGTCTTACGTCTAAGGATTGGGACATGAAGGACATAGGAATGGGTTTAGGCTATGAGAGTAGAGGGTGTTTATAAATGGAGGTGATGAGAGAGAGAGGGAGAGAGATAAAGGAGATGAAGCATGCCCTAGGGTTTGGGAAAGGGTATGTATTTACTATTTTGTAATACAAAATGGGTTCTTTAGTGTATGGGTTTATGTAAAGAGTATAGAAAAGGAAAAAAGTGAAGTGGAATTTTGGCAGAGTGCAGGGTTTGGAGAGGGAGTAGGAGGTAAGCAAGGTGATCTGAGAAATGGTGGGTTTGATGATGATGATGCACGCCGGCAGCTTTATTAGTCTCTCTCTCTCTCTAAGACCGTCTCTCTCTAGAACTCCATTGGCACGCCTGCTCCCACTCAAAAAGAAAACTTTAGAAAATTACAATCTCTCTTGCTGTCTCTTTCTCTCTCTAAAAAGGATTGAAAAGCTAACCCACTATCCCATTAGTAATGTTTTGGAGCTTTGTTTTACTTTTTCCATGCCACTTTTTTTTCTTTCCGTCAGAAAGAATTCTCCATGGAAAGCACCATCGATCAGTCGATCCACTATAAAATTATGAATCAAATCTCAATAAGCTTGAGACAACCAAACCCCACTCCAAAAAGAAAAAGGAGAAAGAATGAAACTTTCTCTCTCTCTCTCCACAAAGTTTTTCAAATCAAAACCCATTTCCTCCCCCAGTTTTCACTCTTAAAAACACAGACAATCCTCCTGTTTTGATCGAATTGTATTGATGCAGGTCTCTCTCTCGATTGGATAATGGATACGTTGTTTAGGTTGGTTAGTTTGCAGTCGGAGCAATCTTACAATTCTAGCAGAACTTCAAGCAGTTCAAGATCCTCCAGACACAACAATAATCTCTACCCTCAGGAAGAAGAAGAATGCTTCAACCTTTTCATGGATGAAGAAGACTTCTCGTCCTCTTCTTCAAAGCAATACAACTATCATAATCAGCCCCACCAATCCACTACCACTACCACTACCAACACCAGCACTCCAACTCCAACTGAATTCTCATTTTCTCCCTCGAATGACCTGAATTTCGAGTTTTCCGGCAAGTGGGCCACCGATATACTTCATGAAACCGGCCGAGCCATTGCGGATAAGAACACCGCGCGCCTGCAGCAACTGATGTGGATGCTCAACGAGCTCAGCTCTCCTTACGGAGACACTGATCAGAAGCTGGCTGCGTATTTTCTGCAAGCTTTGTTCAGCCGGATGACGGATTCCGGTGACCGCTGCTACAGTACGTTAGCCGCTGCGTCGGAGAAAACGTGCTCTTTCGAATCGACGAGGAAGATGGTGCTAAAGTTTCAGGAAGTTAGCCCCTGGACTACTTTTGGCCATGTTTCTTGTAATGGTGCAATAATGGAAGCTTTTGAAGGAGAGGCAAAGCTACACATAATCGACATCAGCAATACGTTTTGTACGCAGTGGCCTACTTTGCTGGAAACAATCGCAACTCGGACCGACGAGACACCGCATCTCCGGCTGACGACAGTGATGGCAGCGAAATCAGGCAGCGGCGGCGGAGGAATACTCGCGAATCAGAAGGTGATGAAGGAAGTAGGTTTAAGAATGGAGAAATTCGCTAGGCTCATGGGGGTGCCTTTCAAATTCAACGCCGTATACCATTCCGGAGACCTTTCCGACCTGAATTTATCGGAATTGGATATAAAAGAGGACGAAGCGATCGCCGTAAATTGCGTAGGCGGATTACACACAGTCCCGGGGGTAAATAACCGGCGAGATATATTAATTTCATTGTTTCGGAGTTTAAGACCGAGGATAATTACGGTGGTTGAAGAAGAAGCCGATTTAGACGTCGGAGTTGAAGGGGTTGATTTTTTAAGAGGGTTTCAAGAATGCGTTCGGTGGTTTAGGGTTTACTTTGAGATGTTGGAAGAAAGCTTTGGGAGAACGAGCAACGAGCGGTTGATGCTGGAGCGATTGGCGGGAAAAGCCATCGTCGACCTCGTGGCTTGCTCGCGGGGAGATTCAGTGGAGCAGCGGGAGTCATCAGTACGGTGGGGTCGACGACTGCATGGGAGTGGGTTGAGTCCGGTGGCGTTCAGCGATGAAGTTTGCGACGACGTACGAGCGCTGTTAAGACGGTACAAAGAAGAGTGGACAATGAAGCAGGAATCAGAGGGCGGCGGGATATTCTTGATGTGGAAGGATCAGCCGGTGGTGTGGGCCAGTGCATGGCGGCCGTGACGGCCGGAATGTGGTGTGATTCAGAGCTGATTAATGTATGGATAAGAGAAATGGAAAGAGAATTGAGGAATGCTTCATCTGCTAAACAAGTTCCAATTTTTAATCATATATTTGTTTTGCTGACATGAAACCCAGAAAAGATTTTGTTGAAAAACGGAATCGAAACGAAATAAGGAAAAACGAAAAAGTGACACAAAGGTTTACGTGGAAAACCCTAAACGGGAAAAAAAAACCACGGGAGGAGGAGAAATCACTAAAATCAAAGGTACAATGAGTTTTGCGACTCAAGCATCAATATAAAGAGAAAAACGTAAAACCCTAGTCATAACGAGATTCACTACGTGGGCCGAACTGGCCTGGCCCGGCCCAAACAGAAATCGGGTCAAACCGATTATAACAAATCTCCACCTTGACACGAATTCTACTTCATAAAATATACTCCATAAATTGAAAAGAAAACTCCTCCACCATAAAGCCCCTCAGGGCGAAATCAGCAGCTAATACCAACCAAGCTCAAACAGTGTTTGAACTTAGGTGTGTTCAAAGTCTTGGTCATCATATCAGCTGGATTATCATGAGTACTAATTTTACTCACTGCGAAATCACCACGAGCAATCACATCGCGAACAAAATGATAACGCACATCAATGTGCTTAGTCCTCTCGTGAAACATCTGATCCTTCGTCAGAAAAATAGCACTCTGACTATCACAAAAGACTGTAGTAATCTGTAAGTCTTCACTGAGTTCACCAAATAGGCCCTTCAACCAGATCGCTTCTTTGCAAGCTTCTGTAATAGCCATGTACTCAGCCTCGGTAGTCGATAATGCAACTGTATCTTGCAATGTAGCTTTCCAACTAATAGCACAACCACCAACACTAAAGATATACCCAGTAAGAGATCTTCTCTTATCAAGATCTCCTGCATAGTCAGAGTCAACATAGCCAATAACTTCATCTCTAGTCCTTCCAAACTGTAAGCAAACATCAGTAGTACCACGTAGGTATCTGAGAATCCACTGAACTGCTTTCCAATGTTCCTTACCAGGGTTTGCCATATATCTGCTAACAACACTAACAGCATAGGCTAAATCAGGACGTGTACAAACCATGGCATACATAAGGGAACCAATCGCACTAGAGTATGGAACTCGTGACATATAATTAACTTCCTCATCTGACTGTGGACATAAAGTAGATGAAAGTTTGAAATGAGCAGCTAATGGAGTACTAACCGGCTTGGCACTTTGCATATTAAATCTGTTGAGAACTTTCTCAATGTACCCTTTCTGACTTAAATATAATTTACCTGCCGATCGATCTCTAAGAATCTCCATCCCAAGTATCTTCTTTGCTGCACCTAAATCTTTCATCTCGAACTCGCTACTCAGCTGTGATTTTAACTTTCTGATCTCTGTCTGATTCCTGGCTGCAATCAACATATCGTCGACGTACAATAGAAGATAAACAAATGACCCATCACCACTCACTCTGTAATAGACACAACTGTCATAACTGCACCTTTTAAAATCATGAGTGGTCATAAATGCGTCAATCTCTTGTACCACTGCCTCGGTGACTGTTTCAAACCATAAAGAGACTTTTTCAGCTGACAAACGTAGTCTTCCTTGCCTAAGACTACAAAACCCTCAGGTTGCTGCATATAGATGTCTTCCTCGAGTTCTCCGTGCAAAAATGCAGTCTTCACATCTAACTGCTCAAGTTCAAGATCGTGCAATGCCACGATACCAAGTAAAGCCCGGATAGAACTGTGCTTCACAACTGGAGAAAATACATCAGTAAAATCAATACCTGGAGTTTGGCTATAGCCTTTAGCAACAAGCCTGGCTTTATACCTTGCTTCTTCAACTCCTGGCGTACCTTCTTTTCTCTTGTACACCCACTTACAGCGAACAATTTTCTTGTCCTTTGGTAGCTTCACTAGGTTCCACGTACCATTCTTGTGAAGCGATTCCATTTCTTCCTGCATAGCAATCATCCACTTACCAGAGTTATCGCAGCTAACTGCCTCTGAATACGTCGCAGGTTCTTCTTCGGAATCAATTTCTTCAGCCACATTTAAAGCATAAGCAACCAAATCAGCCTCTGCATATCTCTGAGGACGTTTAGTATCTCTACGAGGCCTATCTTTCGCAATGGAATATTGTGGAGGTGCTTGTGAAGAGCTAGCACCATCTACCAGGTCTGAGATAGGTTCTGGAGTAGGCTCTAGTGTAGATCTCGACTCAATCTCAATCTCTACCTGTGTGCTTGTCTTTTGCTTATCTCCCTCAGAAATAATTCTAGACGGAGACCCCTGAAGCATACTAGCTTCATCAAAAACAACATCTCTGCTGATGACGACTTTTCCGGTTTCAGGACACCAAAGCTTGTATCCCTTCACTCCTTGTTTAAAACCGATAAATACACACTTCACTGAACGAGCCTCTAACTTCCCATTATCAACATGAGCATACGCAGGACATCCAAAAATTTTTAAATCAGAATAAATAGCAGGAGTGCCATACCATACCTCTTGTGGAGTCTTCTTATCAATAGCAGTCGACGGAGAGCGATTAATGAGATAACAAGCATACGCAGCAGTTTCGGCCCAAAAATATTTTGGTAACCCGGCATTAAGGAGCATACAACGAACCTTCTCCATCAAGGTCCTATTCATCCTTTCTGCTACACCATATCTGTTGAGGATTTCGCGAAAAAAAAAAAAAAAAAAAAAAAAAAAAAAAAAAAAAAATCTTGGGACTAGACCGATTTCCACAGAGCGATTGGAGAAGTGGTGTTGATACCGGAGCAAATAGACAACACTACTATGTACTGTACATCTAGATACAAATTTCTCTTCTACTTAATTTTTTCTCTTGTCATTGTGTTCAACATGAATGTTGTCTGTTGCTTTTGCTTTTATTTCGCCTAATTAACTAATCCCTACCTTGTATGAGAGATGATCTTTATTTAGATTATGATCATGACAATATATATTCTTTTAGTTGAACTTTATTATTTTTAATGATATTTGATCGTTTAAATCCGTTGAAATATAAATTTAATAACCATTTTCTCCGGGTACTCTTTTACACTCTTTCAAATTTTACTTAATAATTTCATAATTATGTCATAATCTATCAAACAAGTAGATGGTAATGTAACCAAAACAAGAACTATTTTTTTCTAGTTGATTATTTGTAAAGTACACAACATATTATTACAATGTAACAACTTATCAAATTAACCTTAATGAATGTCAAGGGAGGGCACATAATCATTTCGGGTTTGTGTTAGAAACCAAAAGCAACCAACCTGCACAAAATTACCATACTAAAAGACGTTACATTTAATTAAAAGAAAACTAGTAAAAATTAAAAGGGAGTTTTTATAATTGGTTAAAGAAATGTACATTGGATTATCAATCGGGGGCTTTCCCTCGATGATATAAATGTACTTAAAGAAGCTAATGATATAGATAGAAAAGATTTGTTTAATTTTGTTCAATAACTA
>CM039510.1:136923-349233 GCA_022432975.1 Begonia masoniana | reverse complement strand
TGGTCAGAGAAAGAAATAGGAAGAAACCAATCAAATGCCTGAAAAACATAGAGAATGAATTGTTGAAACATCACTGAATTTTGCAAACTTCAAAAGCTATGAAGATGAAGCTCTAAGATCTTCTAAAATTAACAATTAAAACATCCAAATTACCATACATGGAACTCAAATGCAATGGTAAAATGGAGGAGAGAACGCTTACGTCCAGACATTCAACGTCTCATTGTGAATGGTGAAGATGCTAAGCAAGACTTGCTTCAATGGCCATTCAGATCTATAATGACCCAAAATGAATTCATTGTCCCTCAAATAGGCGGGTAAAGAATGATACTCAACCAGCTGGTACTTCACCTTCTTCCACAATCTCTTCCCCTTCCCTGTTTTTGAAGAAACAGTTTGATGATTCTCCATTTTTTCAGACGAGGATACAGATTTTTCACAGTTTTTCTGAACACCATCCATTCTCTGCTCAAACCATCAGAATTTGATCAGAATACTGCTTGATTGCAAGTAATACAAGGGGAAATTAAAAAAAAAAAAATCCATTGAAAATAAAATCTGAGCCAAGAAAGCATCATTTCGGAGAAAAAGAAACCCGGAAACGGTAATGGAATCAAAATATGCATAGCAAGACGATAAAAGATGATGCACAACAAGAAAGCAGACAGATGGGATCAAAACAAAGCACCTGAAAAAGAAGAATCACCAAACAAATGGAAATCTGGGCCGCCTTCGACTTCTAGTTATTCTTGGATGTCGTGTATTTATGAGGAAAGAAGCGGAGAAGAATCAAAACAGGGACGGAGAAAATGGAAGAGAGTGCGGGAAAATCTAAATGACGGAGGAGAAGGTCGAAGGTTGGAAAGAATATGAATACCCAACAAGAAACCTCGATATCAACGACCCAGTCCCACCAATTCAGGGAAGACGAAGAGGAGAGAGACGGAGACGGAGATGGGCTTTTAAGAAGAAAGGTGGCGTGGGCCACTGAAACTGGTCGTGGAGGAAGAAGAGGATGATTCTCTTTCGATGCTTATTTCTTCGGAATATGATTTTGGAATCATTATCAAATGCTCTGACTGATGTCCTACAATTTTGGCACGTGTTGTTCTGAATCACTGTGTCATCTTCCTTTGTCCGAGATCACTACTAACCCATCATTATCCTAATTGTTTATTAGTTTAGGATTAGAATTTGAACACTGTTTCCTTTTAACTCCTGCCCAAATAAAGTTCATCAAATCTGTTTGTGGGTCGATTCAAAATTAAATTTTTAAATCTGTTTGTGGTTTTGGAGCCATTCTAGTGGTCATTGACAGATTGTCCAAATTGGCCCACTTTGTAGCCTTCAAAATTCCATTTTGTGCTGTTTGCCCCAAATATATGCAAATTGCATGTGATAAAGACCCGATTTTTATGAGTAAATTTTGGCTAGAGTTGTTCAAACTCAGTGGCACGACATTACATTTTAGCAGTACTTATCATCCATAGACAAAAGGCCAGACGGAAATAGTAAATCAGATTTTGGAACAATATTTGCGTTGTTTTGTTATGAATTTTCCGAGAGGTTGGTTTAAATTTTTGCATTGGGTAGAGTTTTCTTACAACACCGACGTACATTCGGCTACGAGCGTGTCTCCATTTGAAGTTGTTTACGGTAGACGACCCCCAAATTTCCTTTCTTACCAATGGGGTACTGCTACTGTTGATGCGGTAGAAGAAACCTTATAAACTATGGATAAAGTTTTACAGTCCTTGAAGAATACTTTACAACAATCTCAACATCGTATGAAACAACAATTTAATAAGAGTAGACGAGGATGTTCAGTTTAAGGTTGGCGATTTTTTATTAAATTGCACCCTTATTGACAGACATTGACACAACTCTGATCTCGGCACCCTCAAAAATCTCGATTGTGGTATACGTTCTCCATCAGGGGATATACTCAAGTACACATTTATACTCAACTTAATCATGACATTGTAATTAGGTGTGTGATTTTTTTTTTTTTTTAAATTATGTGTACCATGGTCAATTTTATGATTTATCATTTTTATCATATATCATCACAAAACATATAATTTATCATGCTTACAAACTTTTTATTACAACACTTGGTTCATTAAATATGACCTTTACAAACATTACAACTATAAACACAAACACACACAACGAAAACAGACCCACAGACACACTCTTGGCCCAAGAGTTTCGAGCCATGTCAAACCTTATCTTAAGCCTCTTAGCCCTCTAATCTACCTTGGCCTTATATTTCTAGTTGTCCCTTGTTTCTGAAATATAGAAAGCACAATGGGGTGAGCTAAAGAGACTCCATAATTAAATATAATATTTAATAATTACAAAACTACGCAATTTACAAGAATAGGACCAACCCCTATTTATAAATATAACTCTAAACTTTTAGCCATATTTTAAGAAAGTATGATATGAATATCATGAGATATATGTTTTTCTCACAATAATGCTATTATTTGAATGTTCAATGTATAAATTAAATTCTATTTAATTAAAAAAAATCCGTTTTAGCAAGTACCGTATTAACATATTATTATGAATGTTAATATACATGATCATATAATTCATCGTATGTAAAGACACACACACTATGTAGCTCCTTACTAGTGGTGTTACTAGTAGTGTTCCCACTAAGTGCATACATCTTATATAATATACTTCTGGAGGGCTAGAGATTTTCAGCCCAATAGGTACTTACAGTCACTCCCCTTCTATTTCTCGTGTTTTACATACGTCACACAATACATAGTCGATGAGATATATTTGGTTCAAGTGTGATCAATTATACTTCTCACAATACTATTCATACATATAAATAGTTCACTATTCATACATATAAATAGTTCACTATTCATGATTTAAGCATCTACTCTATGTATACATTGAATGTATATAAATACGTAATATAATGCGTGTAATATGGATCATGCACATTCTTGTTGCTTAGCATGTCAAATGATGCATGAAATACGATTACTAACTTACCTAATTACCCTTTAATTCTATCCATAAACCATGTTAAAAATGATAACTAGAATTATTAACAATGTAATAAAGTTGTAGAATTTTTCAACGTATAGCTTAAAACTGATTTACACATTTACATTTCGAAGTCAAAAACACTACTTCTAAATCTTATTTCAACTCCATTTAATCCAACACTCAATATTTCACGTAATTAACATTCATCAATAATTCATCATCCGTATGCTAAAATCCCCACCTATACTAGCAAATTACAAAAAAAAAAAAAAAAAAAAAAAAGTTTAATGATTAGAATTACTTACCTTTTAGTTTGACTCTCAAAGCTAGTATTTAATCCACTCTTTTCAGTGCCTTGGGATCCTTTTGAGGTCCTCAACAATTTCTCTATAGATCACATTTCCAAAAACCAACTCTTTCTCTCAATTTCTCACTTTTTCTTCTCAAAACTCTAACTTTTTCTTCTTTCTCCCCTCTCCCTCTTCACGTTGATTGCTCTCTGTTTATCGGCAATAATCCACGATCTCTCGTGCTTTATAGAGAGTTTCTAGAGTTTTCTTTGGGCAATTATTATTTTGCCCCTAATAATTGAGGTAAAATGACCATTTTACACTTTAATTTGCATATAATTGCAAAAATACCTAGGTTAATTAATTTTTAGGGTAAAGTGTAATTTGACCTCTACAACTAGGTGAAATGAGTAATTTACACCATAAACTTAGATAATGGGCAAGAACAACTTTAATGTATTGATAATGGGCAATATGGCCCCTACTGTTACATTTTTAGTTAAAAAGTTACGTTTTTTTCACATGTCTATTTTTTCTTCCTGAAATGCCCATGCCCTCTTCTTCTCCCGCTCTCCTTCTCCGGCTTCAGTTCTTCATTTTATGGGTTGTGTTTTGGAATGTGAGAAAACGCAGCTCCAAATCTCGCCCAAACCAGTTAGATTGAAATTTAGATCAGAGAAGATGCAGCTTCAAAACATGTGACAATCCCCTATTTTCTTTCTTAATTCTCACCAGCCAAACATGTTTTTATGAAGCCAAATCAATTTTTTCTTCACTTTCTCTCCCCTCACCATGAATTCTGTGTTTCTTTCTTCTTCGATTCTCCTCTTCCTTTTTCTCAATCTTCCATTGTTTTCAACATCCTCCTCTTACTCAAGCTGCAGCAAGAATTTCACATGCGGAGACGATTTTAGAGTTTTCCTTTTTGGGGAGGCGATCGGCTGGAAGATTGCGGACATCCAGTGCTAAAACTCACCTACGACTACGATGCCGAGCTGATACTGGTGATCTGCGGTGTGAATTACCGTGTTTTGAAACCCAATGAGAATTCTAAAAATCTTAGTATTATCAGAACCGATTTTCTTAATGGCATCTGCTCGCCAGAATTCCCTGATTCGACGTTCGGTTCGAACCTTTTTGATTTAGTCTCCCCCCTCAGTAGTTATGTGTTTAGGTACAATTGCAGTTTTCTGGGGACTTTAAGTTGCAGTGAGGATGAGAGTGTCTATTGGGGGCCAGTACCACCTTCAGCGCAGGGTGTCCCCTGTGAGAGAAGCGTGGTCATCTACTTTTCTCTCTCTAACGATGCAGATATTGAAAATATGACGAAAATTGAAGAGGATGTTGGAAGGGGATTTGAAGTGAAATGGAAGATAAACGATGAAAATTGTCAGAACTACATTTTCATTTGGAGCATTTCAGAGGTCAAAACGCCTAACTATTTTCTTTCTTATTTTTCAAAAGATGGAGCTGCATTTTCTCACCTTCCAAAACACAACCCAGAAAATGGAACTCAGGCCGAAGAAGGAGAGGGCATGGGCATTTCGGGAAGAAAAAATAGACATGTGAAAAACTGTAACTTTTTAACTAAAAATGTGACCAATATCAATACATTAAGGTTGTTCTTGCCCATTATCTAAGTTTACGGTGTAAATTGCTCATTTCACTTAGTTGTAGGAGCCAAATTGCACTTTACCCTAATTTTTAAGTATAATTGATTAATTTATCAAATTTAGATTAGTTCTAAGCTAATTACCAAGATTAACTGTAACACCCGCAAAAATTTCGATAACGTATGTAGCCTTTAGATTAGACTAGTAGGAGAGTTTAAGATTAATTATAATATTTTCTAGCAAGTTGTATTGGTATATAAAGTTGGAAGAGAAAGGGTGAAGAAGTTTATGAAATTAGAAGTAAAAACAATGGGTTGAACAGTCAAACTTTATGAACCAATAGGATGTTAGTTAATTTGGTGAAATAAAATTTGTTAAATTGAATGGCAAATGAGGGATTAAAGGAGGATCCCACGTTGGAAATCAAAGGAGGAAGGGGAGGGTTAAATTTCAAATTTTGAAATTTTGGTGGAGAAAATTTAAAAGAAAGAAAAGTAGTGGTTTTAATGGCTTGGTTTTCTTTCTTCTCTTTCACTTCTCTCCCACGGTTTTCTCCCAAGCTCCAAGTCCTCCATAGCCGATTCTTCCTCTCCCCTCTCTTCAATTTTTCAAGGTGTTTTCAAGGTAAATTTAGTGGGGTTTTTAGTTTTATACATTAAGGGGTTGATTTTTAGTGTTTTGGAGGTGATTTTGAAGAGTTTGGTTAGGGTTTGGAAAACCCTAACCATGGAGTCCAAATTTTTAGTTTCAAAGGAGTGTTTTCTTTCCAAAATTGATGTTTTAATTGTTGAATGGATTAGTTTATGTGGTTTTTAGAGAGAAATGGAAGATTGGAAGTGAGTTGTGAAAAATCGGTTTTTAACTCAAAGTGTGCCGGTTCTGTTTTTGCATTTTTGGTTCGGCCAAGTGGTTTATTTGGTTAATTTAAGTGTTTCAATGGATAGTAGACATGTAGAGGTTTCCGAAGTGGGGTGGCACGTTGAAATCCGTTGAAAAACGAGAAAGTTACGGCCGTTTGAACTTGGACGGTAAAATTTGCATAAAAATCGGATTTGAGTGGTTAGGTTGAAAAGTTAGTGTTAGTTTGGTTTAGTTGATATCTTTAGAATCCTCTGGTGTGTTACTAAGTTAATTTTTCCTTATTTGTTAGGTAATCGAGCGAGTAGTTCGGTTGGACGAAGTGACAGAACTTTTCTGGAGCAATCAGGTAAGTGGTGGATGCATGTTTGTTGCCTTCGGGCCTACACCATGGAACAGTAGGGATTGTTTGCTTGTTTGTTGTGTTTTGTTTTGAGTCGAGCATCGCGTGACATGCATCATTGTTTTCTGACTACGAAACCACGGGTTTGGCATGTTTGAGTGGTGAGGATGAAATGTAAGATAAAGAAAATGGATATGCAACTTGGTCTCGAGTAGATTAGCCTCCTCGGGCAAGTGGCTCGTTGGAGCACCCCAAGAGGAATTCTATTAGAGATGCTATGCTAAATTATGTAACGTGTTGGAAGTATGAATACCTTGACCTGTTCGTGCTTGAAGGCACACTGAGGATTCTATGATCGATTGGAGGAGATTCGGTATGGCAGTCCCGGATTTTTTAGGATGTGTGCCTCCGATCTTGCTCCGTGGGTCAAGGTGTGGTCGTCCTGGATTGTATTGGGGCACGTGCCTACTTGATTCACACGCAAGTGAAAGATAAATGCAACCAGAGTGAAATGAATACAACAGAGTGTGTAGAAACTGCATGTTAGGGTTGAGTCGAGCATATGTTTATGTACTGTGCATTATTTCCCTACTTGTTAAGCGTTAGACTTACTTTTTGTGTTCTATGGTGTAGGTGACGAGTTTTACACAGGTGAGGTAGAGGAGACAGCCCAAGACTAGGCAACAGTAGGAGGAGTACGGGGTACGCCGGTGCAGGCTATTGTCGGGGCGACTTGGCCATTGTCTTCCTCGGGTATTTTGTGGGAGTTTGATGTAGATAGTTTGTAAGTATTTTTGGAAATGATTTGTTTGAAGAAAAATCGAAAAAAACATCAAAAATGGCGTTTTGGCCAAAGAAACCCGAGAGGGTGCCGATCGGTCTGCGCTAGGCGCCGATCGATCGGCCATGGCACGCGCAGCGCGCGCGGCGCCCAGCAGCGCCCCAACAGTTTTTTTTTTAATTTTTTTATTTAGTTTCCTATTTGCAAATTATTTTAACCCGACATTTTCCTACGTATTTTAAACGTATGTTAGACACGTTTTCCAACAAAAATCGAGGGTTCGAAAAACCCAAAAATCGAGTCGAAAAATTTACGAAAATTATTTTTAAACGTTGTTTTAAACGCGAGAAGTGTTTGCAAAGTAGCGCACCGAGCCGGGGCGGGTTCGGGGGCGTTACATTAACTTAATTAATCATATTTATCCCTTAATTACATCTTAACAACATGATTAGTCATTAATTCTTGTGTTGGCATCACCTCATTAGTTGTCTATTTTATTACATGGCCACATATTTTAAGATGCTGGAAACATTTCTACTTTAATAATCTTTTCTTAATTCTAACTCTAAAATTTAAAGGTAATTATCAATTTGAACTCTATACTATACGTTTTTTTTCAATTTCCCCCTCTATACTAAAAAAATGACAAACCGAACCCTGTACTTTAATTCTGTTATCAGTTTTGACCTTCTATCAACAATTTCATTAAACCCTTATTTAAAAAAATTACTAAACAATTTTGGATTCAGTTAAAATTTTTACCACATGTTCACTACTTGATGAGAAGATACTTTAAAAATTTTCGTGATTTTTTAACACATGTACGATTTATTATAATTTTATTTTAATATTTTATAAAAATATTATAATAAATCATACAAATTTTAGAAAATCATGAAAATGTTTCTATTATCTACCAATGATAGGTTAAATATATGATTTTTTTTTTAAATAAATCAAATATCGTTTAGTAGTTTGTTAAAAATTAATTTATAAAGTAAAGAAGAAACTGAGAATAATTTAAAGAAATACCAAACAATATTTGATTTATTTGAAAAGCTTTTTACATGTTTAACCTATCATGGGTAGATAATAGAAAAATGTTCGTGATTTTCTAAAATTTGTATGATTTATTATAATATGTTTATAAAATACTAAAATAAAATTACAATAAATAGTACATATGTTAAAAAATCACACAAATTTCAAGATTATCTTTTCATTAAGTAGTGAACATGTGATAAAACTTTCAACTGAATCCAAGATCGTTTGGTAATTTTTTAAATGAGGGTTTAATGAAATTATTGATAGAATGTCAAAATTGATAACAGAATCAAAGTACAGGGTTCGGTTTGCTAGTTTTTTTAGTGCAGAGGGCGAATTGAAAAAAAGTGTATAGTACAAGGTTCAAATCGATAATTACCCAAAATTTAATTTAAAATGATTTATCAAAATAGTCTAGTTTTTTGATAAAACTGACTAAATTAATTTCAAACACACATAATTTAAGCTACAAAACTCCAAATCACATGATTCAAATGTAATTCTCTTTCTTATGTTGTCTACTTCATCATCCCGTAGGAAAGCTATATGTTGAAAAATTGTACATGGAACTTTTGGAAAATAAAGAAACAATTTCTTCTTCCTCTGAGGACTGCAAGTGCTTTTATGCGCACAAAGACTGCTGCCTGGTTTGTTTTCCACCTTCCTTCTGAACTGAGATGCATATCTTAAAAAGTGTTAATTTTGATAATAGGGCAATCCTTTTTCATCCCTCTAAGACTGTGTTATTTTTAATGAAGTGGATATCTACGATTTATTGTAGCTTTGTGAGAGGAGGTTTCGTAGAATGTTTGATCTAGTTGTTAACAACTAATTACAAAAAAGCTAGTTTCTTGATGGATCACAAGAAAACAGAGGAAGAAAACACGGATGCGGATGACTAAGTAAGAAGGGAAGACGACCGGATTTTGACAATGGGGCAAGTGGTCGAATATATGTACAATTTTTTGAGATAATTACTGTGAAAGAATGAGAAAGATACTGGTAAAATTGAGGTCAAATTCACGAGGGAAAATAAATTATAAAAACGAATCGTGAAGGTTGTTGTCGAATCAAACTTGGGTTTTGGGCAATGTAAAAAAGATCAAATAGGTGAATTTAAATTGAGGTTAGGTCTAAAATTTTATTTTTAGGGTGGCTATTTAAGTTAGAAACTTCTAAACAAAAGGTGTTTGACATTGGAAAAAATCTAAATTTCTAGTGTTTAGAAAATTTGAAAGTCGAACTCATGGGATTGAAACTTTCAAGTTTTGTTGCTGATCCACGTATGGCTCAAAAAAGTTTGAAGGTATCTGTCCTTTTTTTCTATTTTGGATTCCTAGTCCTTGTTTAGGATTCATTCAATATGTCTATTGTTTTGATGAGTTTTTTACATCGATTTTGCTTTATGTTCCGACGATGTTTTTTATTTCGATATTTGTTCTCGATAGCGCTTTTCGACTAGTCAGTAAGGTTTGTTACCATTAAGGTAAAGATTTCTTTGTTGTACTGCATATGCATCATGATTTTCAAAAAACTTATTTTGTGAGATACATATAAAATCTAGGGTAAAGTGTAATTTGGCCCCTACAACTAGGTGAAATTGGCAATTTACACCGTAAACTTAGGTAAAGTGCAATTTGGGCCCTACAACTAGGTGAAAAGGGCAATTTACACCGTAAACTTGAATAATAGGCAAGAACAACTTTAATGTATTGATAATGGGCAATATGGCCCCTACCATCATATTTTCTATCAAAAAATAACATTTTTTCACTTATTTATTTTTTTTTTCCGAAATGCCCCTCACTAGACCGAACCGAACCGGACTGGTTCGACTAATTGCACTTTGATTTTTTATTTTTTATTTTAATTCTATTAATCTGTCTTCTCTTTTTCGAGAAATAGGATTTAAAAAAAATAAATAAATACGAGTGGAATTAGCTGAACCGGTCTGGTCCGGTTCGGTCCAGTGAAGGGCATTTCGAAAAAAAAAATGAATAAGTGAAAAAATGTTATTTTTTGAAAGAAAATATGACGGTAGGGGTCATATTGCCCATTATCAATACATTAAGGTTGTTCTTGCCTATTATTCAAGTTTACGGTGTAAATTGCCCATTTCACCTAGTTGTAGGGGCCAAATGTACTTTACCCAAGTTTACGGTGTAAATTGCCCATTTCACCTAGTTGTAGGGGTCAAATTGCACTTTACCCTAAAATCTAACATGTCTTGTCTAACATCATGTTGGTTTTTATACTATATGTATGTCAATTTACACCGTTACTTTATGAAGGCTTGATATTTGATTTCACTCGATGTACATGTATATGCTGAACGAATTTTTGGTTATTTTTTACAATGTTGGGGCATTTTGTTTATTGGACCTTTGGTTGTTTTGGGTTGCATTGGGACCAAAGCAATGAAAAGCTATTTTTTCACAAATTATGTTGCATGAATGTACATACGACGTTGGATTGAGATATGATGAATGTCTTAAGGTTTAAATCTCTAAATCTGACAAGAGTATTTTGTTTTTACGATCGATACGCAATTGACTGGTACTCGAATAGTTGTTCTTTCTCCCTCGTATAACAGACTAGATCTACATATCCTTGTCATTCTTTTACGCGTCTTGTGTGTAATCGATGTGCAAACATTAGTAAATGTAATAATTTTATTATAACTACTTATGTATGTAATAATTCTACTGCAAATAGTAGAGCCTTATTTTTTTTATAGCTACCTATGTATGTAACAATTTTTTCGATACTTGCTCCACTGATAGCTTGTGGAGCATGTTTTAAAATGATGAAATGATTTTTATGAATATAAAATTTTTTGTCTTACTCGTTATTTTTTTAAAGAAAAATCATAAAAACAGTTTTTATATGCATTTGGATATAATATAGAGTTTCATATTGAGTGAATCGTTCACTCCAAAAAAATATTTATTTTTTCTAGACAAGGATAGTGGAGACTAAAAGAAGATGTTCGCTGAGGAGTGTTTTCCTTTGTTTCTTTCTTTTATCCTCGAGTGATTTATTTATTTTCTTGGTAAAAATTCATTTGTTTATTCATTTTCTTATTTTGATCTGTATAAATATTTGATTGCTAGATACTATATTTTCAACACGACATTTTCTTGAATTATTAGTTGCACTCTCATATTATTTTGATATAGCTACGTTGACTAGAGTTCAAATTTTAAAGAAGTATTTCGCTATAAATTGAGTCTTTGCTGGTAGATCAGATCTTCTACAAGGATCTTGTTGTTTGATCCGACATTTCTGTCCGGCCCTTCTCCAGGTCATTCGACCCTTTGTCTAGAATGCTTTTCATTATCCATTTTCTAACCTTTACAGAACTTGATGGATTATCAATTATGGGTTATCTTGCAGGATAAAGTTGAGTCATGGTGTACTAATCCCATGCTCCAGGCAGTGGGTGGCTGTGGTGTTGCAAAGAAAATGGCGAATCTGAATCTTCCAAAGTCGACACTAACAGTAATTTGGCAGCAAATGCTGTGACAAAGAATGAGAAAAGTTGGATTCTCATCAGCAGAATTCAAAGACTTTTCTTCATGGTTAAAGCATGGTACCCAGAAAAGAAAAAAAAATAACAGTTGAACAGTGAAAAGAGTCGACTCTTTAGACGTAGATATATCTTTATCCTGTTTGTTGAGTCATTCTAATAACAAAGCAAGAGACAAGGCATGAACAACTGTAATTATTACAACTGATTTCAAGTGTGTACGATTTAAAGCTCGTGGTTAAAGCAATTAAACTCACTGTTTCTAAGAAATGGTGTTAATGGGTCTGATGGGAAGTGTGTTTTGAACGATGTTTCAAAGTGGTTCTTGTTTAGACAAGGGTATCACTACATCTGATCTAATGCACCAACAAACAGTAAACTCCAAAACATGTAGTTGGTTGGAATAAATAACGTAAGAATGACATAAGCATTACGCGGGCATCCATTTTCAAACCTTAGTTTTGTCTTATTTCTTCGACTCCATTAACGTGTCTAGTTTCGTGTCTTTCCATTGAAGATTTCATTCTTAATCAAAACAAAGCAAAATGTTGGTTATCTTTGAAGAATAATGTTTTGTCGAATCCAAATATATACTAGCTTTTGCCCCCAAAAAACTGTGCTTTTCCAGTCAACAACGGTTGACCCAAACAGTTATAGATCTTTTGAAGTCCTTTGTCCCAACTGCGTTAGGTCCATCAATTAGATTTGAATAATAGAATTAGGGTTAAAACCCATTTTAACCGATAAACTATAGATTTTTTTTTAAAACACCCTTAAACTAACAATCCTAACAAATACAACATTAAACTATCATAAACCTAAAAATTTAATCCCTCACGGCCGCCTGATCACCCCTTGTTCTGCATTTTTTTACTAGAACGGGGGGCTGATCTAAAACAAACAAACCCCCGTTCTGTCAGGGGGTCCGTTCCACGTGCACTGCACGTGGAACGTGGGGCTGATCTAAAAACAACAATCTCCCGTTCTGTCGGGGGGTCATTGTGGGGGGTGGAGGTCCTCTCGTTCCACGAGCGGTGCACATGGAACTGGAACGGGGGGTCATTTCCTTAGATCAGCTCCGTTCTCAAAATTAGGGCTGAGAACGGGGTGGGGGTGGTCTTCACCCCCCAACGGGGGCCGAGCATAAAAATCTCAAATCTGAGCCTTTTCAAATGGCCCCCAAATTGGTTTTCAAATTAAAGACTCCATTACAAGTAGGTCCGTCACAAGGTGGCCTGATAAATTGGGCACCGTTGTCACAAGGTGCCCCGACGTACCGGGCACTGTTGTCACAAGGTGTTTCGGGTCAAGGACAGTGACCGCCAACGGGTTACTTGTCGAATGAATTTCGAAACCAGTCGTGTGAAGAGCGGTTTAAGAGGGATATGTCAATCTGCTCGATTATTCATGGGAAGGTTGCCAACTTTATTGGTTGAGAGTCTTTGGAGATCAATGAGATGTTTAACAGAATCTCCTTGCACGGGGTGTACGGGCTGAGGGGAGAGAGTTGCGACGGAATTGTTCGCTTATTTTATGCAAACTTGAGCCCCACCGAGAGGATTGGGTGGTTGAAGATGTACATCTGCAGTACAGAGATTACCGTATCTCTAGAGGTTGTTAACGAGTTGCTCGGATTTGCCGCATGAGGGAGTGACGTGAAAGGATACTATCATGTTTACCGAGACTGTGACTTATTCAGATTGGCAGAGGGACTAGAGGTCCTGAGGTAAATTCACCGCAATTTGGACATTGCAGGGTTCGTGAAGCCGAGATCGAAGGACTTAAACGTCAAAGCTCGGGTTATTCACCATCTGATCACCCACACCATTCTACCTCGAGATAGACATAGAGATCTGGTGAGCTGCATGGATCTCTATGTGATGGAGAAATTATACAGCAGCAGGATGTTCGACCCTGACTACCTGATCTTAGGTCACATGCATGAGATCGGTCGGACATGCAACAAAAACATGTCGTAGGACACCATGATTCAGAGGATGGTCAAGCGATTTGGGATTCAGCTACCCAGTGGAGAGCAAAGGTGAGCATAGAGATCCGTCGATTTATTTGACAGACTTCATTTGACTCGAATGAACCTAGTCAAAATCGACGGGACTTCAATGCACAAGGGAGATCAGAGGGCCTCCACATCTCATGAAACTCCTATGGAGGACGCCACTGTGCCGCCATTGTTCCACTAGGAGGCTAGTATGTGGGACACCATGGAGCAGAGGTGAGATAAGATGGAGCAGCGGTGGGACATGATGGAGCAGCGGTGGGACATGGAGTAGAGGATGGATTTTTTCGTGAACAGAGTCGAGGAGGTTAACTTGCACAACATACAACTGAATAATAGAGTCACGCGTTGAATGGAGGCCTTTGACAGCGATGACCCACTCGTAATGTAGTTTATATTTTATTTTATATTTGTAATATAGTATCGTTTGATGTACTATAGTTTGTTTTTCTTATCATTTGATGTATCGTAGTTTGTATTTCATTTTATTTGGTCACTTTAATTTATGTTTGTACTGTAATTATCTAGATTTGCCTATTGGAATTAAATTATAATTTAAATATGTAGGAATTGTAGCTATGGAGGAGTCATAAAACAAACGAAACTATGCCCATTTTTTCAACTTTATCTCACTAAATTACACATTATTCACTTTATAAATTAATTTAAAAAAAAATAACAAACAATATTTAATTTACTTGAAATTTTTAACACATATTCACCACATCATTGGAAGATAATACGTAAATTTCCGTCATTTTCTAACACTTGTATGATTTATTACAATTGTTGTACATCTGTTTTATAAAATAAATAACTAAAATTACAATAAATCGTACAAGTGTTAGAAAATGACGAAACTTTCCAAATTATCTTCTCATGATGTGGTGAACATGTGTTAAAAATTTGGGTACTTGTACTATGCACTTTATTTCAGTTAGCCCCCTGTACTAAAAAAATAAGCAAATCAAACATTGTAATTTGATTCTATTATCAGTTTTGACATTTCATTAACAATTTCGTTAAATTTTCATTTAAAAAATTACCAAACGATATTGGATTCACTTGAAATTTTGACCATATGTTCACTACTTAATGAAAAGATAATATGAAAATTTTTCTGATTTTTTAACGCATGTACTATTTATTGTAATCTTATTTTAATATTTTATAAAAATATTATAATAAATCATACAAGTTTTAAAAAATCACGATAATTTTTCTATTATCTACCCATGATGTGTGAACATTTGAAAAAAGTTTCCAATAAATCCAATATCTTTTGGTATTTTTTTAAAATTAATCTCAGTTTCTTCTTTACTTTATAAATTAATTTTTAAACAAATACCAAACGATATTAGATTTATTTGAAAATGTTTCCACATGTTCATCATATCATGTGTAGATAATAGAAAAATGTTCGTGATTTTCTAAAACTTGTATGATTTATTATAATATTTTTATAAATTACTAAAATAAAATTACAATAAATCTTACATGTGTTAAAAAATACGAAAATTTTTGGATTATCTTCTCATTAAGTAGTGAACATGTGGTAAAAATTTCAAGTGAATCCAATGTCGTTTGGTAATTTTTTAAATGAGGATTTAACGAAATTATTGATGAAAAGTCAAAACTGATAACAGAATCAAAATACATGGTTTGATTTGCTAGTTTTTTTAGTACATTGGGCTAACTGAAATAAAGTGCATAGTACAGAGTTAAAATCAATAATTACCCTAAAAATTTCAAGTAAATTGAATATCGTTTGGTAATTTTTTCCCTCTGTTCCGGGGCTAGAACCTCTTGTTCATTCTTCACTTTATAAATTAATTTTAAAAAAATACCAAATGATATTGAATTTACTTGAAAGTTTTACCACATGTTCAATACATTTTAATTATAATAAATCGTACAAGTGTTATAAAATCTCGAAATTACAGATTATAATAAATCCAAAATTACACATTACAATAATTGCATAAATTACGCATTATAATAAATATATAATAGAGCCCGTTCTGGAGAACGGCCCCCCGTTCTCCAGTCCAATAATTGAAAATGGGAGCCTTAATTTTGAGAATTGGGAGCTAGTCTGGGCAAACGGCCCCCCGCTATTTCACATCGAGGGGTCGACTCGGAAGAACGACCCCCGTTCCAAGTTCACGTGCACTGAACGTGGAACGGGGGGCCTCAAACCCCCCACAACGATCCCTGACAGAATGGGGGCCGTTGTTTTTAGATCGGCCGCCCGTTCGACCAGCGGTGCACGTGAAACAGACCCCCCGACAAAACGGGAGGCCGTTCGTTTTAGATCAGCCCTCCGTTCTAGGTAAAAAAATATCGAACAAGGGATGATCGGGGGGTCGATAAGGGTTAAATTGTTAGGTTTATGATAGTGGAGAGTTAAATTTATTAGGATTGTTAGTTTAAGAGTGCTTTAAAAAAAAAATCATAATCTAAGGATTAAAATAATTTTTACTCTTGCAATTAAACTTGAACTCTTCTGAGGAATGTTTGAACAGAGAGTTCTCGGAAATTGAGTAGCCAAAGTTTTCCAGTTTCAAATACAGAGCTGAAATAATATTAAGAAAATTGGAAGATGTACAGTGGCAGAATAATGCTCTTTCTCTGAGACTGCCAGTAATGATGAACTCGAGAGAAAACTAGATCATGCCCAGTTCTCAAAAATGGAATTAAAAAGGTATAACAAAATCATGGTATTTGCCTAATCAAGTCTCATAGTATTTGGTAAACCAGAACAGCCATAATATCATTGAAAAACAGACAAAAATCAAGTTGAGTTTGGGACACAATGATAAAAGAATCATCTTGGGGGTAGGAAGATGGGTAAAAAGAATAGGGGTCTTACGTCTAAGGATTGGGACATGAAGGACATAGGAATGGGTTTAGGCTATGAGAGTAGAGGGTGTTTATAAATGGAGGTGATGAGAGAGAGAGGGAGAGAGATAAAGGAGATGAAGCATGCCCTAGGGTTTGGGAAAGGGTATGTATTTACTATTTTGTAATACAAAATGGGTTCTTTAGTGTATGGGTTTATGTAAAGAGTATAGAAAAGGAAAAAAGTGAAGTGGAATTTTGGCAGAGTGCAGGGTTTGGAGAGGGAGTAGGAGGTAAGCAAGGTGATCTGAGAAATGGTGGGTTTGATGATGATGATGCACGCCGGCAGCTTTATTAGTCTCTCTCTCTCTCTAAGACCGTCTCTCTCTAGAACTCCATTGGCACGCCTGCTCCCACTCAAAAAGAAAACTTTAGAAAATTACAATCTCTCTTGCTGTCTCTTTCTCTCTCTAAAAAGGATTGAAAAGCTAACCCACTATCCCATTAGTAATGTTTTGGAGCTTTGTTTTACTTTTTCCATGCCACTTTTTTTTCTTTCCGTCAGAAAGAATTCTCCATGGAAAGCACCATCGATCAGTCGATCCACTATAAAATTATGAATCAAATCTCAATAAGCTTGAGACAACCAAACCCCACTCCAAAAAGAAAAAGGAGAAAGAATGAAACTTTCTCTCTCTCTCTCCACAAAGTTTTTCAAATCAAAACCCATTTCCTCCCCCAGTTTTCACTCTTAAAAACACAGACAATCCTCCTGTTTTGATCGAATTGTATTGATGCAGGTCTCTCTCTCGATTGGATAATGGATACGTTGTTTAGGTTGGTTAGTTTGCAGTCGGAGCAATCTTACAATTCTAGCAGAACTTCAAGCAGTTCAAGATCTTCCAGACACAACAATAATCTCTACCCCCAGGAAGAAGAAGAATGCTTCAACCTTTTCATGGATGAAGAAGACTTCTCGTCCTCTTCTTCAAAGCAATACAACTATCATAATCAGCCCCACCAATCCACTACCACTACCACTACCAACACCAGCACTCCAACTCCAACTGAATTCTCATTTTCTCCCTCGAATGACCTGAATTTCGAGTTTTCCGGCAAGTGGGCCACCGATATACTTCATGAAACCGGCCGAGCCATTGCGGATAAGAACACCGCGCGCCTGCAGCAACTGATGTGGATGCTCAACGAGCTCAGCTCTCCTTACGGAGACACTGATCAGAAGCTGGCTGCGTATTTTCTGCAAGCTTTGTTCAGCCGGATGACGGATTCCGGCGACCGCTGCTACAGTACGTTAGCCGCTGCGTCGGAGAAAACGTGCTCTTTCGAATCAACGAGGAAGATGGTGCTAAAGTTTCAGGAAGTTAGCCCCTGGACTACTTTCGGCCATGTTTCTTGTAATGGTGCAATAATGGAAGCTTTTGAAGGAGAGGCAAAGCTACACATAATCGACATCAGCAATACGTTTTGTACGCAGTGGCCTACTTTGCTGGAAACAATCGCAACTCGGACCGACGAGACACCGCATCTCCGGCTGACGACAGTGATGGCAGCGAAATCAGGTAGCGGCGGCGGAGGAATACTCGCGAATCAGAAGGTGATGAAGGAAGTAGGTTTAAGAATGGAGAAATTCGCTAGGCTCATGGGGGTGCCTTTCAAATTCAACGCTGTATACCATTCCGGAGACCTTTCCGAACTGAATTTATCGGAATTGGATATAAAAGAGGACGAAGCGATCGCCGTAAATTGCGTAGGAGGATTACACACAGTCCCGGGGGTTAATAACCGGCGAGATATATTAATTTCATTGTTTCGGAGTTTAAGACCGAGGATAATTACGGTGGTTGAAGAAGAAGCCGATTTAGACGTCGGAGTTGAAGGGGTTGATTTTTTAAGAGGGTTTCAAGAATGCGTTCGGTGGTTTAGGGTTTACTTTGAGATGTTGGAAGACAGCTTTGGGAGAACGAGCAACGAGCGGTTGATGCTGGAGCGATTGGCGGGAAAAGCCATCGTCGACCTCGTGGCTTGCTCGCGGGGAGATTCAGTGGAGCAGCGGGAGTCTTCGGTACGGTGGGGTCGACGACTGCATGGGAGTGGGTTGAGTCCGGTGGCGTTCAGCGATGAAGTTTGCGACGACGTACGAGCGCTGTTAAGACGGTACAAAGAAGAGTGGACAATGAAGCAGGAATCAGAGGGCGGCGGGATATTCTTGATGTGGAAGGATCAGCCGGTGGTGTGGGCCAGTGCATGGCGGCCGTGACGGCCGGAATGCGGTGTGATTCAGAGCTGATTAATGTATGGATAAGAGAAATGGAAAGAGAATTGAGGAATGCTTCATCTGCTAAACAAGTTCCAATTTTTAATCATATATTTGTTTTGCTGACATGAAACCCAGAAAAGATTTGTTCCAAATTATAATTTTTGATTATCTAAACAGCTGTTCTTCAAGAACTCTCTCATCAACTTCAAACTCAAACTACGTTGATGGATTAGGTAAAGATTTAAGGGTGACATCTTCATTATCAGCAGTAGGAAAGATAAATTAACAGAAAAGTTGAATCTTAGGACGGCCATTGAAGTGGGTTTTGTTGTAATGGAGAGGGAAGAGAAGAAAACTTCTTTTGAGAAAGTTGGCCATCTTCATCATTGACTAGACTTGCCCCCTTCACCTTGACATATCCACTGCCCTCCTCTCCCCACTTCTCCTTTTTCTTGCCTCTCTCTCTCTCTCTCTCTCTCTCTCTCAAACTGGATCGTTGTTCTAATGGGTATTCTTACTTTCCATGTGGGTAAGAACATCTTTTAACCATAAAGCTGAGCTGATCCAGACTATGATTGGATATTACTTACCTGGAAATGTTCAGCTCGTGGGACCAGTTTTGAGTATCGAATGTTTACAACCAGCCCTTTTTGCCTTCCCCTTCATAAATGCTCAATCTATCCTACCAATACCTCAAGCAATGCTTCGTTAAATGCCATAAAATGCTCAAAAGAATCACTCAGCTATGGCGCTGGCCTCTTTTTGAGCCATTTTGGCATATTTATTTGGGCCTTGTTTGGGGTCCATTCCTCGGACCTTGTTGGGCATGTTGCGAGCTTGTTTTTAGGAGTAATAGTCATACTCAAATTTTTGTCACTAAGAAGATGTTACCTTTGGGCTGTGAGTTGGGTCCATTTATTTGTTACACATCTTCTGTTGCTTGGTGTTTCATTTGTACGTTGTTAAGTTTTATTTTGTAAACCAAATTTTAGTCTGAGTAATCGGGTGCTCTCTGAAAATCTAGTCCTTCATTTTCCTGATTTCCCTTTCATTTTCACCAAAAACTCGAAGTAAAACTCATGCTTGAGTCTACGTAACACAAACTCTACCTACATACATCGATTACAGCCAACAATTTAGAGTTTTTAAGCTTGAAATCTCAAATAAAAATGCGAAAACTAACAAAACACAGGTTTAGATTCGACGTACCCTCGGCGACTGCTAATAATATTTTTTTGATGTTTTTTACATTTTAATTTGCTTTAGTTGTTTTGGAGAAAACAATTGTTTGAGATTAAAGAAGAAAAAATAAAGGTTTCTCTCTAGTGGATTCTTGCAGTAAATCTCTTGATGATCGTTTACCTTATTAATCGAGTGTTGTTAGTAGAAACTTCATCTAACTTTCTCAAGTTAGAACCAAAGTAAGTTGTTATATTTTCACTTTTCTTTCGTTATTCAATTCCATTGGGATTTGAAATCGTTTTATTTATCTAATTCGGGTGCGTTGCTCACTATTTTTGTGTTTTCCTTCGTGCTTTTCTATTGTTTTTGCCTTAAATAAGTCAAGTTCTAGTGTAAGTCTTCAAGTTCTGATCGCCCTTTGTTCGTCGTAGGCGTCTGCTCTAGTACAAATCTTCGAACTATTTCCGTTTCTGAGCATCCTCCCTCTCTCCCACTACCAAGATACTTTTTTCCTTCTCACACTTCCGGACGTCCGCTCTCAATTTTGGACGTTCGAACCGAGAACTTTTTCGTAGTCGAACATTCGCCCTTCGTCTAAGACGCCTGCTTCCATGACCACTACACTCGTTTCACGTCACTTGGTATTAGAGTGTTCGTTTTCTCATCATCGAAGCTCCAACAACATGGATCAGGTGCACAATTCTCCTTCAGTGCTTGCTTTCTCTTTGTCTCGCCCTTTTCCTCTCGGTATCATGACCCTACACGATTTGAGAAGGGTTCGGCACAATTTATCGGTGTCAGGGCGCTGACGAAGAACATAAGGTTGTCGTTGTGCCAAACATTTAGCACCACAACACTAGCTGGGTATGGGAAATCAAGATTTCTTAGAATTCTCAACTTTCTAATTCTCTTCCAAACATGGCCCCTGGCTCATTCTTCTTACCTCAGTACCAGTCAAAAAAACTTAGTTAACAAGGCGTTTCAGAGAGGTGCAGAGGTTTCCAAGTGATTTAGCACCACTGCAATAAAGAGAAAAAGCGAGCTTAGCAGCAAAACAGAGATGCAAGAGCAGATTTACTTATTCTCCATGCCTTTCTGCCACTCCCATCAAAAGCTAGAGTGGCAAAGACACGTTTTACAATTCAAAGAAACAATCAATCAACCAAACTCTACCCTGAATTCTACTCTATCTATCTTCTTTGCTCTTCTCTGATGAAGTTTTTTTTATGGTTTTCAGAAAAACAGAAACCCAATCAACAATTACAGATCATTTAATCACCACCACACCTCAACTATAAACTAATCTCATTCTAACAATCACAATTCACTTGGTCTAATCAGCTATGGAGGCCGGCTTCTCTTCTCTGAACAGTCTTCATCACAGTCACTGTAGGTGAGTCTTCTCTTTTTTCCAGCAGCACTGGTTAAAGAGACACTGGCCTGATTATCTGATGAACCCGAGAATTTCGACGATCGATTTCGTGTCATGATAAACTTGGGAGTCTTTAGTTGTCCCATCTCTGTCCTCTGCATTAAACTATAGGAAAAGAATACAAGTTCCTGTGGGATTGCAACATTTTAGAATGAAAAATTAGTACAGCCTAACCAAATCCATGTTCCACAATCTGAAAATCCATCTCCTTAATTTAGCTAATATAACGAGGATTGCTCACATGTTCTATGGAATCAAAGACCGGAATCGTTTTCAATGTAAGCTCCAAAGTTTCTCTGCTAAACTCACAATTTGAAGCAGCTAAGACAGCTGCTGCTGCTATGATAGACGGTCTCTGATCTACCAAATTAATCTCTGCACAATAAAATCGCAACTAAGATCATAAACATTTATCCATCAAAGTTTAAAAATGAGATTTTTACCCTTTGCTGTTGTCATTATAATATCCATAGCTCTAGAGACTAATCCTCTTGGTGAAGACTCAAAACTCAGATTGCTGATAAAATATGGCAGATAAGAAAATGGGGTGATGGAAATCATTTTCCATTCCAAGGTACTCAAAACCAACAGTTCCATTCTCTGAATCAACTTGGTCTCAAAATGGAAATCCTCCACTTGAAAGTCCGATAATCCGGGCACTTTCGCCTCCTCCATTTTAGCCGCCAACAATAAGCAGGCAACAGACAGCAATCGAACAGCCCAGAGTTTCCCTTCCTTCACAAGCATTACAACAATCAGATGGTGAGCAAAAATTCAAACCCAGTTAGTGGTAAAATATTGGGCAGGTCGCTTACATCGATGAACCGCATTGAAAGAAATCGATCGAAATATGCCATCGATAAGTAAGCAGTGTGAAGTTGGAATCCGAACAGTTGCCGCATCTGAATCAGGAAATAGAAAATTTCAATGATTTAAGCCATGAAACCATTAGTGGAGAGACAACAGATATAAGTAGAGAGACACACATTGAGAATCCATTCGAAGGCTTCCAAGCGAGCAAGTCTTAACCAACTTGGACTGGTAGGAGAGCAATCATTTACGATTAACACAGAGCTTGGTGATCGATTCTCTCTCTCAATCAGTCTCTCAACATAGTCGCCTTCATTCTCGGAAATAGAACATTCAACCCACGCTTCTACTTCATCTTTCCCGTCGTTCAAATCAGCTCCGTCCTCGTCGCACAAGAGACTGGAGGGAGAAGCGTCGGCGACCCTCATTCTTGGTCCTCAGATTCTCCGAACATCTATGAAGAAGAAGATGAGACAAAAGTGGACGTGGGTAGTTGTAGATTTGAACCGCTGAATCCACGATGACGAGATTGAGGAAATCTAGAGAGAGTTGCGGCCAAAACGAAGGGATGTTATGCGGATTGGCGGGGAGTTAAATTGCAGTTATAGACGAGTATATAGGGGTAGGGTATACTGGCTATAAATTCTGTTAACCATTTTGCAGAATCCCGTCACAAGTTTTCATTTTCATAATGTTTTAATGAAATTTTGGACGCAAGATCCAAAATTTGGATACAGCTGTGGGGAGTTATCTTATATCTGATGAACCATATTCATGGACGGGTGCTCTACTTCTATCTATGTTTTAATATTTAAAACTTCGTCTCTCTCCTCTCTTTCCCTGTCATTCTCGCACTAGAACACAAACACATGACAAGATCATATACTCTGAACTCTGAAGGACTACTTGTGAGTTATTCTCATAGGCAAAATAGAATAACTTTTTCAGAACTAGTCTTCCACTTTGACCAATCAGCATCTGGTTTTTTCAAGTGTTGTTTTTTGTTACGTGACTCCCTCTAAATCTATTGTCTCATCATCTAAAAATGAGAAGAAAAGCTCGGCCTTTGGGAGAGGGTGTCTTTGACCCTTTTACAGAAAAGAAAAGCTGGAGAAGAGCATGATGGATATTGGATGGGTAGCGAAGTTTTTCATTATAATAACCAGGAAGGAGCGTCTTCACGTGTGAAAGGCTGGACCACCCCACTCTCTGGTGTTGTGTTAGCCCTAACCCAAGACGAGAGAGAGAGAGAGCTGGAACCCACAAACTGAGCACTGAGGATAGAATATGGAGGAAATTACATGTACATTAATGGGTGGGAGTACAGCATTTGGAAACCTAGGTATGAGTGATAGGACTGGAAACTTTGACTGTATTTGGCAAAACCAAGATGGTCAGTCAGGCAAGCTTAGCTGTTCTTTGACCGACCATATTATGTTTTCTCCATGGATTTACAGACCCTCTTGCATTGTCCTTACACAAGGGTATTCATCGGAGGGAATAATATCGTAATGGTATACGCCTGTCTAAATAAAATAATAAAGAAGATTAAAATGATCACGTTACAGTACGAGTCGCATGGATACCAAGTTGGGCTCCTTGTCGTCCCCACCTCGAGTTGAATTCTACAAGACGCGAAGCTTGAGATATGATTCTTCAAACTCTCAGATGAGTAAAGCTTTGGTGAGAAAGTCTCCTTTCTTAGTTGTTGGAGTGAGCCTAACCTGGAATAGCCTAGCAATTTGTCCTTAACAAAGTGATAGCCAAGTTCGACATGTTTCAATTCTAAATGAAGGCTTGAATTAGTGGTGAGATAAGTTGCACTAATATTGTAACGCCCCATCCTCAATCCCTTCAAAATCCAGGATGGTGATGAAAAATGAACAAAACTATTTTAATTATCAATATAAATTGGACTTTGCATAAAAAAATAATCAATTTTTGTGTCATTTCTGATCATAACATTTTGAATATCACGGCTAGTAACATTTTTTTGTAATGATGTTGTTTTGTTACGTTTAATTAAAAGCATTAAATATTGTAAAGCCTTGGCGCTTGATGAAACGCAGGGTTGAACGACCTGATCTTTGGAAATGACCCAATCGCCCAGCCTAGCTCAATATTAAGTTTGATAGCGGAAGACTTTGGATAAAAATAAACCTTAGCCCATGAAGAATGGGTCGAAGTTAACATAGCGATCACATAAAAATAAGATAGTACGAAAATTTAACTAATCCAATAAAATACTATACATAAAATAAAATATCAAACACCCAATAATATATACGAACAAAGAGAAAGAAATAATTAAATAGAGAATTTCTTCATTAGGACAAAGAACAACCCTTGAGAAAATAACAAAATAGGAGGACGAGAAAGGGATCTACTTCTCAACTTACATCAGCATCATCAACCTCCATGATCCTAACCTGGAAGATGAAGAGGATATTTGGGGTCGATGACTAACTCAGTAGGGAACTCTATGGTATACTCAAATGTAAATGTAAAACTGAGTATTATCATTTTCTTTCAAAACCATGAGCAGTTATGAAAAAATGCAGTGCATGAATTGATATCTAAAAAACGTTTTCCATTCATTTTCAAAGCAGGTTCCACGAGCTGAGGATTTCAATCATTAAATCCTCTGTCATTTTAAGACAAACTCAACCAGTCATCAGTGGGGCATGTTAAAAATTATTACTACATATCTAGGTAGTTATAAATAAAGTAAGCATCTACCGTTTTCGATAGAAAACCATCACAGTGAAAAAAGAGTGTCACTCAAAGACTCTTCCGACAAACCATCAGAGAAAGGTGACAACTGTAGATCCAATTGCACCTCATGAGTGAGAAAGAAACTGAAAAGTGACGGCGATAAAAAATCCAACCATGTCACCCAGGCTACCGACGAGCAACTCAGCAACAGTACAATCCGGGATTCAAAGGGTGATAGATGATGCGAAAACCATGCAACGACACCACCACGAAATTGAAAAGAGTGGCCGATGATCCAAAAACTAGGCAAATACACCACTCGCAAATCATATCAATCAAATTACCATAGGTAGATTTAGGGATTCAAAACCTAAAGAGCGCGTCATCACCAGCCGATTACCTATTTTGCAACATATAAACAACAATATTTACGCAACATAAGGTGCACATAAATTGACTCTGGTTTCTTTGGTTGCTCAGTTAGATATAACACAAAACAATCGAAGAACGATATCAAAATGGTCAATCAGCCGCAAACAATCCATATCTGACTTTGAAAACCATCGAAGACCGATGTCAAGATCAAAATCAGCCCAAACGAGCATTCACGTATAACAATTTAAAATAAAATATCATGCACTTGAAATTTTAAATGTTTAAAACATCCGTACATATAAATACAAAATTACGTGTTGGCGACCAAAACCCGTTAAGGATTTCATAGATGTCAATCAACCAAAATAAGATTTTGAAAACCATACAATGCAAATGTAATACAGTATAGAAACTCATACCTCAATGGCGACCACAACATTACCGACAATACGAGCACGCAAGCGAGATCAAGCACTAGAATCAAGGCATCAAGAACAAAAACATTGTCAGAACCTATAATCAACCCGACATCAGATCCCAAATTATAAAAAAAGAATTAACAAAGGAAGTAGATCGGGCTAGGAACCCTACTGACAAGGAACAACGTTAAAACCCTAATTGATACACAAAGATGATAACAATAGGTGGATCCTAAACCGACACTAGAAACTCACCTGAAAAGATTGACATTCGAATTCATCGTGCCGAGGCGATAAAGTTTACCTCAAAAATAAAATTATGCAGTCAACACTTTAAACCAGGGATCGACACTCAAAACACTCGGTTTAGCGTAGTGATTGACACTTTACTAAAGTGGTTGACATTTCATACCTCTCAGATTTGGTTTGCGATCAACACTTCTTTCAAGCGGTTGACACTTGATACCTCTATGTTTCCAGCATCATGGTTCAAAGTGTAGACCGGCCCTCCACAGCGGTCGACACTTGACAATTTTTCAGCAAAAGAAAGTCACAAAAATTGTCTTCCTTCTCTGTTTCTCATATCTAAAGATGACAAACGAGTTGGCCGAATTTGAAAAAATCTAGCTTACCAAGCCAACCGAGCCTAAGGAGTCCACTAAAAAAAAATTTAAACTCGAGCCGACTCGCAGGCCAGGAGTCGAGCCAAGCAGCCTCAACGAGCCTAATGAACCGAACATAAATAAATGTTTCCAATAATTTCAAAAAGATTAATAAATTAAAAGAATTTTCGGTGAAAAAGGTAAAGAATGTCAAGCCGAATGGACGTGTTGGCGAGCCAACTCGTTCGTTTAACACCTCTAATTATGATAGACAAATGTAAATGTTAAATTGAGATTATAATTTATTGTGCTTATTTGTTTAATTTTTAATCAATATTATTGATAGTAAAGTAATTTCATGGAGAATTGATTATATTAAAAACATTAACTTAGTAAATAAAATAATATTCATATAAATTCAAAGAGATACAATAAAAGATAAAACAATAAATTGACATTTTAAATTGACAAATGATGATAAAAATATAAATTAATGAATTAAAAGAAAATTAGTACTATATAGTCTATATGTAGATATTGAGAGATAGAAAATATAATTAATTTATTTAAAAAAATAAATGACAAAAAAAACAAAAAATTTAAAAAAACAAAAAACTAAAAGAAGGAAGAAATCTCACGTTGAAAAGATGAAATGATTTCCCTTTCCATTTGGCTATAAAAAAAACTAGGTGGAGCCTTAGAGAGATGAGATTGTAAAAGAACAAAAATAAATGAACGTGAAACCCACGGGAAAAAGACATGTGGGCCCGGTTGAGAAATTTTTTTAGAAAAATTGAGATTTGGGCTTGGGAGCATGCGAGTCAGGCCGTCTGGCTCACGATCTAGCTCGTTTGGCCCGATCCTAGGAGGGCTCACGAGCTTGGGACGACGGGCTCCACTCAACTCGTTGTTCGAGACTGGGCTGACTGGCCTGTCTGTTTGCCAACACTATTCACATCCAAATCGACCAAACAACGTACATATAATACGTGTTGGCCTTCCCGTTCGCCAGCACTATCCACATACAATCAACCAAACAACTTACATAACACTTGAATCTACTAAGATAATCAACAAGTAACCTACGAATTTAAGTTTCCAAGCTTGAATCTAAAACTAACAAAAACCCTAACTCAAAAGTACACAACGCAGCTAGACAACATCTTACCTCACAAAGAACAACGCTAAGACTTGACTATCTAGACATTGTAACGCGAATCGGACGGTGGAACGGAGAAGAATCACTCCCTCTCCTTCACTCCCTTGCTTTCCCTCTCTCGGCCACGCACACCTAGAGACACAAAAATCAAAGGTTTGACTAATTTGTCTGAGAACCAACACGTTGTCAAATGCCAACGAGACAAGACAAATTGAGTCAACATGAAATAAGTTGACTTCGAATAACGTAAAAAATTTACTCAAGAAAAATAACGAATAGAAAAATACTTTCAATGTCATGTCATAAAAATATTTTTAAGAGCACTATGAACTCATAGAGTATATTTTTTACAGATGAACAAGTGTATTTTTCTCTTAAGTATGTAAGCTCCATATAATTATTAAAAAATTTGCTACAATTGATAACTAGTTACTAAGAACCACAACACTGGTATGCAAAGTGCGTGAAAAGTATTGGAAAAATTTTAGTAGAGCTCCCTTCATGTATGTGACTATTGTGCTTGATTCACGATATAAATTGAGTTTATGATACATTGCCTTATGAAATTGCATGAACATGATATGATTCATGATTTAATAATTAAATTGAACGTTCAATTAAAAGGTTGTATTTTAAGTACAAAATGGGTTTAAAATTAGATAATATAAAACAAACTTCTAAGTATGTGATTGATATCGTTACTCATGATAATATTGATGATTACTAGTTTGTGTATACATTTCAAGCAAAATTGACCCATAAATATGAGTTTGGAGGTAGAACTGAAGTTGATAAATATTCGTTAGAAACACTTGAGATTTTTACGATCATATGAATATCTTGAATTGATGGAGAATCAACTCTTCGGAATATTCAACTTTGAGTAAAATAACCAAAGATGTGTTTATTTTTCTTATTTTTACAGTTTCCCGAGAGTCGACATTCAACAGTTGTGGTTGAGTATTATATACATTTTGTAGTTCCTTATGTTACGACCCAAAGACGAACCTAAACAAAATTCAAGGCCGATTGATTCGATCTTCAGCGAGAACCTAATTGCCCAACCCAAGACTCAATTTACAACAGAATATTTAAACATAAATTGAGCCCTAGTACACACGAGATAGGTCGGAGTCCACATCTTATTAATTTTATCTTGATTTCGAATCATAAAGAAAAAAAGATTGGTAGAGATGTAGAAAGATTTAAGTTTGAATGGAGAATTGAAAATGATTTTGACTATTATAGTTGATAATGCTTCTTCAAATGATGTTGCAATTTCATATTTGATAAAAAATATTCGAAATTAAAATGGTTAATTTTGAATGGGGAACACATGCATATGCAATGTTTTGTATACATTTTGAATTTGATTGTTTATGACGATTTAAAAGATCATCAAGAGCCTATCATGAGAGTATGTAGATGTCTGAAGTATATTCGATCTTCACCCGCAAACTGCAACATTTTAAGAATTGTGTTGAAAATGTTAAGATCACGTGCAAAAATAATATTTGTCTTGATGTGTTTACCATGTGGAATTCTATATATTTGATGTTATAAAGCGCTGAAAATTTTGATTTTTTTTTTTTGAGAAACTAAGAGAAATTGATAGTCATTGTGTTGTTGATTTTGGTAGGGGAATACCTCTCACAACAAAAGATTGGGCTAATATTAGAGAACTTTTCAAGTTTTTTTTAAAAAAAATTATGATACAACTGTAGTTGTTTCAACCTTCTTGCACGTTATTTGAAATTTATTTCAATAAAGTATGTAATTTGAAAATGATTATTCAGGAGTACGCTAAGTGCAATAATGCATTATTTAGGAAAATAACTATTGAAATGCAAGGAAAGTCGGACAAGTATTGGAAAAGTTGTGATAGAATTAATTTCATGATGTATGTGGCGGTTGTATTAGGTTCTAGATGTAACTCAAAATTTTTCAATATTGTCTTACTATGTTAGTTAATAATAAAAGACAAATAATTTAGTGAGACAGGTAGAAATTATGATTAAAAATTTTTATCTTTAGTATGAATGTGATTTATGTTTTGAAATTTTGGAAGACAATTGTAGTACAAGTGTTGCAACAACCTCTACAGTGACGAGACAAAGTAGTAGTTTAGTTCACAATAAGGTATATGAGATGTTTTGTAACCGTCATAATAAACAAGATGTTTCAAATAATAAGACCGAAGTTGAATAATATTATCTAAAGTGTTAAAAAAAATTTTAAAGAAGCAAGATATTCCAACATGGTAGAAAGGGAATTCGTTGAAATTTCTCATATTTAAGAAAAATGACAATGGATGTACTAGTTATTCATATTTCAATAGTTGCTTCGGAGTCAACTTTTAGTAATAAATGACGTGTGCTAGATTCATTTCGCAGTTCTTTGTCAGCAAAGACTATCTAGATACTTATTTATACTCAAAGTTGGATTCGATCATCAAAACATCATTCTGCCAACCTTAATGATATAATGGATGATATTAACGAACTTGAACAAGGTGTGTTTTATATATTTCTTTTCTATTCATTTGTATTCCTTTACAAATCGATAGATGGCTACCGAATTCGGTTTCTACTAAATGTTCCCTTTGTTTTGGTTCCAATTTTCAAAAACCATTCTGTTAGACTCTAAAACCGAACTGACTTTTGCACACCCCTAGATGTTACAATAATTATGAGTTGAACAAAAGAGTATTGTTTTTTTCCAAATGAAATCCATAATGGATAAGCTGTGAATTTCTTCAAGGGTCGATTGATCTGGATGGCTTGTAATGGACCATTGTAGTCAATGGCTAAGCCTCCAAATAAATAAAACAAATGATCAAGTTCCCCAATAGCTACCAGGGTATTTTAGATGGAGTTAGACTTTTGTATGCCATCAGTTGCTGATAAGCATTCCTTAGAAGTGATATGTAATCAAGTATAAAGTTTGGTGATGTGTGCAGGAGAAGCAGAGGAGTGTCTGTGAGCTCCAACTTCAGAGAGAAGAGTCTACGAGAGAAGCATAAATCCAAAACATCAGCAATTGATGGTGTTGCCCTGTGGAAAAGTCAAGATTCACCAACAGTAATACCCATTAAGACATCAAGGTTGGGAATATGATTCAACGATGTTCGTAGTTCTTCTCGTCTTCCCCAGACCATACGTATAAATAAAAACATTTGCTTGTGTGAACACTGAAAGCCCAATATGCGCATAAATGTAGCCCGACAAGGATCTTCTTGACAGGTAGGAGAGACCGGGATAGGAAAGCGCGTGGGATGACTAAGAAATGATTGGTACGAGGGAAGCAATCCGATGTGTATCCGTATCGGCAGACAGCAATGCTGCTGATCCTGATGATGGGGATTTCCTCTTCACGTCACCCTCCATTCTATTCCAGACCATTCTTTATTTAGCAAATCCCATTTCCCTGAATTTTCGTATCCTCTTTCTCACAAGACAACGATTTCTATTAAAACCTTCTTTGTGTTGCAGTTCCTGATTCGTTTCTCTGTCTCTCTATCTCTGATTTTTCGGTTTTGTTGATAAGATCTTAACTACCCATTGTAGATTGAGGGGGGCGTTTTGTTGACTGGGTGTTGTTTTCGCGAGGATTTGAAATCTCGGGTGGTCGTTTCTAATTTTCTTTGATCTCTCGTTTCTTCTGTGGCTTGTATTGAAGGAGATTATCAAAATAACAGGTACTTTCTTCCCCAATGTGTTGGCCTGATTGTTTTTTTATGTTATTGATGAATAATGGGTGCTTTAACGTTTTCTACATTGATTTCTCTGATTGTCTCATGAAATGTGTCGTGTTTGACAAATCCTAAATAATATAGAAACCAGTTTCTCTTTGTAGGATCAGATTGTCTCTCATTCCAATTTATCATCATTCTATCACAAACAAATCGTTTAATATTTCATTCGCTGACATTGATCATAAACCTCGTGGTTTTCTTGGTTGTTAGATGGAGAAAGATGGTTTTGATTCTTTGCACAATTTGAAATATCCAAATGTGTCAAAGCTAACAAAGATCTTGCTTGTTGAAATTCAACTAAAAATGCAACTGGTATCGTTTTCTTTGTCACGAGAGATTCAAGAAAACAAAAATCCAATTTTTTCATGGAGGTTCTCTTATTTCTGTTATTTACCGCCAGAAGTGTATAGTTTAGGAAACATTGAAAAAGATGGAAGCAATCTACGAGGAGGGTCCTGCCGCAGTCATCCAGGCAGCTGCTCCAGAGGCTCCTCCACTGCCTGGATCAGCAATAACCAGACACAGCCAAAAGCAGAACAGATGGCCAACGAGGGGATACAGCTGCGTTTCTACGGCCACGAGGGATCTTTGGGACCATCTCTTCGATGAAGGCTACAGAGCTGATGTCTGTATCGACACAGGAAATGGCGGCATTGTCTACACGCATGCTAACATTCTCGTAAGTCGGTCTTTTAAAAAAAAAAACATCTTTTTCTGATAGTTAATAGTTTGATAGATCCTAATGGATAACAAAGTAAACCATTTACTCAAATACATTTAGCAGGGAATGGCTTCTCCTGTGATAAAAGGCATGCTTAAGCAGTCAAGAAAATTCGGTAGGCGACGAATGATCTCTATCCATGGGGTTCCACACGAAGCCGTTCGAGTTTTTGTTCGGTTTTTGTATTCATCTCGGTAACTTTTACCTGCCATTAAATTTCAGAGTTGTTCTAGACCAACAAACTTCATATAGCTCGTTTGTTCTGATTGTCATTGTTGTTTCAATTGTAGGTACGAGAAGCAAGAAATGGAGAAATTCGTATTACATTTGCTGGTGCTATCGCATGTATATGCGGTTCCCCACTTAAAGAAAGCGTGTGAAACGCATCTAGAGGAAGACCTGCTACACTCGGAAAATGTAGTCGATGTTTTCCAACTGGCTCTATTATGCGATGCTCCTCGGCTTAGTCTTATGTGTCATCGCACCATCTTGAAGAACTTCAAAGCTGTATCTTCGACCGAAGGGTGGCAGGCAATGAAGCAAAGCCATCCGGTGCTTGAGAAAGAGCTGCTGGAGTCTGTGATCGATGAAGACAATGTAGGGAACGTTGTTCACGGCAGAAACTCGATTTCTCTAATTTTCTATACGATTTAAAATGAAGTTGTGTTGGATTTGCAGAGGCGGAAGGAGAGGAGCAGGAAAACGAGTGAGAAGAAGATGTACATGCAGTTATACGAGGCAATGGAGGCTCTTGTTCATATATGTAGAGATGGTTGCAGAACAATCGGGCCGTACGATAAGGACTTTGACGAGAATCAGCCGCCCTGTAAATATGGTGCGTGCAAAGGACTCGAATTGCTTATTCGCCACTTTGCCGGATGCAAATTGAGAGTTCCCGGTGGGTGCATCCACTGCAAGAGAATGTGGCAACTTTTCGAGTTGCATTTCCATCTTTGTGCTGATTCCGATCTCTGCAGAGTACCCTTATGCCGGTACTCTCTCTCTCTCTCTATCTCTCTCTCTCTCTCTCTCTCAAAATTTGGGTTCACCGGAGATTTAAATGTGTTTCAGGAACTTCAGGGAGAGAACAAGGAAACAGAGCAAGAAGGAGGAGATCAAATGGAAAATGTTGGCCCAAAAGATACTGAGATCAAAGGGAATACCATTTTGTTTGTCAGCAATGAGCACATCCTCTTGAAACCCAAAAAATTCATGTTTGTATATTCACCAGAGTTTGTAAAAATCGTTGATCTCAATAATATCACCCCTTTCCGCCATCACACCGACCCAAGCCGAGCTCAGTGCTATTTTAAATTGAGAATTAGAATATGTTAGTGGAAGATACTTGAAGCACAACCCAATCAAGCTTTGAAGCAGAGAATCTAATCTAATCCATGTTACCCAAATTTTGGATGTTAACTCAAAACATCATCTTCTTCATCCTCTGAAATCGTTCATCTGTAAATAAAAATGAAATCTTGATGACAGAAGAAGATTCAAGAGACAAGTGTCTACGAAAAGTAACGGCCACGTCGTACCAGTCAAAGTTCAAAACTTTATACAATAATTATTTATTTTTTTAAGGCTTCCTTATCTTCAAGGGGGGCACAACCCTACAAACCTGTAAAGATATACACAAAGCATGTAGGACCTAGCTCTGATCTAAATTTGGAGTCACTTTCACTTTAGCTAGTGCATACCAAAAAATAACCCAAGAAGGTATAAATAAAACTACACAAATCCATTGATTTTACTTGGTAGAAAAATGTTCATCGATTTCTGGGCAGAGTCCGATGCATAATCATAGAATTAATCATCCTAGAGAGAGGAACTAGTGTTTAGAAAATGAGAGCTCCATAATTTTAGTGGAGATGAGGAAGGCGTCCATGTGGGGTGGAGGAGGATGGCCAAGGATTCTTCATCATTGTCATTGGAAATAGTTCTCAAAATATTGCAGAAATCATGCTCAATTTTGCAGGCTATGGCACTTGATGCATACTTTTATATATATATATATATATTATATGTATGCATTCACAGGTGAAATGATTCACTGAACCCACTTTAGCATCTATGCATAAAAAAATGAAAGGAGAAGACGTAAGAGTGAATTGGACTGCTCTGCAAACTGTGTAGCTTGTGAGAGTATTTAAAAGGACTATGACAGATTAAGCTGCTTAATCACAGTTTTTAGTTAATTAGCAGTGTGGTTAGGCTTAGGCTTCAAAGGAAGAAATGGAGTTCATCATAAGAGAGGAAAAGCTGGGGAGGGATCTATGACAAGGCCATGTGAGGCCAAATGGGGAAGTGATAATTAAGAGGCAAAAGCTTTCCTTTTTCTTTTTTCAAAAAACTATTTTTCGCTTTTCCCAACAGAAAATCCAGAAAGAAAAATGAGATGGATGCCATTATTATCAAAGTACGAGAGAAAATGGACGAATCGGGTTTCTCTCTCTCTCTCTCCTATCTTTACAGTCCAGGGTTTTCACTCACGTACAGTGCAGACATGATGAAACAGAGAGGTGAAGGAAGAAAGGAGTCACCTTGGTGTACATAGCATAGGGAGCAAGAAAGTGGGAGGTGTCAGATTAGCGTGCAAATCCTTTGTAGAAAGATAGAATGCGTCAAAGGGGAGGGGGAGGGGGAGGGGGGGCCTCCTTAGCTCGCCATTCTTATCTGAAACAACCCATTTCCTCTTTCGTTCGAGCCATAGCCACATATACAAAGTTCGATGTTTCATCGTTTGAAGAGTTTCAAAATAGAAAATTCAGATTTACCCGACTAGTCTTTATTTCGAAAAGATTTCGTTTTTAGTTGTTGGTGCTGATTCAAAGGGTAGAGAGAGAGAGAGAGAGAGGGTGACATTCTGAGATTGGCCTTTTGTGGGTGTGTAGCTGTAGTGGCTGTCAAATATGAGGCACAGCTCATCTTTTTGATGGGTGGGTTTCGTTTGGTTTCTGAGAATATTGTGGTCGTCCAGGGGACATTGTGTCTGTGCGATGTGCCTTCTGATATTGGATTCTTTGTGCTTATCAAAGTAATAAACGGTTTTCCTTTTAACTTTTTCCTCTTTCTTAAATCTTTTTGCTTTTTTTTCATGAAATTCCCCCTCTCAAGTTTTTCCCTCTTCTTATATCCTTATATTCTCTGTCCTTTTACTTGGGTCCGCTTCCTTTTCGGTTCTTTGCTTCGAGTTCTCTTTCACTCTTTCTTCTTCCATTTTCTGAAAGATTTGGTGGGTGGAGCTGATTATTGATAGAATTGCAGTGAGTTAGATCCAGTTTCTGTCTTTCTATTTCTTTGTGTTCATGTTTCTATCTATGCTTACTTTGGATATTTTGTTCAAATTATGCTCAGACAAGCTGTTTTCCATGGCAGGTTCTTTAAATTCATCAAGCAAAAGGGAAAGGTTGTGGAAGGAGGAGGATTGAGCAATCTGAGCTGTAGAACTAAGCTCAAATTACTGGCAGATATAAACAAACAGAGAAAACAGAAAATTTCTCTTCCCCTTTTTTGATCCTCAGTTCTTAGAAAGATTTGTTCATAAATATTTTTTGAAAAATGAAGTTTATGAAGCTTGGATCTAAACCTGACTCTTTCCCCACTGATGGAGAAAACATCAGGTATTCTTTTGGATTTCCATCAATTTTCTTGAAACACGGTCCAAGTTGTACTTTTGTAGTGATGATTCTTCCATTTGGATGCTTGGTTTGCTCTAAGACAGGCTATGTTTGTTCTACTTCTTTTAATCTGAGTTACTGATTATGTTTGTTCAGGTATGTTGCAAGTGAGTTAGCTGCTGACATTATTATCAATGTTGGAGACGTAAAGTTTTACCTGCATAAGGTACATCAACCTCTAATCTTCTGCATTTGCATGTCTGTTTGCCAAACAACACATGCATACGTGCTTTTACAAACTGTTTTCTCAAAATTATGAATCAGAAACTCTCCGATCATCGAATGAATAAAGCGTTTCTATGTGTGTTCATCCAGTTTCCACTTTTGTCCAAGAGTGCACGGCTCCAGAAACTGGTTAGCTCTGCAAACCGAGATAGCGTCGATGAAATTGAAATATTGGATATGCCTGGAGGAGCCGCAACCTTTGAGATATGTGCTAAGTTCTGCTACGGAATGATAGCAACTCTCAATGCGTATAATGTAGTGGCCGCCAGATGTGCGGCCGAGTACTTGGAAATGTACGAAAGCGTCGAGAAGGGTAATCTCGTGTACAAGATTGAAGTTTTCCTCAATTCGAGCATCTTCCGAAGCTGGAAGGACTCCATTATTGTTCTGCAAACAACCACTGCCCTCCTTCCCTGGTCTGAAGAACTGAAGGTGGTAAGCCATTGCCTTGATTCTATAGCTTCCAAGACCTCCATTGATACTTGCAAGGTAGAATGGTCTTACACATACAACAGGAAGAAACGTCCATCCGAGACTGGAAACTTGAATGATTTGCATTGGAATGGAGTGAGAAAACAAAAAATGGTACCAGTCTGACTGGTGGGTCGAGGATTTATGCGAACTTCCGATTGATTTATACAAGCGGGTTATGACGACCATTAAGACGAGGGAAAAAGTTTCTGGCTATATAATCGGCGAAGCTTTAAATGCATATGCTTCGAGAGGATTACCTGGTTTCCACAAGGGTGTTATCCAAGGTAATGATCTCACCAAGTACAGGGCATTAGTAGGGGGCAATTGCGGAGCTTCTTCCCTCGGGAAAATCTAGTGTCGCCTGCAGTTTCTTGCTGAGGTTGCTGAGAGCAGCCATTATGGTTGATTGTGGGGAAATGGAGATACTTCATCTTGTGAAGAGAATTAGCCAGCAGCTAGAGGAGGCTACTGTGAGTGATCTTTTGATTCGTGCTCCGGCTGGGGAGACGATCATTAATAATGTCGACATTGTGAAAACCAGTTGTTGAGGAATTTCTGAAACGTGTTCATCGTTCCGCTCAAATTCCGGGCTTTGATTTGGAAAATTCCAAATCAGGGGTAGCAAAACTGATCGATGGGTATTTAGCTGAAATCGGATGTGACCCTAATCTTCCTGCGGCAAAATTTATCGATCTTGCTGAAATGGTATCGAGCTTCTCAAGATCGTCTCACGATGGGCTGTACCGAGCGATTGACACATATTTAAAGGTTAGTTTACAAAGTCTTCCATTGAAATGGCTTAATATCCATCTAAAGAAGAGCAGCCTCTATTTTCTACTTGTATAAGCTAACTAGAGTTTTGTTTTGAACAAACAGGAACACCCAGGAATCAGCAAGAGTGAAAGAAAAAAAATTTGTCGATTGATGGACTGCCGGAAGCTATCGGCCGATGCTTGCATGCACGCCATGCAAAACGAGCGCCTTCCTTTACGTGTAGTAGTACAAGTCCTTTTCTTTGAGCAAGTGAGGGCCACGTCATCATCTTCCGGAACCAACACACCTGATGGTAGAGGATCAATCGCGACCTTGATTCCCGGAGGGTCTCACGGAAGCTCGAGATCGACAGCTACAAACACAGAAGATGATTGGGACGGTGTGCCCACCCTTGATGACATCAAGGCATTGAAAGTGCAGCTTTCATCTTTAAGAATCGACGGAGCTAAAAGCAACACAGAGATGGTGGCTGCAAGTAAGATGAAAGGTCTGGCCATGTCAAAAAGAATCCTTTCGAAGATCTGGTCGAGCAGGGAGAGGAACGGAGAGATAAGCAGCTCGAACACATCAGAGAGCCAGAGTTCTTCAAATGCAGAGGAAACTAAATCCACTCCCTCGAGAAGCAGGAGGCATTCTTTATCCTGAGAAAATGGTGTTTTCTTTGAAAATTTCTGTCCAATTTTCAAAATCTCAGAGGTCGTGGAAGAAGACGATCTGTTCCGGCATTACATTATTACACGAATCGTGTTGAAATTAGAGAATACTGATCGAGTATGTTGTGTTACATAAAAGAAAGTTTGATTAATCACGGAAGTTATCATATCTTCCCCACCTGCAAACACCTAGGCCACCATTTATACAGTTTTCAAGCCAGACCAGAGCATCCCACGGCAGCCAACAGGGTCCTTTCCGTGATTAGCCAAAGATTAAATTACCCTTCAAAACCAAACGAATCCATTCATCACTGACTCTTGTTCTTGTTCGCACCAATATTTAAATGACATATCTTTGATTCCCCGCCCCACTACCCTCTCCCTTGATCAATTAAACCATAATTTAACAAGTGATCTTCCACAGAACATATCATCTTGCAAGACCAGTTTGAGGTCACTACAATCTGAATCCACGACGCCATAAGCAAAAAGTAAGGAGCACCCATCGAAGAACAGATACCAGAAGATGACCAAGTATTTTACTTCAAACTATGGTGTTAGAGAGAGAGAGGGAGAGAGCTTAAGATTGGGAATCTCTACACAACAGTTGGAACCTACGAATCAAAGAACAAAAGACATTCTTCAGAAAGACATGTCAGCCACAAAGCTCCACCCACCGAGAAGAAGGGCATGGAATAGAATGGGTGGTGGTCCTTTCCGCTTTCGGCAGATACTTCAACTCTCTGGGATCGACGAAAATGGACGCCCCCAGCTGGAGATTTTGTCCAGTCCCCGACGCACCCGTCGCTCTAGTCTTCCCCCAGTCTCTTCATGCACCATAAATTCTCCGCGCACGATACCGCTTTCCAATGCGGAATCCCTGACCTCAACGGCTCTCCGCTCGCCACCTCCGTCGCCACCACTCCGCAGCCCTGCTGTCTCACCAGATTGTGCGCGTGGCCGCACAACGCCTTCATCATTTTCACCGCGTATGGGCCTTGGCCTCCCAGCCCGTACAGAAAGTGGAACACGAACGGCCTGAACAGTTCGGCCACCGAAGGTAATCGGAGCCATGGAAATATCCGATCCAAAACCCGAGTTGTTTTTGCAAACGTCCGCCTCAGTCGCGACGCTCCGCGTACTTCCACCCTAAACACGTCCTTACAGTTCCAGACGCTCAGAACCACCCACGAAACCGGCGGCTTCTCCAAAAAGAATCGGACCCGAACCCACGACTCAGGAATCGTACTCCCCTCGTGGCACGGCGAGGAACGTGGCCAGAGTGAGCTTATTGTTGAGCACCGAGTCGATATCACGTGGGAAAAACTCCGTGGTGGAGAATCGGCGGCGGATAGAGAGCTTCGGCGTCGGAGGGGGCGGGTTTGAGAATGGTAAGGCGGCGGGAGAGGGTGAGTCTGTGAGCGAGGATAGAGGGCGTACGAAACATGGAGTGGAGTAGCCGCTGAACCGAAGCTGGATTGTGGTTTTCACTTCTTCCAACTCTCTCACCACCATCAAACTCTCCTCTTCCATCCTCGTCTCGCTGAAACCCATAGGTCTGACTGAGAGGGACTCCAACAATGGTGTGTGGTAAGCAAGAAAAGGCATAAACGAGTAACGTGGGAAGAGGATGGAATATGGAAAGCAATCAACACAAGGAGGGATGACGATGATCATCACCAATTAGCCATAAATAGCAATCAACACAAGAATCTAGTGGAATGACTAGGATGTTGTTCCCTGTTTTGGCATAATCTATCCAATCCTCAAGCAAACAACACAATCTTAATCATACCCAAAACCACCATCATCTAAGACTACGTACATGGTTTTCACACATCAATGGATCAAGGGTATGGAGAGAGAGAAATACAAGGAAGTGTCATATCAAGGATTTGTTCTTATGTGTGAGGGAGGAAAAGGATGGAAGTGATGAGATGGGAACTCGTTCATTGAATTTGAATCACGAGACATTACTCTTACACACTGTCATTAAAACAAGACAACTCTGTCTCTGTGTGTGTGTGTGTGTCTCCTTACTTTCTCCCATTTCTTGTCCCTATCCCCATCTCCTCTCACTCACTTCCCAATGCCTGTCAACCTATATTATAAGCTACAAACTCTCATATATTTCCTCATAACAAAGATTCACAAGTATTAATTAACATTTTGATCCCAGTTTCATATACAAGCCAAGAAAACTTCAACTATACTTGTTTACTTCGAAGGACGATACAGATCCAAGCCTTATCATGGAACTCAATCTAAAAAATTCTGTAAATATCAAATAAAAAATAATAATGATAACGCCAAAGTAAATGCAGCACAAGATAAATGTTACCTAATCATGCAGAGGAATTACAAAAAAAAAAAAAAAGTCATCACGGCATGTCAGTTGTACACCTGCTCAGTTTAGTGGGTGCGCGTCCTACTGCTTTCTGCATTCCTAATTGGTAAAAAGTAAGGATGACCCTGCATCACATCAAAATTTATCTCCTTGAGTAATTATTTTTCACCTTACAGAAGAAATAAGCAAGGTCAGATTTCTACTAATCAGCAGCGAGGCTTAAGTCCTATAAGTACAGCCACAATGAGCATCAGACTTCTATCTAAGATTCACACTTCCCAGACAGCGTGAAAAAGTAGAAAGTGCACGACTCAATACTAGTCGGAAAAGATTATTCTTCAAAATATAACAAATGAAGATATTCATAAGCAAATGAAGACCAGTATGAAAAGAGTATTCTCCTAATATAACAAATGAGATATTCATAAGCAATTCTCTCATTTGGAAAGGAAGGATCATTATTTTCATCAGGTAAATGGAGGGTGAATTACCATTGCTTCTTTTGCTGTAAGCCTTTCTTGGTGGTCATAGCGTAGTAATTTGTCCACAAAGTCGACAGCCTACACAAATGTGAAATGTATTTTAACCAGAGAAATTCAAGAGATTAAAAAACATAAATAAATATTCATCACCAGGGATCACGAAATGTACCTCAGAAACTGCCAAATGTTGGTTATCAACATTAATGAACTTAGTCCAGGGTTTCCGACCATGCCTTCATTCAGTAGATGAGAAAAACCTCAGTTGATAAAAGTGAGAATTGATTAAAAAAAAACAATACAAAATTATAGAATTGCACACCTCCCAACAAGGCCTGCAAGATGTGGGTCTAATTCAATGCGGTATTTGTTCAGATAGGCATTTAATTCATCAGTCCCAAGTACCTGTTACAACAAAGAGACACCGAATTTAAGTCAAGTCTCTCTCATCTTCTCTCTAAGGAAATTGATCCCTTAAATACAAGCAGAGATGTCAAAACTAAGTAAAACCACCATCGCTCATGATTGAAGCTAATGATACTGGGTTCATTGGTGCCTAAATTGTCATTGCTATGAGGCTGAATGACAGAGAGGGGCCGTGGATTCCTTGCAAGAAGGGGAGTTTTTGGAGATCTTTTTACTACAATTTCATGGAAGGCAAGGTGATGCCTCCATAAGGTGTGATTGATTTGTAGAGATCAAGTATTATTTTCTAGGTTAATGAGCGGATAGACCACTGTATTGAACAACATCAACAAAAGCAATCTCCCTCTGCCCATTTGATGCATGCTGTGTGATAAGGCAAGGGAAGGGAGGATACTGTACCATCTCTTTTGCATTTAGAGGTGGTATTTGCTATTTGATCACAAGACACTTCACAGGTCAATATATATACATACCACTAGCCAAAGGTTTTGGTCTGAAAACTTCTGAGAACTATTTGCACATACCTTGGCTATTTTCACCAGCTGATCATAATTATCATGCCCGTAAAAGAATGGCTCTTTGCGAAATATCTGTGGCAAAATAAAGAATTACTGAAAGCCAAGGAACAGAAACGGCATGAAATTTTTAACCTTTGAAACACCTTCCACCAAAAGAGTAGTAGATATGCAAATACAGATTTGTCGAATATCATCACACTAATAAAAAAATAGTTTACCCATGTGAAAAGATACTACCTTTGAATTATAATTATATACCATGCCCATTCATTGAAAAATCCTACCCATAGTATTACAAACGTTGATTTCAGACTAAAATCTGTTAAAGAAGATGCTGGCCGAATTTTATTTTCATTCCAATTCTGCATTCGACAGAATGCGATCATACAGACACAACATAATAAAAAGTTTTAACTTCATAGGGTTAGAAAGTGGTGACCTTCTTTATGATGTTTAGAAGCAATAATTAACAATAATATATATAGTTTTCTATCTCATTAACGCTTTTTATCCTCTGTCAGCTTATTAAATAATAAAATACAGATAGAAACACTAACCATTCCTGCAAACATACAGCCCAAGCTCCACAAATCCAAAGAGTAATCATAATCTTGCAAATCAACAAGAAGTTCTGGACCTTTAAAATATCTGTCAACCATCGAATGGAATATGAAATAGAAAGTAAAACATATTTAAAACCCAAACAATTATAGCAATACATTCCCAATGACAATAACAATACAGGCGTGTATTCAAGAAAATCAGGCAACAACTTTTGATATAACTCGCGTCTAAAGCTTAAATGAAGAAAAAAACATAGTTTGTATTCCTTTCCATTGAGACACATGAACCTAATTAACATAAACAGACCTTAAAAGCAACTATCTTTTCACTTACTAATTCAAAATATATAAATAGAAAGGATTGCTGAATATGATCTATTACAAGACAAGGACAGGAAGAAAACAACCTTGAAGCCACGCGAACATTATATTCTTTTCCAGGATGATAGAACTCTGCAAGACCCCAGTCTATTAGACGAAGTTTCCGTTGCTCATGATCAATCATCACATTATGGGGCTTCACATCTCTATGCATAATGCCTTGTGAATGACAGTAATCCAAAGCCTAATCATAAATATTTACTAAGTTAGTGAATTCTCTCCCTATTAAGGAAACCAAACTCAACCATAAGCTCTTAAACAGAATATAACATGGTTAGAATGTGGGAAAAAGAAAATAGATTGACCAAACAAACAAAACACTACAAGTTATGCACATGCTGTAAAATATTTATATACCCAATACCCCCCTCTTTCATGTCGTAGATACAATTTATCCGTAAAGAGAAATTAATAAGGATGAGAGTAAACATGCAACTTTCAATTTCGCATGACATAATTCACTTGATCTTTTTTTTGGATCACATAATGGCCAATGAAGTATTTTGAGTAGCCAAATACTTTTGAGGAGGTCACTTCTTGTTTTGTCATATGTTTAGACTATTAAAAAAGTACATGACGTCAACTACTTATGTATATTCTATCACGAGATACAAATTTATTTTTGGAGTTAACAAGGAATCAACCCCTCCTACGTCCTTATGCAAGGTAACAAAACCTAAAAGTGCATATAACTAATCCACTCACTTTTCTGAATCAACCAACCAACTTATTTCAGGAAACACAGAAACCTATATCACTAGCTTACAATATAATATAAAAAAAAAAAATAAGCGGAAAAATTATGCGCAGACATGAATGCTGGTCTAACTTTAGTGAGGATAAATAAAGTCCAATTTTACCTTAAGAAGTTCGTAAATGTAGTATCGAACATCATAATCTGATAGTGTCGGATATAGCACCTTAAAATCAGAATTGTTCACGTATTCAAAAATAAAACTCGGAGTCTTTGATTGCTGGTCTCTAACAATATCAAGCAGCTTTATAACATTAGGTCCACCACAAAGATTCTGCAGTATCTTTATCTCCCTCTTAATCTGCAGGGATGAAGAGAGATGGTTAAGTGAGTAAAAACCAATAGTAAGCTCCACAAAGACCAAAAAAAAAACTGAAATGCAATTATAACAACATGATATTGATGTTTTTTTCACAAATAGAGAAGTAAAAGTAGACTTACTTTCTTTTTCTTTACAGGTTTGAGGATCTTAATAACACATTTCTCATTATCCGTGCAATGAACACCCTCGAAGACCTCGCTGTACTTACCTCTTCCAACCTTACGCACGACCTCGTAATCATCTTGGTCCCTGTGAAACCAAGCACGTCAAACATAAAGGAAATGGACAGTTGGAGATTATGTAGCGAAATTAATTTCAAAGTGTTATTGAGATAAGAAGAAGAAGAAAAGAAGTGAAATTATTGACATAGGGCAACAATATGAAAAGAATAATTAATACCCCCAGTGAAGGGTGAGGGACTCATAGTCCCAATAGTCCTGAGGACGAACGACGTTGAGATCAGGGTAAACCCTAGCGAGGGAGGGGGCGCCGGGGCGGCGAATGGCTTTTGCAATCTTGTGAGCCAGCGTTGCGGGGAGAGGAGGGAGGGAGAGAGAAAGAGAGAGAGAGAGAAGAAGAAGAAAAGGAGAGGCTTCTTTTTTTATTTTTATTTTTATTTTTATTTTTATTTTTAATTAATTTTCTTAAAAAAATAATTAAAAAAAGCATAGATTACACATTACACATTATTTGGTTTTGCAATACACTTGGAAATTGGAAGAGGAGGCCTTCTCACATACACATTCTCACACCCACCTCTTCCTTGCTTTTATTGCTTTTTTAGCTTTCAATCCAATCCAATGCATCTTTTTATGTATTGAATTCAATTGAAGACGCTGCAATCACGACGAATGTTGCCGTTCGACCCGCTCTTCACCCCGACCCGGCCTAGTTTCGTCATGGCAGCGGCGAATGCAGTGTTGAACTCGGATGGGCTCTGGGCCAACTTATTCACCGTGGGATTGGACCGGGAGTCGGTGAACAGAACCTGGTCCGAAGTGAAGAGCCCTTTCCCCGCCCGGAGATTCGAGAAGTAGACGTTGTCGAATTTTCTAGGAGTTATGGGGTCCATGTTGATGGCCACCTGGGGGTCTACATTTCTCGGGCACATCTGCTGCAGCTGTGCCGCGTACGCTCTGTCCAGGCTCGGGTCCACTACGTCTTTTGGGCTGAAATTGTGTATCCTGTTGGCGAATCTTGAGCAGTGCGAGAATCCCAGCGTGTGGGCCCCTGCCGGAAAAACACACACACATCGGGACTATTATGATTTCATCATCCTCAAGGTTTCAGTTTTAGTTACCGGAGAGGGCGATCATGTCTTCTTGGGTCAGACCATGACCGGCGAAGAGAGAGTTCAGTTGGTCCAGAGTGAAGGTTGGCTGGGGAAGCTTCCCGTTCACGTCCGAAGCTCTCGAAACAAGCCCGTCCAATCTTCCTAGCTCCACTGGATACGAAGGTCCACCCGCCTGTATTTTTTTCACTTCTACTTTACATTGTTTATTGATAACACACGACACGCAGCAATCACTGAGGAGACGAAACAAACCAGAAAGACGACGTCTCGGGCGGCCAAAGCCAGAATATCCGCGCAGGAGACTCTGTTTTTACAACGCGGCACCGCGTCAACGGCTGCTTTGGCTTTAACGACGGTGTCAAACCCATCCCCGGCCAACGACAGGTTGTCTTCGTGGTCTTTTTCGGCCTTATTCCCTCCAGTCGAAGCAATTACTACGGAAGCATCGCACCCCTGTCGTTTTCAAAACAGCAAAATTCCATCTCTTTAGCTCGCAAAAATGGCAATTCTCTCAACGAAATGAAAGCTATCAAGTACCTGAACGAAGCAGTCGTGGAAGAAGAGACGAAGGGTAGCCGGAACAGTGACGAAAGTCTGCTGGAATTTCGTGGTGACTACGTTTCTAACCAATTTTTCGACGTCGGGACAGATGTTGGAGTAAAAACCCACCCTGAGTTGAGCCGAGGAAGGAGAAATGAAGAGGAAGAAATTCAGAGAAAGGGAAAGAACGAGAAGAAGACTGAGCCTACCCATTCCCGGGAGCTTACTAAGATTGAATTTGAGTGGAGGAGAAGGAACAAGTGTATATATATTCAAAAGGATTGGAAAAATAATGGTGGGAGGAGATGAGTCTCTGGAGAAGAATCAAGCGAGTACAGTGCAGAAAATGATAATAAAAAGAAAAGTCAGGAGCTTGACGTTGCCCTCCGATGGCGGCCTTTGAATTATTTACAGAAGATGAAGCAAGTAAAAACAAACACGTTTTAAATGTCAAAGCAACAGTCTGGAGAGAGTAGGATGCAAGTGAAGACTAGTTTTGGTGAAGGTCACAACCCTACTCCAATCCGTGCCTTCTTAGCTGCAGCAGCAGCGGGCAATGGACAACGTGAACGTGGACGTGGGTGCCAGACCAGGTCAAAGTCAATGAGTTTGCATAAATAGAGCGTTGGGTTGGAGAATAATTGGCTTTTTTTTACTCTGCATCGTATATGTTGTCGTGTGATGGTGCTACCAACTTAGAAGTTGAATGGTCACCCTCTTTGCCAGCTGGAACCTTTCTAGATTGTATTATTGGTGGGTTAAATTGGCCTATAATTTGAATTCTCTACATAATTCATGTGAATGGATGTCTCCTCACATGCCTGTCGCGTCCAATCTTTCTTATCGCCTCCATAGTCCTCCCTCTTAATTATTGGAGCGCAACCTTATTTATCTCGTGGAAAACATCTACAATCAAAACAATAATTTGATGAAAGCCAAAAAACAAAGAACATGCTATACATGACCAATTGCATAGTTCATCAATTCGCGACTGTATGTCATGGTCTCTTGTTTGTATTCCTAGTGTCGGTGTAGGATCGTAAAAGTATTTGTCTTCGTGTATTGATGAGAGTTTTAATGTCACCCCTTGTCAGTTAGGGTTCCTAGCCTCGATTAGTTTTCCGTTTTATAAATGTAAATATATTGCAAATATGTTGGCATTGATTTTTTGGCAAATTATATTTGTGGAGATAATATTTTATTCTACTATTTTCCAAAGTGGTTGTTTATTTATTGGTAATCAAGAAATAATATATTCAAATTATTGGATGAATTAATATTGAAGATCATGAAGATATTGTAGAAGAGAAAAATAAGGAAACGTGAATATTAGGAAAGTTGTTGATAAATCTAAAGGCACTTGTTTTTTGGTAAAATTTGTTTTGGCAAACCGGTTTGATAAAGATTCAGTGAATCATGTTAGGCTTCGAGATCACATGAATCATGGAATGTTTTCCTAAGTTTTTGGATCCATATCCAAGTAGTTGGCAATACTTTCCTAAAATGTCACACGTGGTGTCACTCAACCGATTTGTTGAGATTTGGTTTCTTTATTCCTTGCGGCGATAAATCTAATTTGGTAACTGAATTAAATCAAAGATATGAGAGTTACCAATGATATTTAAGGGTTCGTTTCTGTGGAAACAATTGACGGATTTTTAGTTATTCACGAGAGAAGTTTTCTTCATTTTGTAAGCCGTCGTTTTTCTTTCGTTCCCAACGCTTATGCGTATATGTTTGTTATTGTTTTACACACTCTTCTTATGCTGTGGAATTAATCGATTATTGGAGTGTGTTGATTTATTGCATCCGAAGACAACGCCCTGGTGTTACAGACGGTGTCGTAGGAGGCAATCTTCTGATTCTTCATTGAAGCTCAGTCTCGGGAGGAGGCTGTATTCGAACTTGAGAGAAATTCTGTTTATCGACAAGGGGAGCTTGTCATTTTGATAGTGGGCGAGGGGACCTTGCCATAATACAGATTCCGGGAGGAGTCATCAACAACAAGGGGATTTTGTTGCTTTCTAGATCTCGGGAGAGATCGATCTTAAGTTGAGGGGAGCTCGCAAAAACAGTTTCATTGGGGAAGTTAGGAAGAGGCGACGACAAAGATAAGAGGGAGTCTTTATTTGTATAAGTCCGATTGTCTTGTAACTTTGATAACTCATGAAATGTTTTTATATCTGGGCGTAGCCCCGCAGACGTAGGCGAATTGCCGAACTGCGTTACCAACCTCCTGTCTCAATACTTTCTGTATATTTTTAATTGTCCATCATTGCATTAATTGCCACTGTCACACAAAACACTCTGTGTGACATCGCATAACTAATCTTTAATCTTTCACGTTTGATATCTCGCGTGTTCTAATTTGAGATTTGATGTCAAATTGTCTTGTCAGTTAGGGTTCCTAATCTCGATTAGTTTCCGTTTGATATCTCGCGTGTTCTAATTTGAGATTTGATGTCGGATTGTTATAGGTTCTGACTATGATCCTGCTTCTGACACTTGTTTCATATTGCGTATGTCGGTAAGGTTGTGGTCATTATTGAGGTAGGAGTTTCTCTATTGTATTGTCTTGCATTGTATAGTTTTTCAAAACTTATTTTTGTGACGACCCGAATGTGTACATTTGAGCACGACTATGGGGCGAACCTCGGGATTTAAGTCGAGTGTAGGCAAATCTCGGACTCGAGTATAGGCAAATTTCGATGTCGTAAAAAGGGGTCGTCACAATCCCACATCGCTTTGCGAAGTATATGGAAATGAAACATATGTAAGGAAACCATCCCAATATAGTAAGACGCGTTTTGGAGCACAATTGGCAACGGATCCCATAAGAACTCCGAAGTTAAAAGTGCTCCAGCGAGAGTAGTACCATGTTGGGTGACCGACTGAAAATTCATCGCCAAAAAAATCTGTGAGGGGAGGATATTGGGCTACGATCCAATCCGCAGAGCGGACAATATTTTATTAGGAAAATAGGTCGTTATAAATGGTATCAAAGCCTGTACCCAACCGAAAATGTGGCCAACAAGGACGTTGGCCCCCCGAGGGGGGTGATTGTGATGACCCGAATGTGTACGTATGAGCACGACTGTGGGCAAACCTCGAGACTTAAGCCGAGTGTGGGAAAATCTTTGACTCAAGTATAGACAAATTCTGGGTCGTAAAAAAGGGGTCGTCACAATCTCACATCGCTTGAAAAAGTATATGGAAATGAAACATATGTAAGGAAACATATAGTAAGACGCATATAGTAAGACGCATTTTGGAGCACAATTGGCAACGGATCCCATAAGAACTCCGAAGTTAAAAGTGCTCCGGCGAGAGCAGTACCGTGTTGGGTGACCGACTGGGAAGTCCTCGCCAAACAAATTTGTGAGGTGAGGATATTGGGCTACGGTCAATCCCCAGAGCGGACAATATTTTACTAAGAAAATGGGTCGTTATAAATGGTATTAGAGCCTGTACCCAACCGAAAATGTGACCAACGAGGACGTTGGCCCCCCGAGGGAGGTGATTGTGATGACCCGAATGTGTACGTATGAGCACGACTGTGGGGAAAACTTTGGGTTGCGAGACAAACCTCGGGACCTAAGCCAGGCAAATCTCGGACTCGAGTATAGGTAAATCCCCTGGTCGAAAAAGGAGTCGTCAAAATCCTTCATATCGATTGGGAAGTATATGAATGAAACATATGTAAGGAAACTCTCCCAATATATTAGGAAGCATTTTTGGAGGCAACATTGGCAACGGATCCCATAAGAACTCCGAAAAAAAGTTAAAAGAATGAAACATATGTAAGGAAACTCTCCCAATATAGTAAGACGCATTTTGGAGCACAATTGGCAACGGATCCCATAAGAACTCTGAAGTTAAAAGTGCTCCGACAAGAGCAATACCATGTTGGGTGACCGACTGGAAAGTCCTCTCAAAACAAAACCGTGAGGGGAGGATATTGGGCTACGACACAATCCCCAGAGCAGACAATATCTTATTGGGAAAATGAGTTGTTATAATTTTGGTAGATTGACTTCTGTGAAAATCCTGACAAAGCCTAGTCTCTAGCACGTCAGTTTTTCTATGTATGTACGTGTGTGTTTACATGTTTATCTTATAAGTTCATGTTATTTCATTTTCGATTTGTAATACATGTATGCCTTTAGTTGATTGTTTGATTGGGTCAAACCTTTTTGGTATTAGCCTCCAGTTGTTCTTGGCTTCATCGGCTAAGCACCCAAAACACCTGGATTCAAATCATGCAGATCTTCTATTGCGTGAAGGTTGGTTGTTTTTACGTGACGAAAATGGATAATAGGGTGATGATGACGTGCTCCTTAAAATCTCTAAACCTGATTAGAGTATATTGCTGTGAATCTCTAAACATGACCATAATGTATTTGTTGTGATGATGTTACGTTTAAGTGGTGCCGTCGTTGAGCTTGCCCGTTGGCCACTCTTTTGCTGCGTGGGTAGTATCGTTAGTTACTACTTCGTCGACCACCCTTTGATTCACAGGTTGTGTGTAGTTGCTGAGTTTGCTCGCCAACAGTTCGGGTGACGCTGCTAGATCTTCGGATCGCAGTCACTTTTCAATTTATTCCTCATGTAGGCTCAACCCACTGTCACATTGGTTGTACTGCATATTCTCATGTAGATATCAGTCAGTTGGAACCTAGATCTATGATATGTATATTTCTCGAATACAAGTTATGATGTCCATAATCTAGGAAAGCTATAGTTAGCAGAAATGTTGTATTTAATGAGATTGTTATGCTTGCTAATTTTGTCTGAGAAGATGAAGAATATATCTATTATCAATAGTGAAGTTGAGATTGGATTAGGGTCGACATCAGAGTCTTCTGATTAGATCAACTCAGCTATTAAAGGTGCTATTGCTTCTGCAAAGTCACTAGTATTGGCTTCACTACATTATGCCATCACCAAGGATTGATCGAGAAGAGAGGTTAAACCTCCACAGAAATATGGTGAAGCAGATTTAGTTGTTTATGTTTTAAGTATAGCAAAAAATACTGATTCTAGTGAAGAACTAGTCTTTCTATTTAGAGATAGTGAATTTAAATGATTCTGAAAAATAAATGATTGTTATGCAGGAAGAGATGAAGTCTCTTGAGAATAATGACACATTAGTCTTAGTCAAATTGGGGACAAGAAAACAATTTGTTGATGGATATTACACACATTACATTCGTCCATTACAATATTTAGGCAACGTGTATTGAAAAATTTTGAAGATGTATTTGTTTTTATACTTTTGTAGTGTAGTTGATTTAATATTAGCTTACCTAGGGTGTGATTTTATTTGAACCAATTCAGAGTGTCTCAATCTACATTTACAAGTTGCCACTGAACCAATAAAATTATGGATTGTGGAATCTATAGTTGACAATAAACTTACGACATCTTATCTACTACTTTGTCCCCACCTCATCCTTGCACTAGTCACTAGTCATTACATGAAAAATAAAAAAAAAGCAATATCTCACGCCTAGACCCTAGTTATTTTAGAGCTTTGCATTCACAAATGATTGAATTCATCTCGTCCATAATTGATAATAATAAAAAAGTAATGGCTTTTAAGTGGCGAGAAAGAAGCATGAATGAATGGGTAGAGCTTGACTGTGTCGGTTACAAAACCAGTGGCGGTCTATGTTTGCACGCGTGGATTAGAGAGAGTTGTGGCAGATTAAGGTCCTAATCGTTGAAGTTTGCAGGCATGGAAAGTGAGCATATATATAGAGATAGAAAATAACATAGTGTGGGTTCTCCTAAACTTGATCTACTTTTAGAACCCACGACTTTGTGATCCTACGGCCCTGATTAATTTGTCGGTGAATCATTCGACTTCTTTTTTTAAGAAAAGAGATAATAATGTTAACTCAATTACCTACTGTCTTCTTGTGATGAGACATTCACGTGAGAGATGTTCTAACTTGGATCTGAAGTTTGCCAAACTTAGGTTTCATTTTTAACACAGGAGATGCCTCCTCATCCCACGATCTGGAGCCCACTTTTGTCCCATATCAATTATCAACTTTGCTACAGCCCACTTCCCCAACCCCGGCAGCGGGCAGTCGACGCTCGACGGAGAAAGAATCATTCCTCGGGGAGAAGTGAAAAAGGCTGAAAGCATTCGGGCTGCCTGGTGGGTCGAGTGAATTGGGATTGGGTGGGCTGGGTAGACTGAAACAAAGCCACCTTATCCTTCCCCTGTCGTAAACCCTGCTCCCCCCATCTATGGCGGATTGAACTCTTTCTCCAACCCTCTTCCCTTCTCACCCATTTCATTTCACCTTCCAACTCTGCCGAAAAATTAAAAAATCATGCAACTTTCTTCCTCCTCTTCTTTCCTAAACGCTTCCAAGCCAGGCTCTTCCCACTCTTGTAATTACTCTTTCTCATCCTCAGTCTCCCAATTTCCTGTTCAAATTTCTCCCAAAAGTACCAATCCTCCTGTATCCAGGACTTTACGTATCCTTGCTGTCGCCATTGAGCCCCAGCAAGATCTTCCCAAAAACAACCCTCAGAGACTTCCTCAAGGAGCTCGCCGAGCGTAAAAGAGCCACTTCTCCTAAGAAAAAGGTTCCCCCTAGGAAGTTCATTCTCAGACCCCCTTTGGACGACAAGAAATTGGCTGAAAGGTTTCTCAGCAGCCCCCAACTGTCTCTTAAATCATTTCCATTGCTGAGCTCTTGTTTACCTTCTTCACGGCTTAACAATGCCGATAAAACTTGGATGGACGAGTACTTGCTCGAAGCCAAGCAAGCTCTAGGTTATCCCCTCGAGCCCTCGGACAGCTTCGACGACGACAACCCAGCAAAACAATTCGATACTTTGTTGTACCTGGCGTTTCAGCATCCCTCCTGCGATCGAACTAAAGCTCGCCATATAAGGTCTGCACATTCGAGACTGTGGTTTTGGGGCAATATGTGCTTGAGTTGGCTTTAGCAGAGTATTTTCTCCAGCGTTATCCCAGAGAATCGCCAGGGCCCATGAGGGAGAGGGTGTATGGTTTGATCGGGAAGAGGAATCTTCCAAAATGGATTAAAGCTGCTAGCTTGCAGAATTTGATATTCCCATTCGATGACATGGATAGGATGATTAGGAAGGACCGCGAACCGCCCGTCAAGTAAGTATTAAAGCAAATGAGAGCAAAAAATTTGCCTGTTAAGGAATTCTTGTTCATGTAATTGCTTCTTTGCTATGCTATCATTGTTTTGTGAGTTGAGTTTGGAGATGAACCATGTAAGTATTGTAACATGTTTGTGAATTGGTGTTTTGGTTTACCTTCTGATCATATTCAGCATTAGGCCATTATCTAGGTTGAGAACAATCTGTTGATTAATTTATGTACCTAAGTTCGCTCGACTATCTGTAGATTTGATTGGGAGACTGGAATCACATTTTATGTAAAAATTTCCGGAGCAGTAATGGATTAAGTGAGGATATCTAACGGTGGTCGTAATAGGAAAAGAAGTGGAAATTTTGTATGTCGATTTTTGTAGTCGTATGATTGATCCCTTGCCATTTATTTTATACTGATTTGAGTTTTAAAATCAATTTTCCTTGATCAGATCCGTATTCTGGGCGTTGTTTGGGGCAATCTATTTGTGTTTTGGCTTTCCGGAGGTTTATCGAGTCCTGTTTGAAGTGTTTGGAATGGATCCGGACGCAGAGGAATGCCAACCAAAATTAAGAAGACAACTCGAAGATGTGGATTATGTGTCTGTTGAATTTGAAGATGGAAAACTCAGCTGGCAAGATGTTGCTTCCTACAAGGTAACCTTCATTACTATCTATCTCTGAGGGAAGGTGAATCAAAGAATATACAAGTATATCTAATGCGAATGTTGCTTTCTCGTTCCTTCCCCTAGCCTCCCGAAGATGCACTTTTTTCGCACCCAAGGCTCTTCAGGGCTTGTGTCCCTCCGGGCATGCATCGGTTCAGAGGAAACATATGGGATTATGACTGCCGACCCCACGTGCATGCGTACTCTCGGGTACCCTTTGAAAATGAGTGATAGAATCCCCGACATTACCGAAGCTAGGAATATCGAACTGGGACTGGGCTTACAGGTTTCTCCATTTCTTGATAACTGAATTGAAATAATTGATTTCTATCCTGAAGAACTAGATTTAGCTTGTATTTTCTTATTGCAGCTTTGTTTCATGCACCCTTCGAAGCACAAGTTTGACCACCCTCGGTTTTGCTACGAACGTTTGGAATACATCGGCCAGAAGATCCAGGTTTTAACTTTTATCCTGCCCAGTAGGAAAATGCAACTTAATTTAATTTGAAATATTATATCCACAGGATCTTGTCATGGCAGAAAGGTTACTGATGAAGCACTTGGACGCCCCGGGAAAATGGGTTCAAGAGAAACACCGGCGACTACTGATGAACAAGTTTTGCGGGAAGTATTTTAGAGAAAAGTATCTTCATAAATATATAATTTATTCAGAGCAAGTTCAAGATGCTTATGAACACAACCGGAAGCTGAGGAATCCGGCAACCACCGCCATTCAACAGGCTCTTCATGGACTTTCGTATACCGTATATGGTAAGCCGGATGTTAGAAGACTCGTGTTTGAGGTTTTTGACTTCGAACAAATCCAGCCAAAAGCTTTGTCATAGATAATGAACATTCCCGGAGATGAATGTTTATCCTCCTTGGAGTTGTACCCACACTCACTCATTTAGAATTCTTTATTGCATAAACATGAAATTGAATTTCAGCAATAACACTTTATTGATCGTAATTATTTATAATTTGACAAGCCTTTTTATTCCATGTAAATGAATCATCTGTCATTGTAAGAGGAAACTGGTCAAGACAAGTGCATTTCTAAAAGTAGACAACATACATTTGTTTAATCGAACTGTGTTTGATCTCTAATCCACTTGGTCGCCACCCATTTCTCTCCTTTGATTACTGGGCAGCTCCCATGAAGTGAAGCCTGCAAATGCTCCCAACAATGAAAACTGTGAGAAACCCTCAATGCTCTTACTCTACACATCTCTAAAACAAATTACGGGATCTTATTCATATCATTTCTACATTTTTCTGTACATTCCGATGGAGTTACATGCATGCAGCACGATGTGATTGAGAGAGGAAAAGGTGATAATGAATCAACATGCGTGAATAAAACTGTAATACAAAAGCAAGAATATAATAGGGCTTGAGAATACTAACCACATCGATTGTACCATTAGGGAACAATGAATAAAACAAAATTCCATCTCCTTGTTGAGGCTTTACTCTCAAACCGGCGCATGTTTCAAAATCATATGTTACATCCACGCCAGACCCCTTGTAAATGTGGAGAAATAATGGGTGACTTTCTTTGATCCTTCTGGTAAACAATCAGGTAGAAAAGGCCATGAAAGACAATCATCTCACCTCAAACGGAAACATGGTTTCTCCACCTTCTTCAACATCGCTCAAGTAAAGCAGGAAAGAAGCAACCTGTATTGAGATTATTCAAAGCTGATATTAGTAAAGGGATAAAATGGAGGGTGAAAGAAGATGAGGGAAAAATTATCAACCATATAAATTACAATCGTAATATGAAAAGTCAGCTAGTCATCCCATAAAAGTAGTGTAAGAAAGCAATAATACAGATCGATCCATTTTTGCTTGATCACTGTTAGATAAATCTGTTATAGAACAAAAAAGACTGCATCACATCCTCTTGCCATCCTGATTGTTTGAGTTTATATTGGCTAAACAAACGAAAAGGACACATTTGTTTCATCACTCAGCACATAAAAAAACAGTCTCATCTTTCCAAAATACAGGCAATGATATATATAAAGCCACAAACATAGCTAAACAATGGACAAACATTTCTAAGTTCCCAACTCTCTGCAGAAACAAAGTGATACTTCATTCTCTGAACTAAACTAATTCACAGGTGTTACTGTAGAGATGACCAAAGGGGCAGAAGTATATGATACTTTGACATCACAAACATACTAATCACTTCCCTTTCCAGTATCACAAGTTTCAAAGATGGTTATTTTCCTTTTCTTTTCAGCTAAATGTAAATGACTGGTTAATTCCGAGTGTTTTGGATTAAACTAGTCAAACGGTTAATGTGGTAAACAAGGTGGCATGTCACAAAATAACAAGATAGTCTTCCTAAAGAGCAAAATAGTACAACTTTTAAGCATGCAAGTACACCCTGTATCTTTACTGGAAGTAAAGCCACACTGAACTCTAAATTTATAGTAGGATAACAACTTCCACCGAATAACGTTGATAAAACTCATTTTTGGGAGGAATATAAATACCCTTTGGCTCTTTTGTGGGCCATATTCGGTGGGGTTGAATGCATCATAATGAGAATTATACCTCTGTCCAATCTCATAGCGCAAGATGTTGAAAGCCTGAAACATGTTGAATGCCTCAAACAATTTTAAAATTTACCTGAAATAAAGGTTAAACTATTCAACTAAAATGAAAGTTCTTACCTGAACGAAAAAACAATATCGAGTTTTAATTTTGATACAAAAGGACACAGCAGTATGATGATAACTGGAACTAAATTAACAACAGTGCTATTTCTTTTTATGAGAACTGAAAAATATATAAAAAGTTTGAAACAAAACTCCTTTATGAAGGTCAATATGTTCAAGGAATGTACAGGATTTCACCAAAAGACAACCAGTAACTATAGTTCTATCTGCCAGTTCTTCATTGGTGGAGCATATTATAAAATGTTACCGCAGTGTTTGGGAGAGAACAAAACTGTTTTCTCATTCATATCAAACTAACATTTACATCCCAATTTCTAACAAAAAATATTCTAATTTATCTAAGAAAATACAATTTATAAAATAACTTATAATTTCTACAATTTAGAACTATCTATATTTACACATGATAAATTATTTATGAAAATAATGCTCATGAATGTTTTACATCCTACAGTCATACCTCCCCATGTACCCTAGGATACATTGTTGCTCTAGCAATTTTCTCCTCAATGCCGTCCAAAATCCCAGATTCGTCTTCGGAAGCGCTGATGAACACACCTGAACTGATGATGAGGGAAAAAAGAGGGTGAGTGAATATTGAATTTTTAATTCCTGATCAACAGAGACAAGTTGGATATCCATGGCTGCAGCATAGAATCCATGATGCTCAAATATGAAGAAACTACCCAAAAAGGATAGATTGATAAAAGTTAAGCACCCGTGATGACCTTCTTACAGAACAAACTGCTGTATTCATACTAAATTATTTTAATAGTAATTGCCAAACTCAAAACAAGTACTAAGAGAACTGTCTAGTCGAGAAAAAGCACCAAATGCTTTTAGTCTTTGGTAAGCTATAAATCTTGCAGGGAACCAAGAGACGCATCAAATAAAGACAGAGAAAATAAATGGTCGATTAATACAAATCTACCCTGAGTAATTATGACTTAGCACAAGTGAGAATAAGAAGACAAAATCAGCTTCTTGAAATAAAAAATGTACCTAGTTCGGATTCCTTTAGTGCTCTCTTCTGTTTCTCCCTGCCGTAAAGCCAGAGTGGATGGCCTGAGCCTTGGTTTTGCCAGGTTAATAATACTTTGGCATTGTTCTGCAGTTGCAAAATTGGGAAAATAAAGAGCCCGTGGTCTCCAACTCAAAACCTACAAGATCAAATCCGAGTTTAAGTGCTTTGAATATAGCCAGCGGGGAGTAGGACTTGAAGTTTAAACATTCATGTCAGAAAATTATCTTTCAGAACAAGATCAGATTTTTAACAGTAAAATTGAGCACGAGCACTGTTCGTCTATCATCGAGGCGTTACTCTAGAAGATTGAAGCGATACATCTCAATTGGGAAAAAAAATACTAGTGAGTTAATTTAACTGACTGAGTTTAAGCCAAATGCCGAGACGGCGACAAGTAATGTTAAAAACGAAAAATCTGCACCTGAAAAGGAATGGAAGAGAAGGAATCATCTCCGCTCTCTCCAGCGGGCAAAGCATGATAGTGGCCTTCGTCGCTGATTGATTGACGCAGCGTCGATCTCGGTCTAGAACCCCTTTCTTCCTAGCATCAAGATTAAAACGAACGGGTGATGAAGTATGAGAAGACCAAAAAAAAAAAAAAAAAAGGAAATAGCGAAGCATTCAGTTTGACACGCAGTTGAGAAAGGGAGATGAACCTGAGAGAGGTGGAGGCGTCCGAACAGGCCAAGAAGGAAAGAGGAAACGCATAAAAGAAGGGTCGCAAATAACCAGAGCTTCCTGGTGGAGCTCCAATGGCCTTTCCCGCTTTTACCTCTCATTTTTCCGCAGATCTTCCGGATTCAAAACCAGATTTCCCGGAAACAAGAAAGCGAAGAGATTTACAACGCAGAGGTGGATCCGAAGTTGGGTCTTTGGTTTGTGCTCGGAATTCAACGATGAAAGTGCGACTACTGGAGCGCACACAGCTCTGCTGGTTCCACCGCTTCCCTACGCAATGCTTACGCCAAGCAGGGGTTCTCTCACTTTTTTGAGTCACGGGATGTGGTTGGTCAAGTTTACCCACTAATTTTAGGCTCATTACTACAATTATTCAATGTTATTTTAATCAACTATATGATAAAATTAAAGATTAAGGCTATCTTAAAATAGTATATGTCATTCAACAATGTCAACTCAACTTCAATTTTATCGAAGCTATTTAATTTTTCTTTCCTTCATCATCATTGTCAATGCTACAGTCAGTCATGCAAAAGTAAAAAGTGTGACGGCTCAATCCATATTAGTGAGGGTGCCATAAAATTTTGGAGTCTACTTGTCAAAAAAAACAAGGTGAGCCCATCACACAGAAGAAAGTTGTGATAACAAAATCAAAGGAAAAAGATATATTGGTAAAAACTCAATATGGATTGGAGTAATCGTAAGTTTAGAGGCTACAATCGTGGGATTCAGGAGGAGGTGACATTAGAAGTGACAAACAAACTGACCGAGTCCGAAAAAGTTTAGTTCACCAACTCTATCGAGTGAAATGAGTCAAGTCTAACCAGCTCACTCAAAAAAAAAAAAAAAAAAAAAATCGACCTGAATAGGCTTGCAAGCCATAAGTTAAATGAGTTAAGTCGAATAGGCTAACAAGGCTTAACGAGACAAGCTTAATGAGTCGAACACACATAAATAATTTTACTTTATATCAATATTTTACATATTTTTTTGAAAATTTAATTATTATTACTATAATAAATATTTATTATTGTAGTGTTAAAATATGATAGTTAGTCATCAAAATAATAAAAATATTTTATTAATGTATAAATGACATGTAATTAGAAAAAAATTATTGGAGGCAAATCAATAAAAAAAATATATCATTGTTAATTTGACAATTGTATCAATACAAATTAGATATATGTTAACTAGGTTGACACTTATCTAATTGTTTATCATTTGCAACATGTCAAAAAAATTATTTCAAATTACAATACAAAGTAAATAAATCAAAATCTCATCAACATCCAAAATTTTTAATTATTCTAGCATTTTTTTCATCCCGTTGTTGATCTCTCGTCACGGCATCGTTCTAATATTTGATGCAAATGAGTGCCTCAACGAGATCGAATCCAAGTCATTCTCTTCGTTCATTGTACACCTACACTAAAAGCAAACTACAACTACTATAAAAACCAGAGGTGTTAGTAGATCACATGTAATTATAGAAAGAATAAGATATTTAGTCGATTATTTTCTCCACCAATCTAAAATATCAAAGTTCAATTTCCGAGAAAATTGATAACGAGTGTCAAAATAAATATAACATTCATTCACATATAACTAGAATAAAAAAATTATATCTACTCTATATATCATGAATATTAAATTATAGAGCTACAATACTTCTCCCACTACTAAGAGCACCTCCAACGGAGGTGCTTTCCAAGGTTGCTTGTCAGAGTATTCTGACAAGCAATGCAACCAACGTTGCTCTCCTCATTGGAGAGCAACGTCGGTTGCTTAAGGGTTGCTTTTTTAAGCAACCCTTGAGCAACGTTCAATATATATTTTTTAATAAATTTTATTTATTTATTTAAATTAAATTAAATATACAGTTTGTGGGTCAAATTTTTATACCGTTGTTCAACGGCTATAAATTAGTTCAACGGCTATAAATTATAAAAAAAAATATTATTTTATATATTTTTATTTTTTCTATCTATAAATATTCTCACTTCTCATATTTTCTTCTTATTTTTTCTTCACAATTTCCTACAATTTCTTCACAATTTCCTTCTCATTTTTCTTCAAAAAAATATGTATACAAAAAAAAAAAAAAAAAAAAAAAAAAAAAAAAAAAAAAAAAAAAAAAAAAAATATTATTTTATATATTTTTATTTTTTCTATCTATAAATATTCTCACTTCTCATATTTTCTTCTTATTTTTTCTTCACAATTTCCTTCTCATTTTTCTTCAAAAAAATATGTATACAAAAAAAAAAAAAAAAATATTATTTTATATATTTTTATTTTTTCTATCTATAAATATTCTCACTTCTCATATTTTCTTCTTATTTTTTCTTCACAATTTCCTTCTCATTTTTCTTCAAAAAAATATGTATACAAAAAAAAAAAAAAAAAAAAAAAAAAATATTATTTTATATATTCTTACTTTTCTATCTATAAATATTCTCACTTCTCATATTTTCTTCTTATTTTTTCTTCACAATTTCCTACAATTTCTTCACAATTTCCTTCTCATTTTCTTCAAAAAAATATGTATACAAAAAAAAATTGTACCGTTGCAACGGCTAAAAAATTGAGCAACGGTACAATTATTATTTTTATATAAATTATTATTTTATATATTTTTATTTTTTCTATCTATAAATACAAACAATTGTTATCCAATTTTATATTTTCTTCTCTAAACTCAAACTTCATCTTTATACACTTCTCAAATGGATTCTCCATCTTCTCCTAATCCATACGAGAATATGAGTATAAAGGATAGTATAATTAGAGAATGTACCGACGATTACGATGATCAATATTTCAAAGATATCATGGAGAATAGACATGAAGAAGGTTGCTCAAGTAGAACGTCGGAGAAAAAGGGTCTTCAGAGACAGGGGACGTGAAGACGGACACATTTTTTTTTTTTTTTTTTTTTTTTTTTTTTTTTTTTTTTTTTTTTTTTTTTTTTTTTTTTTTTTTTTTTTTTTTTTTTTTTTTTTTTTTTTTTTTTTTTTTTTTTTTTTTTTTTTTTTTTTTTTTTTTTTTTTTTTTTTTTTTTTTTTTTTTTTTTTTTTTTTTTTTTTTTTTTTTTTTTTTTTTTTTTTTTTTTTTTTTTTTTTTTTTTTTTTTTTTTTTTTTTTTTTTTTTTTTTTTTTTTTTTTTTTTTTTTTTTTTTTTTTTTTTTTTTTTTTTTTTTTTTTTTTTTTTTTTTTTTTTTTTTTTTTTTTTTTTTTTTTTTTTTTTTTTTTTTTTTTTTTTTTTTTTTTTTTTTTTTTTTTTTTTTTTTTTTTTTTTTTTTTTTTTTTTTTTTTTTTTTTTTTTTTTTTTTTTTTTTTTTTTTTTTTTTTTTTTTTTTTTTTTTTTTTTTTTTTTTTTTTTTTTTTTTTTTTTTTTTTTTTTTTTTTTTTTTTTTTTTTTTTTTTTTTTTTTTTTTTTTTTTTTTTTTTTTTTTTTTTTTTTTTTTTTTTTTTTTTTTTTTTTTTTTTTTTTTTTTTTTTTTTTTTTTTTTTTTTTTTTTTTTTTTTTTTTTTTTTTTTTTTTTTTTTTTTTTTTTTTTTTTTTTTTTTTTTTTTTTTTTTTTTTTTTTTTTTTTTTTTTTTTTTTTTTTTTTTTTTTTTTTTTTTTTTTTTTTTTTTTTTTTTTTTTTTTTTTTTTTTTTTTTTTTTTTTTTTTTTTTTTTTTTTTTTTTTTTTTTTTTTTTTTTTTTTTTTTTTTTTTTTTTTTTTTTTTTTTTTTTTTTTTTTTTTTTTTTTTTTTTTTTTTTTTTTTTTTTTTTTTTTTTTTTTTTTTTTTTTTTTTTTTTTTTTTTTTTTTTTTTTTTTTTTTTTTTTTTTTTTTTTTTTTTTTTTTTTTTTTTTTTTTTTTTTTTTTTTTTTTTTTTTTTTTTTTTTTTTTTTTTTTTTTTTTTTTTTTTTAGGAAGGCCAACCATGATGCTCGAAGCGGTTGCTTCCTCAAGATCTTTGGATTTGGCATGCATTTTTTGGCGTCCCGGGTTCCAATAATGATCTAAATGTGTTGAATCAATCGCCATTATTCACTGACATATTGCAAGGGCGAGCTCCTCTGGTTCAATTTACGGTTAATGGGACGCATTACAACATGGGGTATTATTTGGCAGATGGTATCTATCCACAATGGGGTACATTTGTGAAGACCATACCGTTGCCCCAAGGAGAGAAGAGACAATTGTTTTCCCGATGCCAAGAAGGAGTGCGCAAAGATGTTGAGCGAGCATTCGGGGTTCTTCAGTCTAGGTTTGCCATTATTTGAGGCCCAGCGCGTTTTTGGGAAAGAGATGTTATCAAAAATATCATGTACGCATGTATCATACTCCACAATATGATTGTGGAGGATGAACGAGGATTATATGAAGGTATATATGATCATAATTACGATGAAGGTCCTACCCCATCACCAACAATAGAAGTATCACATGGACCTATTTCCGATTTTCAGACAATGCTTCAACGAAATGCTGAAATCCGGGATAGAACCGTACATCGCAATCTTCAGGCGGACTTGGTAGAGCATATATGGTCTCGATTTGGAGCACAATTTGATTAAAAAATATTTTTCGTATTAAAATATAGATGTTAATGGAAATTTTTTCTTCAATATTTTAGACGGTAACCGTGTTTCTGTAATTTTTTATTTGTATTTTAATTATATATAATTAATATTAATTTTAGTTGCTTCCCAAACTATAATATTTGCTTCTTTTGTAAATATAAACTATAATATATATTTAATTTAATGATATTATGATTATATATATGTAAGAAAAATTAATATTAAAATTAATATAAAATTATTTGATAAGTAACCGACTAAGGTTGCTATCATTGGAGTGCAAAGTTGCTTGAGGTTGCTTAAGGGATGAGGTGGAAGAGAGAGAACCTAATTTATTTAAATAATAATATAAATAATATATTTTTAATTGATAGCAACTCCAATGGGTTGCTACCATTGGAGTTGCCCTAACTACTAGCATAATTATCTTTGTGTGATGTGAACGATTAATATTAGACTATTTAATTCCATAAAAAAAAATATAAATTAGCGATTCTATTTATTATTTGATCACTACAAATTAAAAGAGTAGTACATAAATTAGTAGAAATTCTATTAAGCATAAAATACACTCATTTTAATTAATACCCAGGATCCATGATGCGTGCATAACAAATAATAGGAGGAGGTCAAACTAATATTTTTTAAATTTTATTTTCATTTTATTAAAAATAATATTAAATTAATCTATTTGTCGATATTATGCAAAAGTACCGTTATATTTACAAAAATTAGAAGAACAAGATGAAAAATGAGATAATAAATTCTAGAACATCCATTTATAGTATTTGCATAATATATATATAAATATTAATATAATTATTGAGATATTCACAATTATAAAATTTTGAAATTATTTTACTTTATTGTCAAGATTCATCAATAAAATGAGAAATTACAACAACATGGCCTGTAACATTACGTGCACTTCATAAATAAGAAATAATACAAATAGATATTGAAGGATCACCCAGCAACAATCAGAAGACTGTTCCTTTGACATGCCGAGCTTGCGAGCCTAGAACCTGGACTTATCGTCGCCAGCCGGCCCGTTTGCCACCTCTACTAACAGAGCTCGTGAAAGGCAAGAGATGCCCACAAAATGCTGCGTGTACCACAAATGTGGCAACGTGGAAACAGCATTGCTTGAGAAACCCATCTTTGTGGCCACAAGCTTTCTCCCACCACAACTAAACACATTTGTCTACCTTCGTGTGGACCACAAAATGGAAAGAGGCTATCATTCCTTATACTACAAATCATCTCTGCACTCTAGCTAATCACTCTTCCTTCTCTCCACCACTTAAATTCACGGCCAAACCCAATCCATCTTCTCCCTCTGAGCTCCGCAGAAGAGTAAAGGAAAACTTAAAGCTGATGCTGGGGCGACAAATTGATTGCTTTGTCAACTGTGTCGGATATTGAAATAGATGCTCCGATTACATGTGTATTGCTCTCTGGTTTTTGACCCAAGAGAAGGAAAAGTCAGCACCAGAAATGATTCTTGGCCCATCCACTTCCATGGCTCTGGAAAGGGGCGTCGTAGAATGTCTGTCAAGGCCTCCAATGGCGAGAGGGATGGGGAAGGGAGCAGATTCCAGGGTCAGAGTTGGGATCCTGGCTTGGAAGTTGAGATCCCTTTTGAACAGAGGCCGGTATGTTACAAATTCTTTGGACATATTTTGCTAAATCTTGTTTGATTATGAGACTATATTTCTATCGTTTGTGCAAAGGTGAATGAATACTCATCTCTTAAAGACGAAGCACTCTATTCATGGGGCGAACTGGGAGCAGGACCCTTTTTCATCCGTCTTGGAGGTCTCTGGTTAGCTACTTTCATGGTTTTAGGAGCGCCAATCGCGGCAGCCAGCTTCAATCCTTCGAGGGTGAGCCGAAGAACTATCCTGCAAATTCATTGCATGATTATGCTTGGGTCTCACCGCTTCCAATCTGTCACAGGACCCTCTTCGATTTGGACTGGCTGCTGGAACTGGAACCCTTTTCCTAGTGTCATTGATTGTGTTGAGAATATATCTGGTATCCATCTCTGCCTATCATCATGCATAGCTGTCGTCGATTACAGAACCATTCTGTCTGCTTGAAAATTGTGTTTGGTCAAATTATGTTAGGGATGGAGTTATGTTGGAGATAGACTTCTATCAGCAGTGATACCTTATGAAGAGACTGGATGGTATGATGGTCAGATGTGGGTCAAGCCACCGGAGGTTAGAACTTATGTCAACCCATCCAATCTTGCTCTCTAATTGATTACTTCTTCTGCATTTCCTAACAGGTCTTAGCTCGTGACAGACTTCTGGGCTCCTACAAGGTAACTAACCCAGTAATTGTAAGTGCAACAGCAGAACAGAAGAAATATGCAGTTCATAACCCAAATAATTGTAACTTACAGGTCAAACCAGTGATTAAAATGCTGAAGCAGACACTGGTCGGGACTGGGGTCCTGCTCGTCTCGGCAGTAATGCTATTCATCTTTGCTACACCAATAGAGGATCTCATTCTGTCCACATTCACCAAGGAAAATAGCCTCTCAAATATTTCAAATACAAGCGGAAGATTCAGCTTAAGGTATTAAGAATATTTGAAATTGGATATGCTTCAGTAATGTTCTGAAAATGTTTCTTCAAATTGTAGGAAAGAAGAGTTGCTGAAGTTGCCGGTAGATGTGATGACAGACGATGAGCTTGCAGCGGCTGCCGCCGAAGCTGCTGATGGAAGACCTGTCTACTGTAGAGATAGATACTACCGTGCCTTGGCCGGAGGGCAGTATTGCAAATGGGAGGATTTACTCAAGTAAATCAATAACATATATATTTTTCTATCAGATTATTGATCTGAATTCTGTACACTAAGGTGATTTCTATCCATCCATCCATCCCACTATGGTCTGGGCCACATTATATTCTCGTAGCCATATAATGTAATATAATATATACACTCTAGCTATAATTAAAATACCAGTAAATCACCATTTATTCTCCACCAGTCCCTCTTCAAAACTAGAAGGAACTGTAAAATTCCGTCACATACCGCCATGTATTTCTCTTTGAATGTCTGCAGTCATGACACTGAGACTTCATTTCATAGCCCTATTCACTCTCCACATTCTGCTATAGAGAGAGGACAAATTCCTGTGTTTAATCGAACAAGGACGACAGTCAGTGACCATACTTTAAACTATCATAATCCCGAGAACTACCTAGCTTTTTGGTTCGAGTTCTTGCGAGAATTAGAGCAACATATGGCTGAACTGATTTCCTCTCCGAAACTTGCCGGCAATAAATGGTAATTTAGAGGTTGACTCTGGGTGCATGCTCGCCTTTACCCTTTTCAGACTGGATGATGGCCCTAATAAAGCAACAACAAGAAGACGATAATTTAAGACCTTACAAGTGAACATTTATAACCACAGTTGAATTGAAGAATCAGAGGGTCAAAAAGGCATACATCTTAAATAAGTTTCTTGGACCAAGTGAGAATTCGGGATAGCTGCCCCTGGAGAACAGCTCTGAATGTTTGTTTCCTTCTTCTTGCCTCCTCAACATCAAGAGTTCTATATGCAAGCGCAAACAGATACATTGCTGGATGGAGTCTCCTGCATATACTAGAAGTCAAAATGGCAAGTACTCTGAAAGTCAAACAAAACACCACTGTTTGAACTTTAATTAGTGGTTGACCAATGTTTAATTTTGTAGAGCAGAACCAAGTTTGAACAAAAACTAGATGGGCTAAAAATGTTCCAACAAATACAAAAACAAAAACTGTTTCTGATATTTTTACTTGACGATTTATGAATGAATGATGGATGCCTACGACTCATCAGTGTTTTCAACGACAACTATAAAAGACGCGCACCAGATAACTTGATTTCTAACTGCAAGAATGTATGCCTCTACAAAGTTCTAATTTGAAGAAATAAGAATTTTTCGATCAACAAATTTCAGTGAGCAAATCTAAACTAATATCCCTATCAAACAAAACAACGAGAAGCATGAAAGACAGAAATGTAATGTTCACTAAAGGCATTTGATAAACTCACTTGTCATATCTTTCACTTGCATGGCAATCCCAATACCTTCCTGACGGGATTGTTCGGCCTTTCTTGTCTCTGCCAAAAGTTTCCACATACCAACCCCCAATATCATGCATGCCACAACGAGGCTCAAATAGCCAATACCTGGAGAAGATAGAAGATTTCCAAGGTTAACAATGGGGTCATTACATCGAGATAAGAAGATTAATATGAGAAGTTGTTCTAATCTGACAGTTTGAACATCAATTTAAGCACAGAATATCAAGAAAAATTTCCAAACCATTTCAATTCGGTATAACTTCAGCTATAATGGAGGCTCGATCTCCCCATCACTAAACTCCCAATATTCTTCTCTGCCTTATAACTAATATCTCCTTCCTATATATAGAAAAAACCCTCTACACTCTCTCTATCTTAATGCTAATTCCATTTCTACCCTCCGCCAAAGTAGATTGGGACCTATCAGAATGATTAACTCAACTCACCAAGTTAAACTTTTTGGGATCAATGAGAAGTTACATTTTATCAAAGCAAGAGATTATATGTAAAACAACATATCTCATTGATATATAATTTATCCCATTTAAAATTGAAACATTTATGTACAAGGATTTTAGTCTATAAGGGTTAAAATAAATGAAATTGTTAGACTAATCTCATCCCAACAAAATTAATTTTTTAAATTAGTGATAATTTAACATATACGCATTGGTTAAACACTCTGCAGTAAAATTTATTCAACAAAGTCAAAACCTCAAAGTTCATCCTTAAAAAGGATAGGAGTGAGAAACAGCTTTTTCATTTAGCCAACTAATTAATCACAGACAAACAGCTAAAACATAGATGGGATAAATAGGAGACTTAAAAAATTCTCATCCACTGAATTACTAAAAATACAAATTAAGAAGCTAACTTGCTAGGTGGTAACTGAGCTCTGCTGGATCTGCATTCACAAACAGAAACATTCTCTCCTAAGCTATACCAATGTAAATGCTTCACCTGAAAATTTTTGAAATTCACATGAAAATTATGAAATCCAAGCCTGGTACTGTTCACTACATTTAGTGCTCCCATATTTTTCAACTACAAACTATTCTTAATGGTAATGAGAACTTTTAGGAGCCTTCGCTTTAATAGAAACTAACTAGTAGCAACTACAAAAAAATAGTAAACTTAACAGTAATACTGTGTTCAAAGAAAACAAACACAGAGAAGGAATCAAAGAAGTGAAGAAAAAGCTACAAACCATCATTGTTCTATGTTTCAAAAGCATGTGCGTTTGTACCCCATTGTTATCATAGATAAAGCAGGACCCCTCGTCGGGGCTTGTCCCCAATCCAGTAATGGTACCCAATGGAATCTTTGATCCAAAAGAACCATCTGAGGAGAAATCTTTAGAATACTTATCATAAGCATCCATGACAGCATTGAGAGAACTAAGAAATACATGTATTTGATCTTGTGTTTCTCCATTATGTGTAATCCCATCATGGCTTTTAGGAGGATCTCTGGTCGCCACAGCAACTACTCTTCCTGAAATATGCAATTCTAAATCTTTGTATGCATCCGATTCCTGGTATGCCATATTTCCAAATTTTTCCTCTCTATCCATGTTTGTGTCGAAGCTTGCATTCTTCAAAGGATGAATTTCATGAAAAACACCATCGGAAGAGGTCAATTTCTCATTTGTGGCAGGAGACAGTCTAGGAATCCTATTTGCAAGGCAGATCATACCAAAGAGATCGCGCCCCGAAACCAGGTGTAGTACCTCCGGAGTTTCAAAAGAAGATCTCTCTTCGGCTTCAAAACGGTCTGGAAGATGTTCTAGAGATTCAATATCAGGACCATAGAAGGCTACGTGTATGGCTGAATAGAAATCCCTCTCGAGAATGTCGAAGTAGCCAGCACCAACAACCACCTTCTTTTCTAACAATATATCATTTATTGCAGATCTGTAGAACTTCAACCATTCAACAACTTCTCCTGGCTTAAAAATTGTTGGATCAGAACGATATAAATTTAGTGTCAAGCCGTGTCCACAGTGCTTTCTGATAAACTTTCTTTGAGCAAATAAGATATTATCGTATTGCGCCCTCTTCTCAGAATTTGAAAGAATCTGAAACCCAGCATTCATTATTTTTTGATGTCAGAATTCCCTGTATGCCAAAACTGAAGAAATGTCCAAAAAATACCATTTGAGTCCTCAACATATTAAACAAGACACATGCATGAAGCTTGTGTTTGGTAAAAGTTCTTGTAGCCATGGAGAGCTCTCTATCCACGAGTAAGCAAACCAGGTAACCAACCTTGAAAGTTTTATACAATTAAACTACAACAATAACCAGGCGCTCTCCCACTTTTTCAGTAGATTAAGTAAAGATAGCTGTTGGTTATGTTAGGAAAGTGGTTCTAAGTTGCGAAAATGAAGAAAGTGATATTCAAGTTGGGATTGCCAGTTTTGTTAGTAGCGAAGTGAACTTAGATATTTCATTGGAAAAAAAGGAAACACTTTATTCTTCAAGCATGTTCAAATTCAGTATTTATAAATTCTTTACGTTAGATCCCACCAAAGTTTACGGACTGAATCATCTTTCCAATAGCAGAATTGTACCCAAAGTCATTTGTAATGGGAGCATTCGTGTAATAGTTGAATGAATACTTACATCACGCCATGGAGATATAACCACTGAAATACTAACGAGATTAATGTACTACTGAAATTCAGTTGCTAGACAACACAAAGTAATACTAATTTGCAGAGAGAGAATGAAAGCATAACTTGAATAGCGCACCTCATAGGCAGCAAGGATTTGGACAAACCGCTCGGAAGCAGCAGAATCGTTGCTCAAATCGGCCAGGTCAGGGTGAGTCTCTTTGGCCAAATTTCGAAAGGATGCTTTGATTTCTTCGATAGAGCTGGACTCTGGAACTCCCATAATGTCGTAAGCATTCATGTGGGAGAAATCGGAGGAAGGTGAAGCAGAGTTGGAACTGAACCAGTGGGATGGAGTTGGGAGATCGGGGAGCAACGAAAAACAGAGTTGTTGGGTAGATACGGAATGAAACTGAAAGGGCCGGGTCCGATAGAGGAGGAGGAGGAGAGATGCCATAATTCCAGCTTCCGGGAGAGAGAGATCAAAATAATTGTGAAAGGGGAAAGAAAGATGAGGGGAAAGAGCTGAGATTTTTGGCTGCCAATACTATCTTCGTCTTCTTCACAATGGACTGATCTATCAGTTCACTTTCATAATTCCCAGACACAAGTAGGAGGAAATAGAAAGTCTTTTACTCACCCCTCGCCCTATTCTTCTTCTCCCTCTGCCACTCAAATCCTTTATGCTCATAACCTGATATCAGAGCCATGGCCTCTCCTAGTAGCGAAATCCTGTCCCACGCAACCTTTGCCCTCCCTCCCTTCCCCTCTCAAACCTCAAAATCTCAACATTAAATTCTCCTTTTCCAACATTATATTGAAGAATGTCGTTGGAGTGTTTCTTGGACAACAACTATCTGCCCCCTCCAAAATTTCTGGATAACATCAACTTCCAACTCAATCCTGATCATTCAACCTGGCAGCGATATAATCGGCTTGTGATGGGTTGGTGGTACGCCTCACCGTCTGAACCCACTTTACCACAGATTATCGCCTTTTCTTCTGCGCCTGAGATATGCTGCGCTCTCTCTAGAATGTATTCCTGCAACTCGCTTGCACGTATTGAAAGATCAAGGTTAGTGACCCGATGTTATAAAGTGTTGTAACACTTCGTGTGACACCGGATATAAATACGATATAGGACAATATTAAAAATGCGGAAATTAACGACACAGGAGGTTGTTAACGCAGTTCGGCAATCAGCCTACATCTGCGGGGCCACGCCCAGATATGAAAACATTTCACGAGTTCAATCAAGGTTACAAGACACTCGGACTAAAACAAAATAAGACTCCCTCTTATCTTTGATGCCGCCTCCTCCAACCTTCACTGGTGAAACTGTTTTGCGAGCTCCCCTCGACTTATGTATGGCAAGCTCCCCTTGCCCACGATAAAGATGACAATCACAAGAATAAATTCCTATGACACTGTCAATGACGCTTGACAATGTCTTCGGATATGATCACCCAGAACAGGCTTCAACGAACCAGTCTTTAACAAGACCGAATCAATAATCACATGCACCACACAGAAACGTGGGTGAAGAAATAAAGACGCCTAGATCAATAGAGAGATTCCACGAACACAACTAATAGCGTCGGCACCTTCAACATACAAAGAGAAGACTTTTATATTAAGTGCTTGTGCGGCTTTGTTTCTCTCTACAATATATTCTTGAAACAGACTATTCATTCAAATAATAAAATCCCACGAAATCAGCAAAGGATCCGAAAATCACTGCCACACAAATTTAGCGCAGTGACACTTTGAATGACGCTTTAGTAAAGTATCCCAAATAATTAGGGATATGAACCATGTTTGTTACGATTCCTTTTCCAGCAAATCACATTTGAATTGACGAAATATTCTGCCAAATATTATCTCCAAAATAGAAGGATAGAATAATATATATTCCAAAAGAATATAATTTCTAAAAAGATATATAACCAAAAATAATCTTTTGCCAAAAATATAATGCCAACACATCGTTGCATTAACAATCTCCCCCTTTGGCATTTTTTGGCAAAACATAACTCCCCCTGAAGGAGAGAATTCGAAACTCCCCCTGAATGAGAAGTTCTTGAAGCAATCCGATCAATATAATGTTATTTCAAATAATAGCACCACAATAAGAAATATCCACAGCATCATAAAAGCAATCAATCTCCAACAATATTCAATCTCCAAAATCATACCAAACCTCAATCTCCAAACTCATACCAAACCAAAAATACTCCCCATTTTTGCCATAAAAAGACAAACGGAAACAAAAATATCAATCAAGCCATAGTCAAGCAGGTGCATAGAATCCAGCAAACTAAAAATGCTGAAAGAAGTTTCATAGAAAATACAGACATGTATCTAACCAGATTTATCAAAGGAATCAGAATGTACTGCAGAGACATTTTGTGAAACATTTTGTGAAGATGTGGAGCCAGAAGGTGATTTCTCCAATAATTTCCACAGAATCATCAACATGTTGTAAGACATCAACATGGCCACAGTCATAGTCCACTATTGTTTCCATAGATGAGCGTATATCTTATCTCCCATATTTTCATAAATTCCGCCAAAAGATTCATAAATATTATAGAAATAAACCATAAATCCTTCCGCAAATTGAGAAATAAACTCAATTTTTCACAAAAGAGAACGAAATCTTCATAGAAAATCACATGTGTTATGCAGGACGTTGAAGACCAAGAATAACAAAGAAATTACCTTTTTTTTTTTTTTTTAAGAATGCAAAAAAAAAAATAAAAACAACACATACAAGTACTTTCTTCAGAGAATGCAAAGGCCCAGAGCTGACCTTAGTTCACATGTAGATAGTGATGAAATGAGATAGCAATTATCAGAAGACCTTATTCCTTCGATGATGCATTTATTTGTATGATCTGAGACAACACATTTGTTGCGAGTGAAATGCACCTTCAGATCTTGATCACACAACTGACTTATGCTGATAAGATTCGCTTTCAAACCTTTTACAAGAAGAACATTTTCCAGAGGAGGCAGTCCTGGAACGTCTAGTGTTCCCTTTCCAACGACATTTTCTGTGACGCCGTTTCCAAATGTTACTTTTTCCAGACCTCCTGATGTGATATTCTTTAAGAATCTTATTTCACTTGTCATATGTCTAGAACATCCACTGTCAAAGTACCATGCATCAACAGATGTTGCCTTTAGAGAAGTATGAGCAACATTACACTTACCAATGGTTTTCTTTATCCATTTATGTTTGGGAAATCTGTATGAAGAGATATATCTAGCAGTACCTTTTCTCAAGTCATCAAGATAAACAAAGCACCGAGGACGAATATGACCTTGACGAAAACAATAATGGCAAATAGGAATAAATTTGTTACCTTTGACCTTAGAAACATGAAGATTGGACTTCTTCTGATGACTGTCTTTAGAGTTAGATTTCTGTTCAGTTTTGTTGATGGATATTGCAACTTTCTTCCCTTTATTTTCAGCATCGATGTTTGACACTTTCTGTGACATTGAGCATTCTCCTTTGTAACCAATCCCAGAGGTATCTTCACATGATCTCCTGGCCATCAGAATTTCATCAAGAGTAGAAGAACCTGAGTTTAGCATTCTGACATTTTTCTTCATGTGATTCAGATCATTTGACAGCCGTTCTACCTCATTCTGACTTGATTTCAGTTTAACTTCCAAATCAGTAACATAATCTTGGAGGCTTCCATTTTCGTTTTTCAGACTTCCAATCTGTCTTCGAAGATGTTGATTTATTTCAACCAATTCTGTCCATTTTTCATAAAACTTCTTATTTTCATTGATAAGATCTTCTTTTGTATCATCATCGCTATTTTCAGATATACTTTCAGAGACATTTTGAGTGACGCTATCAAGACTTGTAGGTTTAGCTTTAGCAACCAGCGCCATATTTCGGTTTGAGATTTCATCTTCTTTTTCTGAATCACTCTCACTCCAGGTTGTGTTGAGAGATGTCTTTTTCTTCTTCAAGGTATTTGCACATTTAGCCTGAATATGTCCATAACCATCACATTCTCTACATTTAATTCCCCTGTTATTCCATACTTTATCTGAAGGTTGATATTCGTCTTTGGACTTCTTATAACTTGTAGAGTCATTCTTCGTGTTAGTGACATTTTGTCTGACACCACGATTATTTCTACCAAATTTCTTCAACATTCTACTGAAATTTCTTGATAACGATGCTAAAGATTCTTCCAGATCATCTTCATTAAATTCTTCAAAATTCTGCATCTCTGCTTTTAAAGCCAAGGCTTTCACCTTCTCTGTTTCCACATTTACATCGAAATTCATCTCAAATGTTTGAAGAGAACCCATCAGCTCATCTAATTTCATTTTGGTGATATCTTTGCTTCTTCAATTGCTGATAACTTTATAAGCAAAGCGTTGGGGCAGAGATCTTAGAGTCTTTCTCACAAGTTTCTCTTCAGAAATAGTTTCACCAAGGGCAAAAGCTTCATTAGCAATGTCACAGAGTCTTGCATTAAACTCGGTAATATTTTCATCATCATGCATCTTCAAGTTCTCAATTTCGTTGTTAAAAACTGCATTTTTGATAACTTTACTGCTGAAGTACCTTCATAAGTCGTCTGAAGAATATCCCAAGCCTTTTTAGCAGACTCACAAGTAGAAATAAGTCTGAATTGAGTAGGATCAACACCATTAAATATAGCATTAAGAGCCTTTGAGTTACTATTTGCTAGAACATTTTCTGTGACGGACCAGCTTTCTTCAGGTTTGATAGTTGTGACTCCTTCTTTGCTTATAATCATTGGTGGGGTCCCAACCTGTTATAATAGATTTCCAGGCTTTTTCATCAACAGCCTTAATAAACGCTTTCATTCGAGCTTTCCAGTAAGCATAATTGTTTCCATTTAGCAAGGGTGGACGCACTGTTGAACCTCCTTCTTTCATAAGTCCATCGTAGCAAAAACCAAGATCAAGTCCTAACGGATCTCCGCCTAAGAAACAGAGACTATCTGCTCTGATACCAATTGAAAGATCAAGGTTAGTGACCCGATGTTATAAAGTGTTGTACACTTCGTGTGACACCGGATATAAATACGATATAGGACAATATTAAAAATGCAGGAAATTAACGACATAGGAGGTTGTTAACGCAGTTCGGCAATCAGCCTACATCTGCGGGGCCACGCCCAGATATGAAAACATTTCACGAGTTCAATCAAGGTTACAAGACACTCGGACTAAAACAAAATAAGACTCCCTCTTATCTTTGATGCCGCCTCCTCCAACCTTCACTGGTGAAACTGTTTTGCGAGCTCCCCTTGACTTATGTATGGCAAGCTCCCCTTGTTCACGATAAAGATGACAATCACAAGAATAAATTCCTATGACACTGTCAATGACGCTTGACAATGTCTTCGGATATGATCACCCAGAACAGGCTTCAACGAACCAGTCTTTAACAAGACCGAATCAATAATCACATGCACCACACAGAAACGTGGGTGAAGAAATAAAGACGCTAGATCAATAGAGAGATTCCACGAACACAACTAATAGCGTCGGCACCTTCAACATACAAAGAGAAGACTTTTATATTAAGTGCTTGTGCGGCTTTGTTTCTCTCTACAATATATTCTTGAAACAGACTATTCATTCAAATAATAAAATCCCACGAAATCAGCAAAGGATCCGAAAATCACTGCCACACAAATTTAGCGCAGTGACACTTTGAATGACGCTTTAGTAAAGTATCCCAAATAATTAGGGATATGAACCATGTTTGTTACGATTCCTTTTCCAGCAAATCACATTTGAATTGACGAAATATTCTGCCAAATATTATCTCCAAAATAGAAGGATAGAATAATATATATTCCAAAAGAATATAATTTCTAAAAAGATATATAACCAAAAATAATCTTTTGCCAAAAATATAATGCCAACACATCGTTGCATTAACAATCTCCCCCTTTGGCATTTTTTTGGCAAAACATAACTCCCCCTGAAGGAGAGAATTCGAACACTCCCCCTGAATGAGAAGTTCTTGAAGCAATCCGATCAATATAATGTTATTTCAAATAATAGCACCACAATAAGAAATATCCACAGCATCATAAAAGCAATCAATCTCCAACAATATTCAATCTCCAAAATCATACCAAACCTCAATCTCCAAACTCATACCAAACCAAAATACTCCCCATTTTTGCCATAAAAAGACAAACGGAAACAAAAATATCAATCAAGCCATAGTCAAGCAGGTGCATAGAATCCAGCAAACTAAAAATGCTGAAAGAAGTTTCATAGAAATACAGACATGTATCTAACCAGATTTATCAAGGAATCAGAATGTACTGCAGAGGACATTTTGTGAAACATTTTGTGAAGATGTGGAGCCAGAAGGTGATTTCTCCAATAATTTCCACAGAATCATCAACATGTTGTAAGACATCAACATGGCCACAGTCATAGTCCACTATTGTTTCCATAGATGAGCGTATATCTTATCTCCCATATTTTCATAAATTCCGCCAAAAGATTCATAAATATTATAGAAATAAACCATAAATCCTTCCGCAAATTGAGAAATAAACTCAATTTTTCACAAAAGAGAACGAAATCTTCATAGAAAATCACATGTGTTATGCAGGACGTTGAAGACCAAGAATAACAAAGAAATTACCTTTTTTTTTTTTTTTTTTAAGAATGCAAAAAAAAAATAAAAACAACACATACAAGTACTTTCTTCAGAGAATGCAAAGGCCCAGAGCTGACCTTAGTTCACATGTAGATAGTGATGAAATGAGATAGCAATTATCAGAAGACCTTATTCCTTCGATGATGCATTTATTTGTATGATCTGAGACAACACATTTGTTGCGAGTGAAATGCACCTTCAGATCTTGATCACACAACTGACTTATGCTGATAAGATTCGCTTTCAAACCTTTTACAAGAAGAACATTTTCCAGAGGAGGCAGTCCTGGAACGTCTAGTGTTCCCTTTCCAACGACATTTTCTGTGACGCCGTTTCCAAATGTTACTTTTTCCAGACCTCCTGATGTGATATTCTTTAAGAATCTTATTTCACTTGTCATATGTCTAGAACATCCACTGTCAAAGTACCATGCATCAACAGATGTTGCCTTTAGAGAAGTATGAGCAACATTACACTTACCAATGGTTTTCTTTATCCATTTATGTTTGGGAAATCTGTATGAAGAGATATATCTAGCAGTACCTTTTCTCAAGTCATCAAGATAAACAAAGCACCGAGGACGAATATGACCTTGACGAAAACAATAATGGCAAATAGGAATAAATTTGTTACCTTTGACCTTAGAAACATGAAGATTGGACTTCTTCTGATGACTGTCTTTAGAGTTAGATTTCTGTTCAGTTTTGTTGATGGATATTGCAACTTTCTTCCCTTTATTTTCAGCATCGATGTTTGACACTTTCTGTGACATTGAGCATTCTCCTTTGTAACCAATCCCAGAGGTATCTTCACATGATCTCCTGGCCATCAGAATTTCATCAAGAGTAGAAGAACCTGAGTTTAGCATTCTGACATTTTTCTTCATGTGATTCAGATCATTTGACAGCCGTTCTACCTCATTCTGACTTGATTTCAGTTTAACTTCCAAATCAGTAACATAATCTTGGAGGCTTCCATTTTCGTTTTTCAGACTTCCAATCTGTCTTCGAAGATGTTGATTTATTTCAACCAATTCTGTCCATTTTTCATAAAACTTCTTATTTTCATTGATAAGATCTTCTTTTGTATCATCATCGCTATTTTCAGATATACTTTCAGAGACATTTTGAGTGACGCTATCAAGACTTGTAGGTTTAGCTTTAGCAACCAGCGCCATATTTCGGTTTGAGATTTCATCTTCTTTTTCTGAATCACTCTCACTCCAGGTTGTGTTGAGAGATGTCTTTTTCTTCTTCAAGGTATTTGCACATTTAGCCTGAATATGTCCATAACCATCACATTCTCTACATTTAATTCCCCTGTTATTCCATACTTTATCTGAAGGTTGATATTCGTCTTTGGACTTCTTATAACTTGTAGAGTCATTCTTCGTGTTAGTGACATTTTGTCTGACACCACGATTATTTCTACCAAATTTCTTCAACATTCTACTGAAATTTCTTGATAACGATGCTAAAGATTCTTCCAGATCATCTTCATTAAATTCTTCAAAATTCTGCATCTCTGCTTTTAAAGCCAAGGCTTTCACCTTCTCTGTTTCCACATTTACATCGAAATTCATCTCAAATGTTTGAAGAGAACCCATCAGCTCATCTAATTTCATTTTGGTGATATCTTTTGCTTCTTCAATTGCTGTAACTTTATAAGCAAAGCGTTGGGGCAGAGATCTTAGAGTCTTTCTCACAAGTTTCTCTTCAGAAATAGTTTCACCAAGGGCAAAAGCTTCATTAGCAATGTCACAGAGTCTTGCATTAAACTCGGTAATATTTTCATCATCATGCATCTTCAAGTTCTCAAATTTCGTTGTTAAAAACTGCATTTTTGATAACTTTACTGCTGAAGTACCTTCATAAGTCGTCTGAAGAATATCCCAAGCCTTTTTAGCAGACTCACAAGTAGAAATAAGTCTGAATTGAGTAGGATCAACACCATTAAATATAGCATTAAGAGCCTTTGAGTTACTATTTGCTAGAACATTTTCTGTGACGGACCAGCTTTCTTCAGGTTTGATAGTTGTGACTCCTTCTTTGCTTATAATCATTGGTGGGTCCCAACCTGTTATAATAGATTTCCAGGCTTTTTCATCAACAGCCTTAATAAACGCTTTCATTCGAGCTTTCCAGTAAGCATAATTGTTTCCATTTAGCAAGGGTGGACGCACTGTTGAACCTCCTTCTTTCATAGAGTCCATCGTAGCAAAAACCAAGATCAAGTCCTACGGATCTCACCTAAGAAACAGAGACGATCTGCTCTGATACCAATTGAAAGATCAAGGTTAGTGACCCGATGTTATAAAGTGTTGTAACACTTCGTGTGACACCGGATATAAATACGATATAGGACAATATTAAAAATGCGGAAATTAACGACATAGGAGGTTGTTAACGCAGTTCGGCAATCAGCCTACATCTGCGGGGCCACGCCCAGATATGAAAACATTTCACGAGTTCAATCAAGGTTACAAGACACTCGGACTAAAACAAAATAAGACTCCCTCTTATCTTTGATGCCGCCTCCTCCAACCTTCACTGGTGAAACTGTTTTGCGAGCTCCCCTTGACTTATGTATGGCAAGCTCCCCTTGCCCACGATAAAGATGACAATCACAAGAATAAATTCCTATGACACTGTCAATGACGCTTGACAATGTCTTCGGATATGATCACCCAGAACAGGCTTCAACGAACCAGTCTTTAACAAGACCGAATCAATAATCACATGCACCACACAGAAACGTGGGTGAAGAAATAAAGACGCATAGATCAATAGAGAGATTCCACGAACACAACTAATAGCGTCGGCACCTTCAACATACAAAGAGAAGACTTTTATATTAAGTGCTGGTGCGGCTCTGTTTCTCTCTACAATATATTCTTGAAACAGACTATTCATTCAAATAATAATATCCCACGAAATCAGCAAAGGATCCGAAAATCACTGCCACACAAATTTAGCGCAGTGACACTTTGAATGACGCTTTAGTAAAGTATCCCAAGTAATTAGGGATATGAACCATGTTTGTTACGATTCCTTTTCCAGCAAATCACATTTGAATTGACGAAATGTTCTGCCAAATATTATCTCCAAAATAGAAGGATAGAATAATATATATTCCAAAAGAATATAATTTCCAAAAAGATATATAACCAAAAATAATCTTATGCCAAAAATATAATGCCAACACATCGTTGCATTAACACATATAACTGAGCTACGAAGCCACCTGCACTCTCTCAATAAGGATGGTTTTGTTAGCACATGTGATGTTAAATTGTGGTTTAGTTTGGTTACCTTGTTTACCTTTTCATTTTTCAAGTTCATCCTTTCTTTTACTGCAATATACATGTAAACTCGGTTTTCTGATGGCATTGATTCAGAAGAAATCATACAAACTTTTCTCTCTCTCTGTGCCGCCATCTTCATCATCATCATGATTTTTCTTTTGTTGTTACTTCACGTATCTCAACTTGATATCAGAGCCAAAAATGGTGTCTCTCAGCTCCACGATTCCATCCTTCCTTTCAACTCTTCTTTCTTCTCCCCTGCCTCCATTTCCCTCAGTGAATCAAATGCTCACCATCAAGCTGGACAACACAAATTACCTCATATGAAAAACTCAACTACTTAACGTTGTTATTGCAAATTGAATCAATAACATACTAGATGACTCATGTTCATCTCTCCCACAATTTCTGGACTCCCTCTTTTCTAAGATTAATCCAGAGTTCAACATATGTCAGCGCTACAATCGGCTAATTATGAGCTGGATTTTCTCCTTTCTTTCTAAGGATCTACTTTCGCAAATTGTCTCCTTCACTACTGCTAGTGAAATTTGGCTGGTTCTCGCTCGTATGTCCGCCTCCTCTTTCTTGGCAAGGATCACTGACCTTCGCATCCAGCTTTACTCTCTATCTAAAGATGGCATCTCCACTACTAGTTATATCCAGAAAATTACTTTCCTATGTAATACTTGTTAGGATTAGACGCCCTAATCCAACCTGTAACGAACGATTGAGAAAATACGAAAAAAAAACACACAGATTTATAGTGGTTCACTCTCGTTGTGAGAGCTACGTCCACTGGCCGCACAGATTTCACTAAGAACAAAAAGGATTTACAATAGTTTTTGTCTCTCACACTCACACTCTCTTATGATTCAATAATCTAAATACGTCTTTATATAATAGACAAATTAGGGCTACGAAATAACAAGGTAAATATGACCAAAATACCTTCAGCACTAGAGTAGACTCCATAACTCAACAATCTCTCACTTGGAGACTAATCCCATCATCTCTCTATCTGTAGCGGCTTCATTTCAATATCTCATCCAAAATGTCTGACTGTAGTTGCGCACAACTTCATCTTCTCACTCGTCACAGCTTTTGTCAACATATCAGCTGGATTCCGACTCCCTAGGATCTTCTCAAGCGCTAGTACTCCATCTTCTAAGGCGGATCTGATGAAGTGATAACGAACCTGTATATGCTTTGTCTTACCATGATAAATTGGGTTATTTGCCAAATGGATGGCACTTTGGCTGTCACAATGCAATATACTCTCATCCTAGTTTTGGCCTAACTCGCGTAAGAAAGGCTGCAACCACATCATCTCCTTTGTGGCTTCTGTCAACGCAATATGCTCGACTTCAATCCTAGAAAGAGCGACTACATCTTGAAGTCTCGAAACCCAACTGATTACGGTGCCACCTAAAGTGTAGACATAGTCAGTCCTGCTTTTATTACTGTCAACATCACCACCGTTATCAGCATCAACGTATCCATCCAAGCCAAAGTTTGACTTTTGAAAACATAAAGAGAATTCCGAACTACCTTTCAAGTATCGCAAGATCCACTTTATGACTTCCCAATGTTTCCTTCCTAGATTACTCATAAACCTGCTGAAAACTCTCACTGCATGTGCAATGTTTGGTAGTGCGCAAACCATCGCGTACATGAGACTACCAACAGTGGAGGCATATGGAACAATAGCCACGTAGTCCTTCTTTTCATCGGTCGAGGAGACTGATCTTTGGATGGTCTGAAATGACTAGCCAACGGTGTAGTGACTGGAACCTTCTTCACGTATTGTTCTTATGAGAGTTTGAGAACCTCCTTATCCCTGAAGATACTCATCACAAGGATTTGTTGTGCATCACCCAAATCCTTCATTGTAAACTTTTTAGATAACTTCCTCTGCAGCCTGTCAATCTCATGCAAGTTTGCTCCACAATCAACATATCATCAATGTAAAAGAGCATAATAATGTAGGAATTATCAAACCTTTTGATGTAGCAGCAGTGACTGGCTTCACATCTCTCAAAATTGTTACTTTTCATGAAGTTATCGAACCTTCTGTACCATTGCCTTGGTGCATGTTTCAAGCCGTACAAGCTCTTTTGAAGCTTACACACAAGCTCCTCTTTATCTTTCACCTCAAAACCTTGTGGTTGCTGCATGTAGATCTCTTCGTCTAAATCACCGTGAAAAAAAGCAGTTTTCACGCCCATCTGCTGAAGATGAAGGTCTTCTTTCACAACCAAACCCAAGACAATTCTGATCATCGTTAACTTCACCACTAGTGAGAAGATCTCGGTGTAGTCAATATCTTTTTTCTGTTGGAAACCTTTGACAACCAACCTAGCCTTGTACCTATTGCTCCCATCATGTTCTTCTTTAATCCGGTAAACCCATTTGTTGTGCAATGCTTTCTTACCATTCGGCAATTCAGCCAATTACTAAGTTTAATTTGACTTCAACGAGTCCATCTCATCATTCATGGCTGCCTCCCACTTAATCAAATCATCAGACTGTGATGCTTCCTCATAACATCCCAGTTCGCCTCTATCAGTCAGCAGGATGTAATTAAGAGACGAAGACCATCTTTGGACTGGTTTGCTGATTCTAGATAATCTTTTCAGTTTTGCAATCGGCGTTTGTAGATTTACCTCTGGAGCCACATTTTCGTCAACTTCTTATTCAATAACACCCCGATCTTCTTTGATAGTCGGAGTATTATCAGCTAAAAAATCTCTCAAGTTGATCACAGTAGACTCTTTCAATACAGAACTCCCACTGTAAGAAGTCTTACCAACAACATCTTTGTAAAGGATCTGTTCGTTGAAGATGACGTTCCTGCTATCCCAAAAATTATAACCAAACTCGGCGTCACTATAACTAATAAAAAAACACTTCTTAAATTTTGGATCAAGCTTATTTCTATCAGAATCATCAATATGAACATATGATAAGCAACCAAACACCTTCAGAAAAGAAAAGTTTACCTTTTTACCCCAGGCTTTTTTTGAAATTTTGAAATCTAGAGGCATAAAAGGTCCTCTATTGATCAGATAGGCTGTAGTGTTGACTGCATCTGCCCAAAAGGTTTTAGGCAGCTTAGCGTGCAATCTTATGCTCCTTCCACGTTCATTCAACATTCTGTTCATCTTTTCAGCTACTCCATTCTCTTGAGGTGTTTGAGGAATAGTCTTCTCCATCTTGATCTCATTCACAACACAATACTCTTTGAAATCAGCGTCGATGTACTCGCCTCCGTTGTCGGACCAACACTTCATCTTCAGATTCGTTTCATTCTCAACAAAAGCCTTCCACTTCTTGGAAACACTGAATACATCAGATTTATTCTTCATGAAGTAGACTCATATATTTCTTGTTGAATCATCTATGAACGTCATATAGTAGTATGATTCACCAAGAGAAGAAATAGGTGCGGGTCCCCACATGTTAATGTGCACAAATTCCAGTCTTTTCTTCTTTAACTCCTTCCCAACCTTTGGAAAAATGACACATTTTTTGTTTCGCAAAAATACAGCTCTCACATAGCTGATGCTCAACATACTTCAGCTCTGGAATCTGACCACTCTTGATAAGAAGCTTCATTCCTTTCTCGCTCGTGTGGCCCAACCTGCAATGCCACAACTCTATGTTCTTTGAACTATCAACAACAGCAATTATGTCTCTACATGTAGAAGTCATGTATAAGGTTCCTGTTTTGTGACCTCGAGCGACGACCATCGCTCCTTTAGTCACCTTCCAATTATTGTTTCTGAAATTGACATTGTGACCTTCACCATCAAGCTGTTCAATTGAAATCAGATTGCGCATTAACCCTGGCACGTGTCTCACTTTACTAATTTTTCAAATAGACTCGTTTGCTATCTTCAGTTTGATGTCATCGATGCCCACAATGTCCAGTGGCTCACCATCTGCAAGCTAGACTTTTCCATAGTTTCCAGCCACATAATTCTCCATTAATTCTTTGTGTGCGGTGGTGTGAAACGATGCTCCCGAGTCCAAAACTCACGAGTCTATTGAGCTGTTGACTGAAAGAAGCAACGTGTCAGTGATGTTTTCTGTTACTGGATTTGTTCCATCACCTTTGTCATTTCCATTCTTCTTTGGTGCTCTGCAATCCTTCTTTATGTGACCTTGCTTGCCACAATTCCAGCACTCAAGTGTTCATCGAGACTTGGACTGACCTCTTCCATTTTTTGACTTGGATCTATTTCTGCCCAGGTTGGAGTTTCTCTAGTTATTTCTACCTCTGTTTTCAACATTCAAAGCTTAGCCTTTCGATGTTTCACCTTAATCAATCTTACGAACCTCTTCGGCAAGAATGTGATCCCTCACATAGGTGAATACCAATTTAGCGCTTCCGACTAAGTTACTAACTACTGCCCTCATAGGCTCACAACTATTCGGTAGAGACGCAAACAAAATTAAGGCACAAACCTCATCCTTAAAATCAATTTCCACATATAGCAATTGATTCACAATCGTATTGAATTCATTTAGATGCGCTGGGACAGAAGTACCAACCATCTTCAGATTAAAAAGTTTTTTTCATAAGAAATACCTTATTATTCGCGGAGGGTTTGTAACAGCCCCAGAGGGATCGTCACATAATCCATATCTTTCTTAATCATTTAATTCTTATTACTCACACTCTACTCATTTTTAGTAATATATTTTTTTTTGAAACATAACTTAACGCAAAATGTCATACGTAATTCACTAGGCATCATTCGGCAAGGGAATACTCTACACATCTGCCGGCGGGCAGTGCAATGTGTATCGGCTGGTGAAGGGAAACTTAAACCTTTAGACTGCACCTGCCGATTGAGGAATAAAACCACATCTACCGGTCACTAGACGACAAAATCATGTTTATATCACCCGGTAAAAAGACTTCTTACATCATCCGATGAAATAAGGGGACATCATCCGGTGAACATGTGCTTCTCACGTGAATAATTAAAACATGATCCGGTCACTAAACGACAAAATAACATCCTCATCATCCGGTGACTTTATTACACTACATCTGCCGATAACTAGATGACAAAATAACACTCTCATCATCCGATAGCTTAAACACTCTACATCTGCGATCGCTAGACGACAAAATAGCACTTTTCATCATCCGATGGCTTAAACACTCTAATCTGCCGATCGCTAGACGATAAATAGCACTTTCATCATCCGATGGCTTAATCACTCTACATCTGCCGATCGCTAGACGAAATCGACTTAATCATCGATGCTAATCAATCTACATCTGCGAATTCACTAGACGAAGACATATTAATTTCATCATCCAGCCTCTGTCACACGGCAGAAAAACACTATAATCATCTAACAACTTCATCCAATAGAAAATACCACAACTCACCCAAATCTTATCTTAGTAACTACAAACCTCAAGGAGTAAGAATCATAAACTCATCCAAAATACGCATAGCGGAAGGCTTAAGCAAAACAACCCATTCAATAATCCTTAAAATCGTTATCAGACTCTGAAGTCAAATCATTCAAATCCGAATCTCATTGTTATAAGAAATTATGTTCTACTTAGTCATCTGTTTATCATAAACTTCTCTGACTTACTATGAGCATAACTAGGGGACTTAATCGCCTATCCAGCCTTGCACTGTCATACTGAGCATCCTCCGGCAACCAGCTTCAAACATCATCTCTGGCCTGGAAATCCTCACCTGCTAACTCTTCACCTACATCATAAGGTTTAACTATAAGCCTAATGCTTAGTAAGGAATGCAACACTAACATGGATGCATGAATGTATAATTTGAAAAATCACATGCTCATAAGTCTTTTCTTGTTCATATCTTTGCTCGTAATCATCATTCATAGTCATGGATCATATTCATCAATCATAGTCATGGATCATATTCATCATTCGTAGTCATTGATCATATTCATCAATCATAGTCATGGATCATATTCCTCATTCGTAGTCATTGATCATATTCTTTATTTAAGTTGTGTGGATTAAGAGGGAATTTGTGCCGGTAAAGGGGGTTTGACAGTGAGAGTGCACATAGTTCCCTTGCGGGTCGTATCATGGTCCTTCTTTTGGACAGTGACATACGCCAAACCGCCCCCAACCCTCTCTTAATTCACGTTGCATAAGTTTTATATTCTTATCTTGTTCATGCGAAGACATGCTCTTAAAACATTTTCATATGCATAAAACATTCATGATGCATGGACATGAAAATTCTTAAATCATCAAGCTACAGAACTGAGTACCATTCGACATGAAACTTTACCACTGAGCTAATCATCAGCATAAACAATAGACAGTAACATAAGGGAAACTTCTATTCATCATATGAGTTTCTACCTAGCATCTTTTGATGTAGGGTCCTAATGACCGAGAAACCTATTCATTCACTTACCTGGTCTCCTTAGCAATTTGAGCTCCTTTCTCTTCCAACTTCCTCACCTAAAACATTTACATTGCAGTAGTTAAAACAAAATCCTATTAGTTCTAATCACAAGTCATCCTAGGATCTAATAGCTATAGTCACTCCCGAATCCTTAGTATAGTTCTCTGTGCAATTTGAAATCCAAAACCCAGAACAGACAGATTCGATAAGCGATATCTCAGGGTTGTTTGTTTAATGTCCAAAATCGATTCGGAATGACATTACTACATTCAGATTTTAAATATCCTTACTAATACTCGACCATTGAAGAATCCAGAACCTCAACACATAGCTGAAACAGAGCTTAACGACTGAAAGATAGCTACATTGTCAAACTCGTACCTCGAGCACAAAGTAGCCGAGAAGCAGCAAGGAAACCGATCGTCGAAGGAAGGATTTCCAGCTGACAGAGAGCGAGAGCTTGGGAGAGAAGAAATCACCGGGAGTTGGGGATGTCTGCTACAGTGGTTTAAATGAGGTTTGAATCCTTTCCTTTTTCTTTAAATACTGGCCTCAATCCTCCATTATTACAACTTTGCCACTCAACCTAGTTTAGATCCACATGTAATTAATTAAGCTTGGCATAAAACCCTAAACCGTGAAGATTGAATATTCGTGACCGTTAATACAGTTTAGGAAGTCACCTGGTTAAAGTTGTCAGGTGTTACAGGGTTTCTCGTACATATCAGACACAGCCTTCATCAGACTCACAATGGTCTTCTCCTTTACCACGTTGTGAGCAACGCTTTTGGCTAGCGTCAATCGAACGACTCCCAAAACCTGTCTGTCAAGAAAATTCCATTCACTGTCTTTCATCTTCTCTGGCTTCGCTCTAAAGGGAAGATGAAGTTTTTTTCCGTACAAGTAATCCTCGATTTGCATTCTCCAGAACGTGAAATTTGTCTTATCGAATTTTCCAATACCGTGTCCTGTACTATCGTCACATGTCATCTTTATCAAAGATCAATGCCCACAATAGATATTCAAGCCAAAAAAATATTCTGAATAAATCCACAAAATAACTTAGCTCAACAATTTCATAATAAATTCTCTAAAATGTTCTGAATCGATAAAGCAGCGTCAAAACGGAGAATTTAAATACTAAAACATCTCCCAAATCAAAGCAATTTTAAAAATTGAATATTTTGTTTTATTCAATTTCTAAAATGTTTGAAGAAGACTAGCACGTTCTTTGTGAGTGAAGAATGACGAACTCAACGATGAACGACGACTGGGTATACGACGGACGGAGTGTAAATGGAGGTTTGGATCTGTCGGTGATCTCTTCTTCACGGCCGGAAAAAGCAGATTGGGGAACAGTGCGAGGTGGAGACTCTGACGTTTAACAATCAGAGTTTGTAGCCAGCCCGCCCGCCGGCCCGATCCCGTTAGGCGGGCTGAGCTGGGCCCAGATTTTGGGCTCGCGAGCCTGCTAGGAACCGGGCCAAACGAGCCGGCCAACGGGCGGACTCGTTAGCTCGGTGAGCTAGCCTGCCTGGCCTTCCTCCCCCCAGCCCACCCGTTCCTCCCCCAGCCCAGCCCCAGCCCCACCCCCGGCTAGACTGTTGACAAAGGGAGAAGAGACCGTCGCCGTTCTTCTGCGCAGAAGCTGCTGACCAATCGCGTCTCAGCCTTCTCCAGTGAAGACAGTCGTCCTCCGTTCACAGATCACTAAACGTCAGAGTCTCCACCTCGCACTGTTCGCCGATTTGCTTTCTTCGGCTGTGAAGAAGAGATCGCCAGATTCGAACCTCCGTTACCCTTCGTCGCCGCATGCTCAGCCGTCGTTCATCGTGTAGTTTGTCGTTCTTCACCCATAGAGAACGCGTTGGTCTTCTCACTCTTCTACTCTTCTTCAGACATTTGAGAAATTGAATAAAATCAAAATTTGGGAAAGAGCTGTTGGCAAGGGAAGAATTGAAACACAAATTAACAACGTACATGTGAGCAAAGAGTTTGATTGGTTACCAGAGGCAGAAGATAAGTCCAAATTTAATGTACAAAATAAATTAAATTGTTTTAATAAAATATATTATATTTCATCAAATTTGTGATAATTGTAATTAATTTCTTTGGAAACGAGACCCGACCGTTGAACACGATGTAAGACAAAGGATGGAAAATATTTCTAATCAGCAAAGACAGTTATCACGAGATCACACTCGCATCAAACATTGGTCGACGAATACACAAAACCATTCACTAGAGCAGACAAACTTCTTTGCACAATATGTGAGAGCATTAAATGCTCATTATGACCATTCAGATCCAGCAAACCTACGTTTACCTATCTTCCCGGAGCATCTATTGAAGCCATATCACCCTTCGCAAGAGGGTGAGGACAACGATTAGCCCGACACGTCATGAGTTACGCTATTTTTCACCTACTTTTTAGTTTATTTTATGCATTGAGGACATATTTATTTTAAGTTTGGGTGACTATAGCTTGCCTTATAACTTTGCTATATTTTGTGATATATTTTAGTTATGCAATATGAAATCTTTATTTATGTAAGTTCGGCTCGTAAAGCTCGGCTTGTTACGCTCGTTGGGTAGGCTCGACTATTCTCGTTAGACTCGTGGCTTGCGAGTCAGTTCGGGTTGAAAATTTTTTAGGATCTGCTCGTTAGGTACGGCTCGTTAGGCTCGGCTCGTTAGGTGAGCTAGGTTTTTCTCAGCTCAGCTCAGCTTGACTCGCTCGATTAACATCTCTACTTCAACTGTGACTCTCTGTGCTTTTTGTCAAAGACCACCCTCAGACTAAGCTTCTTCTCTGTGTTTCTTCTCTCAGTTCACAGTGCCACAAAGCAGAAAAACAAGTCTGCATCTTTTCTTCTTCACGTGGACCAAAGCAAACACAAAACCAAAAAGAGAAAATTCTTCTTCTCTCTTTCGAATGGCGGATGGGCGTCGTGGTTCTTCACTGTCGGCGACAGACAGCGGCTTCTCCTCTCTCCTGATCAATGGCTAACTTCAGAAAAAACCCCCTTTTTTTAATTTTTTTATTTTCTAATTTTATTTTTGTCCAAAATTGTAATTTCACTGATTGAAATTGTAAACCTGAAATCGTTCGATACCTTCGAAGAATCAAACCCTAATTTTTGAAATCGATTCAACCTGAGACTCTGATACCAGTTGTTAGGATTAGATGCCCTAATCCAACCTGTAAAGAACGATCAAGAAAATATGAAAAGAAAAATACACAGATTTATAAGTGGTTCACTCTCGTTGTGAGAGCTACGTCCACTGGCCGCTGACAAATTTCACTAAGAACAAAAAGGAGTTGCAATAGTTTTTGCCTCTCACGCTCACACTCTCTTACGATTCAATAACCTAAATACGTCTTTATATAATAGACGAATTAAAGCTAAGAAATAACAAGTTAAATATGACCAAAATACCACCAACACTAGAGTAGGATCCATAACTCAACCATACTCTGGCGGTAATTGGAGAGCCAGTCTCCTATCGTGATCGAGTGATTTATTTTCTTGGTGGACTGGGTAGCAATTACAACATCATTGTTACCTCAATCTCAAATTGTGCAGATCAACCTCCCCTGGAGGAAATCCATAGCCTACTCTAAAGCTCCGACTTCCGACTAGAGAAACAAAACTCCGTTGTTTCTCTTTCGATGCCAAGCTAGATTCAAGCTAACGCTGCTGTTCAACGCTCTTTTTGACCAGGATGGAATCCTCAGTCGTTTCAAAGTGATCCATTCCGTCTTAATTTTCCACTTGCTCTGCATCAGAACAGATTCTGGTAAGCTCCTTCCCCATCAACGTCTTGGCACCCGACCCAGCCCAAACATTATTTCAAAACCAGGTTCCAAATTTGTAATAAACTAGGCTATCAGCTCCAGCCTATTACCATCGGCTCAATCCCTCTTACAAACCACCCGCCCAACCCCAAGCCCACTTCAATGCTTCTTCTTCGCCGTTCAGCTTTCCTACCCCCCAACCTCACATTGCCAGCCTATTACCGACTCCTCTCACATCCATCCTTGCCGCTCCATGGTTACTCAACTCCGGTGCAACCTGTTGACTTAAATTAGGTTTAAAGTCTAAATATGTTTTTGATGATTATGCTTAATATATGAATTGAATATAAATTGGTTTATTATGGTTATTTTATTTATCTAGAAATGCCCTTTAAAAAGGGTATTATATTTTCTGATGGTTTTTTGGTTAAGTGTTATTAGTCCAGACTTACTCGTCCAAATTACTATTGAGAGATAGTCTGGAAAGACGCAGTCGTCCATGCTCAAAAGAAAGACGCAGTCGTCCACGCTCAAAAGATAGACGCTGTCGTCCACAGTCAAAAGACAGATGCAGTCGTCCACAGTCAAAAGACAGACGCAGTCGTCCACAGTTAAAAAAAAGACGCAGTCGTCCACAGTTAAAAAAAAAAAGCTGTCGTTCCGAGTTAGTAGTCCGACGCATTCATCTAAAGTCTTAACACCAGACTTTTGAAGACCGTGAGCGATAGCAACTCCAGAAACTCAACGACTAGTTTCTATGCGTATGGATGTTCTCCAACGGTCATATTTTTTAACGCAGATTACAGACACGAAGCAAATTACAGACGCGGATATAAATAGAAGAACTGTTGCTCGAGACAAAAACTTTTGCCAATTCTTACAATCAACTCTCACGAGCAAAAAGGAATCTGTAATCCTCTTCGATTGTTTACATATCTCTGCCCTAGAACTTGAGATTTTATCTTGAGAGAGTGTAATCTTTGTACTTAAACCTTCATCTTGTTAAAACTGTAAGGCAGTGGATTGACGCCCGCGAAATTCAATCTAGAAGTGTGAAAGGCAGTTGATTGGCGCCCGTGAAGTCCAATCAAGTTTTCTTGTGGAAGAGAAGTAGTGAAACTTCAAGGGGAATATCCTTGAAGCGTGGACGTAGGCAAGGTTAGCCGAACCACGTAAAAATCACGGTGTCATTTTTTTTTCTCTCTCTGTTTATTTGATTCAGTAAGCAATCACTTGAGAAATTTATATCACACTAAGTAAAAGAGAATAAGCGAGAAAAATCTAATTCACCCTCCTCTTAGACAATAACGATCCTACACAACCCACCATTTCACACCACACACGACCATGCTCAATTAGCTAAAATCCTACACTGGTTCTACCCAAGTATGAACTGCCGATGGTAAGCTTCTTCCAATTACTCAAATTGGCTTTGCTGTTATTCTGACACCTAGTCGTCCACTTCAATTAAGCACTGTTTGTCTCACTCCATTCATTTTTCATAATTTGCTCAGTGTTACTCAATTATGTCGTGAAAATTCTGTCTTTGTTGAATTTCATTCAAATTGTTTTTTTGTCAAGGATCAGATTTCTCACCTAAATTCTTCTTCGGGGTTTCCTCAACGATGGTCTGTACCAAATTCCCTCAGCTACCCTGGCTCTCTCTCTAATTGCCCGATTGTCGGCTTCAACTCCCTCTCCATCCCAACTTTGGCATCTCCGATTAGGTCATCCTTCCTCCTTTGTTTTGCAGCATGCATTAGATTCGTGTAATGTTCCCTTTACTAAAACAGATATGCCTAAAGTTTGTATTTCCTGTCAAATGAGTAAAACTCATTGTTTGTCTTTTCAAATTTCTATTTCTCATGCTCGTTTTCCTTTTGATATTGTACCTACCGACGTTTGGGGTCCAACTTCTATAAAATCTATTACTGGTGCATGATATTTTCTCTTGTTTGTTGATGATTACGCTCGGTTTACTTGATTTTTTTCTTTGAAATTAAAAAGTGAAGTTCACACAACTTTTGTGCCCTTTCATTAACTTGTTTACACTTAATTTGATATTACTATCAAAGTCATCCAATTCGACTAGAGTGAGGCGTTTCAATCTCTCTTCCCTCTTTTTAGGTGCTTGGGTATCCATCACCGGGTCTCTTGTCTTTATACCCCAAATTAAAATAGTAGGGTAGAGCGCAAAAATCATCATGTTGTCAAAACTGGTCTTGCACTGCTTTTTCATTCTCCAGTTCTTCAACCTTTTATGTATTTGTCACTACCACTACCTTAATAAATTTGTTACCTACTCCTATCCTAAATCACAAATCTTGGTTTGAATGCTTGTTTAGCTCTATTCCAGATTATTCATCCCTCCGTGTATTTGGCTGTTTTTGTTTCCCTTTTCTTCGATCTTTTAACCAACATAAACTTCAACCTCGTTCTCTTCCTTGTATCTTTTTGGGTTCTAGCCCCCACCACAAAGGTTACATATGCTTAGATCCTCAATTAAATAAAATTTACATTTCTCTTTATGTCAACTTTGATGAGTCTAGCTTTCCCTTCCCCTCATTAAACCCGTCTGCTCCACAAAAATCCTCTTCTTCTCTTACGATCTCCTATATTTCTTTGCCACCATTTCCCACCCAAAACACCGGTTCACCCGTATCACCTCCCTCCATACTCTCATCCCCTCACACTTATATAGACTACCCTTCCCCCATACCTTCATCCCTTCCTACTCCTACATACCACCCTTCATCCACTATTCCATCTGTTAGCATTTTCACTCAAACCCATATACCACCTACCATTAATGATCACCCTATGCTAACCAGAGCTAAAGTTGGTATCTTTAAACCAAAAGCCTTTTATGTTGAAACCGTGTTCGAACAAAAAACTTTTCAACAAGCCTCTAAATATCCACATTGGCTATCTGCTATGCAAGATGAAATATCAGCTCTTAATGAGACTAATACTTGGAAATTAGTTTCACCTCTAAGAGGGGCTAAAATTATTGGGTGAAAGTGGGTCTTCAAAACTAAATTAAACTCAGATGACACAGTAAACCGATATAAGGCTCGTCTTGTGGCAAAAAGTTATGACCAAACAGAGGACATTGACTATGATGAAACTTTCAGTCCAGTTGTAAAACCAACATCAGTTCACACTACTCTTTCCTTGGTCATCTCCTTCGGTTGGATTGTTAGACAACTTGATATAAGTAATGTTTTCCTATATGGTGACCTAACATAAACAATATTTATGTAGCAACCTCTAGGATTTATCAGTTCTTCTCATTCCTCTATTGTTTGCATGTTATACAAAGTCTTCTACAGTCTCAAGCATTCTCCTCGGGCTTGGTATACCAAGTAACACAATGTTTTACTAGTTTGGGGTACATCACTATTTGTCTGCTGCGCGCACTCCTCCATTATAGTATACTGGTTTATGTCGACGACATTATCCTCACTGGTAACTCTGGATCTCTGTTAGATCAGCTTTTTGCTTATCCACATTCACAATTTAAGGTTTGAGATCTCAGACCACTATCATTCTTTCTTGGGATTTCAGTTACTCACACTCCTACTGAAAAAAGTTTATCGCAAATTTCGATACATCTATAATTTGCTTCACAGGGATAAATGGTATCTTGTAAATCGGTTCCTACACCCATGGTTTCGGGACCGATATTATCCAAAAATTTGGGTAAACCACTCCGTGATGGTTCTCTCTATCGTAACATTGTTGGTAGTCTATAATACTGTTGTTTTACTCGACCCGATATTGCCTTTACCGTCAACAAGGTTTCACAATATATGCATGCACCTTCAGAAATTTATTGGCAAGCCGTTAAGCAAATTGGGAGATAACTTCAAGGTACTTCATCTTTAGGCATCTTTTTCTCACCATCTCCTTGTTGTAATTTTACCTGCTATACGAATGCGGATTGGACTTCTTTCCCAGATGATCGTAAAAGTACAAGTGAATTCTGTATTTTTTTGGGGACTAATCTTATCTCTTGGTCCTCTACTAAACAAAAGATCGTTTCACGCTCCAGCACCGAATCTGAATATCGTAGCATAGCAAATGGCACAACTGAAGTTCTATGGCTACAATTATTATAAATGAATTGGGTATTGTCTCCACCAAAGTACCCCTTATCCTCTGTGATAATTTAAGTGCAACGTACCTTAGCTCCAATCATGTGTTACACTCCAAATCCAAACACGTTGAGATTGACTTTCATTTTGTTCAGAAAAAAGTCCTCAAAAAGACGTTGTTGGTCAAGTTTACTTCCTCGGAAAACCAACTCGCCGATGCTCTTACGAAGCCCCTTCCACTATCGATGTTCTCTAATTTTACATCCAAGATCTTCGGCTTATGACCTTGCTCTTGAGGGGGCATGTTAGCATATATACTGTTTTAGTCACTTCAAGTATCTCAACTAGTTTAACAGTGATCAAATACATTCAAAAGCTTACCTCGGTGTGTAATAATCTGGCGGCAATCGATGAGCCTGTTCTGGTAAAAGATCAGATCATATACTTATTCACTGGTTTGAGTAACGACTATAACTCGTTTATGACTGTAGTTTCCAATCGCTCGGTTGAATCATCGATCAAAGAACTCCACAGCTTACTCTTAAGCTATGAATTTTGACTAAACAAGCAACACTCATCCCTTTCCTTACCACCGCCTCTTGCTCAGTCTGTGTTTGTTCTGCCTCGGCCACCTCCTTCATATCAGGGTTCTCTTCCTCTTGCACTAAGTGTTTTGGGTCATCCGACAGGCCCAACCCAACATTGGCGTCCTCCTCGCTAGAACTCCTACTGGCCCAAATGCCAGATCTATGTTTTAAGGTGGGCCATAGTGCTGCTGCTTGCTACCATCGTTTCAACATTTTGTTTTGGCCTGCTAACCGATCAATGAATACTATCATTATACCTACTCTTCCTACTGTAATCTCAATTCCATCTCTCAACCATCCAAGTCAGCTCCCTGTGCAGCGGTGTTTATATTCTGGTGCCTCAAATCACTTCACCACTGACCCAGCGATGACCTCCTCTGCTACTCCTTACACGAGATCAAACAAAATCTTGGTCACTAATGGTAAGGGCGTTTCGATTTCTTCGGTTGGTCATTCGTTGGTCTCCACTCCTTCTGGTCGGAACCTTCAACCTCGTAATACTATTCATTCTCCCTATATTTCTCAAAATCTTCTTAGTATTCACCGTTTATGTGCTGATAACAATGTGATAGTCTCATTTTTTCCATTTCATTTTGTTGTTAAGGATTTGATGTCCAAGATAATCTTGCTGCGCGGCCCCTTCCTTGATAGCCTATATTTTCTGCTAGCCCCTTCTCGGTCTTTGATAACTCTTAAGTTAGAGTTATTTTATACGGTTCTTAGTTGAAAGAACTTATATTAATTGAGTGAATGCAAGAAGCAATTGGTAAAATTTATTGCAATTGTTAAGTAATGCTGCCAAATCAATGTCTTGGTTAAATTTAATATATTTCGTGCATATTTTCTATTTTGAGCAGATTTTTCTCTATAATTTGAATTTTAAATTTTCGTATTTGAATGCAAACTTAATAGCGGGAAGATCAACTCAATTGCGGGAGAATCGTGAAGAAAGAGAAAACAAATCAAGAAAAATAAGAAAATTTGTTGCTCTGAATATGATGAGAGAGAAGGATGATGAAATCATGGAGGAGTAAAACAAATTAATTGAAATTTGGAAAAATGGAAGAAATAGATTTGGAATTAATGGAGCACGTGGAACGAGAGCCTGGACGACTTGGAGAGAAATGGACGATGGACAAAGCTGAGGTGGCGATGGACGATAAAAGACAAATGGACGACTGAGCAGAAAATGGACGACAAAGAAAAAGGACAATAACTGTGGACGACAAAAGCAAATGGACAACTGAGCAGAAAATGAACGACTTGGAAAAGGAGAGCACAAAAAGACACAAAAAACTAAAAGACAAAAGACTGTGGACGACTGGAAAGCGTGGACGACTGGAAAGCGCTAAAAGACAAAGAAGCATGGACAACTACGAAGCGTGGACGACTGGAAAGCACTAAAAGACAAAGAAGCGTGGACAACTGCAAAGCGTGGACTTGGCTGGGAAAAATAGAAAGCGTGGACGACTGCGAAACATGGACGACTGAGAAAAGTAACAGAAGCTGGATTGGCAATTCAAAAAAATAAAGAATGCATGATTCCAGGGATTGGAGAGAGAATCGAAACATGCATAATTCCAGGGATTTGAGAGAGAACTATGGATCACACGCAGAACAAAAGGAGGAGAGATTTGTCGAGGCAAACAGCTCTGGATCTGGAGAAGACGACTGACGATGATTCTTGATCTTTTTCTTCTTCTCTTATTTTTTACTGTCTATGAACAATATTATTTCTGAGTTTTATTTAGTTATGTCTAGTAGCTAAACTTTTCTTCTTGGTTAGGACGAGAGTATTTGTTACGAATTTACTACGATCTCGGTTTGTTTATGCAATTGTTTATTGAACAATTATTTGTGATATTCCTTGCTTAATTCAGATCATATCGATAGATAGATTGATGATTCATGTTTATGTTGTATCGAAAGATAAATATAAATTCTAAGATGCACGAATAATTAATCGGATTAAATTGTTACAACGTAGTTAGCATTAATTCGATTGGCAATAAGAATAGGGCAGTTAGGAAATTCAATGTTAGTTACATTCCTTCAAAGTCGAGAGAAATTCTAAATTGAATTTACCTAGGCAATTCGAAAGAATCCTAGAATTATTTCGTTCTTACTGTTCATAGACAATGCTGCAGAGCATTACCAGAGTATCAGTAGTAAAACTATCGTAACGAAGAAATCGATCCTAGCCAAGGCTTACTTTTATTGATTTTATCTCGTTTATCTTATTTTACTTTGTTATATCGTTATTCAGAGTTTATTTCTAATTATTTTCATCTATCATTTTAATATTTTTATACGATCTTTATAGCAATTAATTCAATTGAGAATATCCTCGTGGGATCGATACTTTACTTACTTATTACTTCGTTAGCGACACGTGCACTTGCGTGAAAGTGTAGAAAATCACTGACAGTCTTCTCCTTTAGCTCTATCCTCTTCAACTACAACTCCCTTCCATCTATGGCATTAGCATCTTAGTCACCCGTTTACTTCTATTGTCAAGTCTCTTTCATTGTTTAATAATATTGCATACTCGAAAAATAGTTTTGAATATGGCTATAAATATTGCCCTCTTAGTAAGACACATAGTTTACCTTACAACAACTCTTTAGCTCGTGCTTCTAAACCATTCTCTTTAATACATACTAATGCTTAGGGACCAGCGTATGATATTTCTGTGATGGTTTTCATTATTATCTTCTTATTATTGGCGATTTCAACCATTATTCTTGGATGTTTCTTCTACAAACTAAAAGCCAAGTAGTTGATATTTTCATTAAATTTTTTTCCTTTGTTAAATTTTCATTAATTTTTTTTCCTTTGTTAAAAAACACTTCAAAACTTCTATTAAAGTTATTCAATCGGATTAGGGTGGTGAATTCTGCTTTATCTCCACCTTCTTCACCTCTGGCGGAATCACTCATCGATTGTCTTGCCCATATACTCCTTCGCAAAAAAGCAGAGTCGAACGTACAAATCGAAATGTCGTCGAAGTTGGGTTGTCCGTGCTGTTGCAAGCGAACATGCCAAGAAAGTATTGGTTCTGTGCTTTCCTTGCTGTGGTCTACTTAATTAATATTCTACTTACCCCTGTCATTCAATCTAGGTCCCCCCATGAAACCCTCTTTCTCTCCCCTCTTATCATCATTTCAGAGTATTCGGACGTTCTTGCTTCCCAAATCTTCTACCATATATTCCAAACAAACTTCATCATCGCTCGGCTGAGTGTCTTCCTTGGTTACAACCTTAAACACAAAGGTTATATTGACTTAAATATCTCTATAGGAAGAATTTATATTTCTCATGATAACCTTTCATGAACAATCTTTTCCCTTTGCCAAGGTGTCTTCCTCTCCTAGCCCACCACTCTCTGACTCTGTCATTGTTCCCTTTCTGCCTCTTATGCCTTCTTGTCCTCCCCATGTTTCGTCTGCATCCTCGTCATCCTCTTTAGTCCTTCCTCCTCTTGTGGCTGAGTCTGGTCAACCATCAAATAATCGAAACACCAATCTGCACCTAATGATTACACTATCCAAAACAGGGGTCTACAAGCCAAAGACCTGAACAACTACACTTGAATCAACACTGCTTGAACCTACAACTTACGTTTAAGCCTCTTCTTATCTTACATGGATGGCTGCTATGAAAGAGGAAATGAAGGCTTTACTTCACAACATGACTTGGACCTTAGTTCCTCTTCTTCTGGACGCTTTCGTGAATGGTTGTAAGTGAGTCTTTAAACTAAAAACTCATCTTGATGGCTCTACTAGTCTTCACAAAGCTTGCCTTGTTGTAAAGGGTTTTCACCAAATCGCTGGAATTGGTTATGCTGAAACCTTCGGCCCAATGGTTAAACACAAAATGATTCAGGTGGTTTTGTCTTTTGCATTTTCATGACAGTGGCTCATTAAACAACTTGATGTAAGCAATGCATTTCTCCATGGGGACTTGACCGAAACAGTTTTTATGGATCAACCTCTAGGATTTCAGGATCCATCTTGCCCTTGCTTCATCTGCGGCCTTCACATGGCTCTTTTCAGTCTCAAACAATTAGGGAGAGCTTGGTACCACAAACTATTTTCTGCTCTCCTCTGTTCTGGTTTCTCTGTTGTACGTGCTGATCCTTCTATGTTTGTTTATAATGTTGACAATGGTATGATGGTCATGTTGATTTATGTTGACGATATATTTCTCACTTAGACTGATCCTCTTCTTATTTACTGTCTTGTTTTCTTCCTACATTCAAAATTTGCACTCAAAGATCTCAGTACTGCTTAGGTTGGTGATTCTGTATGGCTAGATCAGACTACTTATATCACACAACTTCTAAACTAGTCTAATATGCTTAATAGTAAACTGGTTTCAACTTCTATGGTCACTGACCCTATTCTCTCTATCAACAATGACTCTAAACGCCAAGATGGTTCAATCTTTCGTTAGCTCATTAGAGGTCTTTAATATTGCTCCATTACCAGGCATGATACTACTTCCGTGGTGTTTCTATCTAAATTAATCCATATTCTTTATTTGTTTAGACTCTTGGAACTGATTTTGATTTTTTTCTCCTAGAATGTTGGCTAGCCCCAATGGAGCTTCTTGCTATAGCCGATTAAAGCTACAATAGGTATGTGAACGGTAATTATTAGTTATAACCATCTTACTTTTGGATATAAGAATCCATAGATGAAGTAGAGCGTTTAGGTCCTTACAAGTGGAAATTATCATAAGATGTGCAATTATTCAATTCACATATGGTTAAATCCACGCAAGAGCTACTTTGGGTGAATTTCTTGGAGGAAGAGTGCGTTGTAAAGAGGGAAGATGAATTTTGGAGAAGAGGAGGCTGGCTCTGCACTCTTACCTCCTTTATCACTTAACATTCATTTAGGGGCCTTAGTTGGTAATCTTGGTTGTTTCCCTCTCGACGATGAAGCTTATCCCCCATCATCTCATTGGTTGACCTTGAATCTTATAATTTTGTGGTCATATCTAGTATTCAGAGTTTGCCTCGATTTGGTACCGTTCTCGCAGCACGCACCGAAACATTGCTCCTAGATGTCTAGTCAATTGTTGCTCCTTAACGTGTTTTAGGGAGAACCGCTAGCTTTGGATTCGAGTGACAGTTCACCCCTAACCACAAACTCATCTGTTGATTCTTCAACATTATTCGGTTCCGACCCCCACTTATTTTCACCCAAGATTCATCTCAGTCATAGATAGATCACATAGGTTCAGGTCCATAAGCAGTGACAATTGCCCTATGAAGATTCGCTTTCGCTACGGCTCTAATGGGTTCCCTTAACCCAGCCACTGCCTATAGAAAAAATAAAATGGAGAGCAGAGAACTTGAGAGAAACTTTTTCTTGAAATGTTTTGGCTATTCCGTTAAATTTGTTAAAACGCTGAGAACTTAAGACTTCTCCTTCAAAAAATAAACCCAAATTTTTTTGCTAAAATCATCAATGAAGAGGAGAAAATACCAATTTTACAGAATGAGAAAGACTTAATTAGTCTGTGCATCAGCATGAACAAGTTGAAGCAATTTACTTGCTATTGATGTCGTCTCCTTCCGAAAGCTCTTTCAAAATTGTTTACCAACACAACACCTTTTGCATAACTGGTCTTGTTGGTCTATGGATGATAAACCCTTCAATATTCTTTAAGTGCAGGAGATTGTCAAACTGCATGGAGTGCCAGTTTCGATTGTCTCAGATCGAGATCCGAGATTTACGTCGAAGTTCTGGAAGAGTCTGCACAAAGCTATGGGAACTTAGCTAAATTTCAGCACAACATTTCATCCTCAGACTGATGGTCAAACGAAGAGAATGAATCAGATTTTAGAGGATATGCTCAGAGCTTGTGTGTTGGAATTTCAGGGATCGTGGAGTAGGTATTTGCCACTGATTGAGTTCTCTTACAACAATAGCTTTCAAGCTACCATCGGTATGGCTCCGTACGAGGCATTGTATGGTCGAAAGTGTAGATCTCCGTTATATTGGGATGAGATTGGTGAAGCTAGTATTGTTGGTCCCGAGATTTTACAGCAAATGACAGAGAAGATTGCCGTTATCAGACAACGTATTGAGATAGCTCAGAGCCGACAGAAGAGCTATGCTGACACTAGACGGAGGGAATTAGAGTTAGAAGAAGGCGATGAGGTTTATTTGAAGATTTCTCTGTTCAAGGGAGTTATGCGATTCGGAAGAAAGGGCAAGCTAAGCCCTCGATATGTGGGGCCCTTCCCTATTTTGAAGAAGATTGGGAAGATGGCGTATCGACTGCAGCTTCCGGCTTCAATGGAAGGTATCCACAATGTATTTCACATGTCTATGCTACAGAAGTGTCTGCGCGATCTATCACATATCGTGGAGGCAAGAGAGATCGAGGTACAGCCTACCTTGACTTATGTGGAGAAGTCGGTACGTATTTTAGAGTCTTCCATCAAGGTCTTGCGCAATAAAGAAATTCCGCTAGTCAAAGTCTTATGGCGGAACCACGACATGGAGGAAGCTATTTGGGAGCGACAACAAGATATGATGTCCAAGTATCTTGAGTTGTTTGTATGATCAAATTTTGAAGACAAAATTTAAATAAGGTGGATGAAATGTAACACCCGGTTCATTACGAGATTTTATTATTTTAGTATAAGATGGCATTTTTGTAAATATGTCAAATTAAGTTCATTTTGCGAACAGAAAGCGTTATTAGAATTCTAACGGTTAATATGGATTTTAGGAAAAATACGAGAATTTTTGGAGTTGTAACGCAAATTATGAGGATTTTATGTTTCTCGTAAAATAAAAGATATTTTGGTAAAAGTAGTAAATGAGGTTCATTTTGCGTACGGACAGTTTTAATAGAACCCTAATAATAAGTTGGATTTATGGGCGAAATAAGGAAAATTTAGAGAAACCGAACCGTTAGCTAAATAACGAAACAAAGGACGAAACAAATAGAAAATAAGTGAAGAGGGCAAAAGAAATTGTCAAGTCAAATTTATTAAAAACAAAGTTTCTTTCTTTCTCTCCAGCACTCTCCAGGGCAATTTCTTTTCTTCCTCTTCACGGCGACCTTCGACTTCGGGCGATTTCCTCCTCAAAGCTTTGACTCGTTCTTTACGTTTTCTCTTTCAATTCCGACCCTAGGTATGATTCTATAGTTTTGGAAGGTTTATGTTCAGTTTCTACGAAGTTAAACGATTAAGGTTTCGTTTAGGGTTTTGTAAAAAACGTGATTTAGGGTTTGAAATCGAGAGGTTTACTGTAATTATGAATATAATGGACGTATTGGTGGTTTTTGGATGAAGTTAGTAGAATTATTGATGAATATTAGAGTTTTGGTTGGATTGGAAAAACTTAGAAACTCTATTAATGGAGGTTTTGGTAAGTTGAGCGCGAAATGCTTGACGAAATGCCTCAATAAAGTATTTTAGAGTTTTAAGAAATTTCTTTAGTTAAGAGTTTCGTTAGTTTGGACGCTTAAAGGTTTGAACGTGATTTAACGACGATTGTTGTGAATTTGCCTTAGGTGAACAACTCTCGTGGACGGAGCTTGAGTTTCAACGGACGTGAGGTAAGTTCTCGTGACTTACTATGGCCGATTGGCCTACACCGTACGTCGAAGTTTTGTCGAAGAACATTGGTGATTCGTTTGTTTAAATGCTTTGGTTGGGTAGTTAGGATTAGTTCTTTTATAGGTTATGCTTTTATTGTCTCGATGGTATGTACGATGTTTGTTTACTTTAAGCACGTAATTGTTCATGCATCATGGTTTTCAATTATGCATAGAAAATGAATTTCCGCACTACGTTTTCATGAAAAAAGATGTGACCCGAAAGGGGGCTATTGATCTATTGTGAAGGCCGAGAGGGGCTTGTCACAATACCACATCGCCTAAAACGAAATGAATCTACGTAATCTGTTATCTGGTTATGCGAGGTGGGGCTCAGGCACGGCTGTATACGGATGTGAGCGTGTACCCCCCCGCTAGGTAGAAAGGGTTGTCCGACCGCCAGATTGGCCCTCTCCATCTAGCGGGCTGAGATCTCGATGACATTCTGTCTGCGACGTAATGATAAGAAAATATTGCATGATTTCTGAACCTTATGTGCACAACATGCATCTGCATTTACGAAACTTGCTGAGCCTTTATCTCATAGTTGTCTGTATGGTGTAGGAGATCTTGATACAGGTGAGGACGAGATCCCTCCACCCGAGGAATGATCAGTTGAAGAAAGATGGCCCGTGGGAGTGTGCTAGGCAGTCGGTGCACTTTTGACCTGTGAGGATGTATGTAAGTATTTTAGGGACACGATGTTAGAAATGGATGATGATTATGTAGTTGATCATATTAGGATGTTTGAGATCTGGATAGTGGATATGTTATGTTTTGATGTTTTGGAAACCTATTTTATAAACTGTTTTTGGAAAGTCTTTTATTGAAAAAATACTGGAACTGTTTGGTGATTTAAAACAGTGGGAGTTGTTTAGTTTTAAACAGATCCACGCAATTCATTTTTACGAAAGTTTATTACGTTTTTAAATACGTTCAAATATATGTTTTGGGTCATTTATTTAGTGGTTGATAAAATGATAATTGAGTGAAGTTATGATTTTATGTTGAATTGCTTAGGGTGTATGAGATGTTGGAGTTAAAGTAGAAGAGGAAAAGGGAGTGTAATGTATGTCATATGCAGGGGAAGTAAGAAAGAAAGAAGAAGAAGAGAGGGGCAAGCTGCCTGGAATTTTGGATTTCAGGGAGGTTGCCGATCAATCGCCTGAGGAGGCGATCGATCGGCAATTACGGTTGCCACTCTCTGGAAAATCCAGAGAGTGTGGCGATCGATCGCCCAAGGGTTGGGCGATCGATCGGATGAAGTGGGGGCGAACGATCGCCCCCTGTATATTTTACACAGCCGATCGATCGGCTATGCATGGACCGATCGATCGGCACATGTTTTTGGGGCGGAGTCTCCCTTTTGCCCTCGGTCCCTTTCTGTATTTCGCCTCTGTTTGTTTTAATTGTTTTATAAATTATTTCAAGTTTTATTTAAATGGTTTTAAAAATAGTTTTCAACGCTCTAGACCTCGATTTAATGAGTCAACATTATTAAGCTCACTTAGGGTTATAAAAATTTAAATTTACACGAAAAAATTAGGAATGGGTAAGGGTCGCTACAACTGCGCTCTCTTACGAAATGACTCTACTATTCATTGTCGAGATTTTGACGCTCTCGACCTCTTCCTTTACATTTTCCATGTCCTCGCCCCCGTTCTCTTCCTTGTTGGCTTCTCCCATGTTCATTCTCTTTTTCCTTCACCGAGAGCTTGGTGGCTAGGACTTGATCGACCAACTCTTTCTTCTTGTTGATTTTGTCTTCATGAGCTTGTAAAGAACCCATGACTTGGTCAACCGTCATGGTAGCTAAATCTTTGGACTCCTTGATAGCTACAATCACATAATCAAACTTTGAATATAATGAGCATAGAACCTTTTCTTGACACGAACATCTTCTATTCTTTCTCCATATCTTTTTATTTGGTTTATGATCGTCAAAACCCTCGAAAAGAAATCCACTATGGACTCGGATTCTTTCATTCACAACACTTTAAATTCTCCTCTTTGGTTATTTTTGATCCTATATATCCAAATACATCTTTTGCTGCGTGAAAGTTGTCTTGTTTGCATGTTATGAAAATGGGTAATAGGGCGGTGATGATACGTTCTTTGGGTTTCAAATTCTTAAATCTGATTAGGGTATGTTTATTGGTTATGGTTACGGGTGGTGTCTTCGCAGAGCTTGCTCGCCAGCCACCCGGGGTAACGCTATTGGATCTTTGGATTGCTATTACTTCTACTCTCTCTTGATTGATGAGGTTCTGCTGAATTTTTGAATTGCCTTTTTCTATGCTAGTGTTGTCGCGATCCGGAGGCAGGCCGACCTAACAAAATGCCGGGTCGGGCGACCCGATCGCCTATCTCAAGGATTGGTTCGAAGCGGAAAATTTGAACATAAATCAAAACCTAGAAACCCACATAGTGTTTATTGATATAATAATGCGATAAAGAAAAGTTCAATAAGATCCAAATATTCAAATCTAAATATTCAAATCTAAATAAGTTGATATTATATAGACTCAAATGAAAAGAAATACTTACTAGAGAAATAAATAAAACACTCAAACTAGAAGGAACCAAAATGAGAAAATCCCACCAAACTCCACCCATTGATCAATCTTATCCTTGCTTGGAAAGGGAAGAGGTCATCTGTGGTGAGTGACTAACTCAGTAGAAAAATTATATGCATGTAAAAGTTCTTCAACCTTTCGTCTCAAAATATGATCAAATATGAAATGGTTTTCAAGAAAAACTATTTCAATCATTTCAAGAAAACTTGCTCCGCGAGCAACTGATGTGCCATTATTTAAAAATGTTGTTGTATATATAGACAACTATACCAAACTAGACCATCATCATATGTTTTAAATAAAAATCACCTCAGTAAAAAAATGACACAAAATTAGACTTGCAAAACCAAGTTAAGATAACACCAAATAGGATCGGTTCTTTCTCGGATTAATCCGAAGAGAATCCCAGTAACGTAAAGTATATTTGAATCAATTCTTAAACAAATACCATGAAAATTGATAGAGAACTTACTAGACGTGTGAGAGAGTCTCTTAAATTTTCACAAGAAAACTCACTCAGATGAGAGAGTTGTGCACGAACAACCTTGGTCGAGAAGTCAATTTAAGTACTTTCAGATGAGTATTGCTTTAAGAAAGATAACTCCAGCTTAGGGCCAGGTTTACCACCCTCCTACTATGATTCCAACTTCAAAAAGAAGGAGAGAAAATGTGTCAATTGAGAGTCTACAAGCAACCAATGACTTGGAGACAATGGAGAATCACTCCGCTCGGATATTACATCGAGGGTACAAAACTAGGCAACTATGCTGGATTTAAGCATTTTTCCTCTAACTTTTGGTTTTTGGTGTTTTCTAATGATCGCTATGTGTTCGACAGAATTCCGTAGAGAGACCGCCGTCGTTTGTGGGCGGATGGGGAGGGCTGTACACGTTGAACGTGTTCGTGGTGGGGTGGGTTTTGGTGGTGGGATTTGGATTTGGTGGATGGGCGAGTATGCTTAACTTCATTCAACAAATTCACTCTTTCGGTTTGTTCACTAAGTGCTATCAATGTCCTAAGCACAGCCCTTGAATTTAGATGTATACTGTTTGTAAAGACATGGCTTTCTCTCTCTATCTTCTCTCTCTTCCTTTTTTCTATCTCTTCTAAGAGATATTGGTGATGGGTTTTTTCAAGGAGGTGTGATGATCATCTTTGCCACCTCTATACAAATCTACAATTTCACGTTTATGGGTTCTCTCTTGTTTTTTTTTTTTTTTTTTTTTTTTTTCTTTTTATTTTTTTTTTAGAAATATCATAACAATTACTGATTTTTTAACGAGTAAAAGGAAAATAAAAAATTAAAAATGTACCAGGTACTATGAAGGTGAAAAGACCAAAGAGTGTAACTGAAGTGATTCTAACATTTTTCTTCTATTTAACTTGTTTTCTCTCTTGGTTGTATGAGCTTTATAACTACTGAGTATGAGCAGCAGGCATCGAAATTTGTAAGATTGTTATGCTCTTATTTGTATCTCCCTAAAATCAAATTTATATTTGAGGCTCAAACAATGCATGAATGAAAATGGCATCATCATTCTCTAAAATAATCCAATGTTCAATTCTGTGACTGAAAGATGAGTATTCTGAGCTTATGACTTTCCAATTCCACCACTCATGCAAACAGATGTTTATTTCATAGATGTGCGCCTGCAGCGGCCAAGCATTTCACTTACTTGAGCGAGTAAAAGATAAAGTTAGGAATAGTCTATATTTCCCCCCTTCTCTCCTCTCCTTCATAGCTCTACAACACTCACATAATAATCTTTGCATTAGTGTGTTAGGCATAATTAGTGCGTTAGGTAGTGATCCCATTCCCATATTCTATTTGATAACATTATCTTTTAGGTTTAGGTTTTGAAAAAAATAAAGAGAAAAGTGAAACAAAAAGAGGGGATTAAGAATAGAGTTAGTCAAAAGCAACAAATAAAGGAACTTATGTCTATGGTGTCACAATCTACTCACCCACCAAATCACCATCTTCTTCCTTTTGCTTGCATGCTTCTGCCTTAGCCGATGCAAATATCCACGTCGCCTTCATCTGCTTGTCAATCATTTGTGCTGCGTAGTAGGGCATGCTCACTCGCTTGCCTCGTTTGCATTCTCTGACGAACCGCAAGCAGTCCATCAAGCTCTCCTTTGCCATCCCTTTCATCTCATACGCCTGTGATCTTCTCCACAAGCTCTTCCCATGCGCCTTCCCCTCACTCGATGATAAACACAGGGCTCTTGTTGTCTCAGAAATGGCGGCATCTGCATTCTTCATCAGCAAATAGCACTGAGCTCTGTTGCTATGGAGGACCATCCTCTCCTTCCTCATCTTCAATATACACAAATTCAAAGCTTCTGAGTACTTCTCTACTGCCTTTTCCATCTCTCCCCTTTGGAATATCTGCTTTCCTTCTTGTTTCATGCGACCAATCATTTCCTTTCTCTCTCTAACTTGTTCCTCATCCAGTAACTTCTCTCTCCTTTTTCTCTCCACCTTCGCGTCCCAGATTTTCTCTAGAGCTCTCTCACGTCTTCTGCTCTTCAGTTTCAGATTTCCATATTTAATTTTATGGTAATCTTGTAACAGTGTTCGAGTGATCGCGTCGCCTACTTTCTGTCGATCACCATCGTTTCCGCTTTCAAGCTCAACCAAATCGGCCAGAGGAAGAATTGCAGTCTCAAAGGCTCCATTGACGTATCTTGTTTCTGGGTCCTTCAGTATTAGCAAGATGCTTTCAATAGCCATGTACTGCGACTCATCCGAGGATCTCGCTGTATTGCAGAGAGTTTCAATCACTGTTCCCACTTGTGCTAGGGTTTTTCTTCCTTTCTGGAAGTTGCAGAGAGTTCTTATCAGCTCAACTCCTCTACCCGACATCTCACATAGCTTCTTCAAGAATGACGTATTTTTACAGATTAAACTGAGCGTGAGAGGTCTTTCTTTGCATGCAAAGCAGTTGAGAAGATAAAGACTCCACTGCTGAAGCTGTCTTCCCCATTCTTCTGCTTTTTTATTCTCCATCTCCGACCCTCCAATCCCTCTAGTCAGAAGATCGCAGTGGTATTTCAGTCTCCTCGATTCTTCAACACTGATGAAATTATCGTACACGTTGTTTAAACATGAACATGATACTGCCATACCCAGTTCTATGAGCTCGCCTTCGTACTCTGCAATGGCGTCCAAGGTCTTTTCATGGCTGGCTAAATGACCAAGCGCTCGAAACCCAACCCTTTGCTCCACCCAACTGATCTTTCCTCTCAACAGCTCCATTAATGGTCGAACAACGCCTGAATTAACTGCCATTTCTGCAAATTGAGGCTCGTTCATAGTGTAGGAACCGATGATATGAGTTGCATAGTAAGGGGTATAGATATTCTGGTTTCTAAGCAGCCATTGTTTTTGCGTTACCCCGCGGTGAACAAGCTTCCCCATGCATTCAAAGATTCCAAGGGCAGGGAACTCTGCGTTATCAGGGTCTGCCATGGCGATTCTCCACAGAGCATTTAAAGCGAGAACATTTTCTTCTTCGTCTCTTAGAGGTATTTCTCTGAAGCATTTTTTGAGTTTACGAGTTCGGTGGAGCTGGTCTACTTCCTCCATGGCGCAGAAGAAGCAACATGCAGCTTCAGTGGAAGCTTTTCTGGCAGGTTTTTTGCTTTCTGGAGATTTCATGGCTTTTAGAGAGCTCAGAAGCTTTAATGCAGTTTTTCTATTCGATATTGGGAAGCATATAAAGAAGCAAAGTGGAGAGGGTCACTAGTGATCAAACTTTTCCAGCTTCGATATTAGCACGGATGACCACTATGTTGTCAAATTTATGTGACAAATTAATATGCTCGTGATAATATACAAGTATAGTTTACTTAGTTTGCGAAGTAATAGTTGACGTTGGATGATGTTCATCACTGTTCAAATTAAAACGTGAACGTGTTTAAAAGTAGCTACTCATTAATTAACTCAGTGGAGTCCAAACAAATGGGCGCCATCATTGCCTAAACCTAGTAAATGGAATGGAATGGGACGTTCTGGCTTTGAGTTCTCTCTTTTGGAATGGTATGCTCCTGCAAAGTAGACATTAATCAAAGCAAGAAAGCTTCAGTTAAGCCAATCTTTCTACGTTTTTTAAGCTCGAAAGGTTGAAAGAGAAGCCCGGGGTTGCTGTGGGTGAAAAAGGAGTCATGATGAAGGTCATTTGGGGCCCTTAAGTCTACCTGATCTTCATCAGGATGTTCTCGTGCGATGCAAAAGTAGCAGCTTTTCTGATCAAAATATACTCACCAGTACATGTGGGGGTGGTCTCAAGAAAATGCGGCCAACGGTTGTTTCCATTTTGAGCCAAAGACCTTGTTTTATAATCTGGTCGTTTTTATACAACATGTTGGTTGGCGTGCCTCGCCTGGCCTCATTTGTCAACCCTCATCCCCACCATTTCCGTCGTAAACACTGTTTGCAGCAAAAGTTACTTGTGATTAACTCTTGGATTAAGTTAATTCCGAGCTTGGCTCATATTAACTCCTGTGATTAATCCACTTGTTTGACCATAAGCAATTGAAACTTGTAGCAATAAACTTCATTAACACAAGTCAGACGAACCTCTGCATGCTTCAACCTCACTTCACTCTTTCACTAAAATAAATAAATGGATTTCTTCACAACCTGTCTCTTCGCAACAACTCCTACAAATGGCATTATTTGCTCAGTTAAAATTTACAAGCAATTTTTATAGTTAAAACAATTTAGACCTTCAAGATGAAAAGAGATTGTCATTCCAAATCAGCCTCTCCCTGCACCACCTTGCCTGTGGTTTCTGAAATACCTTAGAAGTGTTTGTGCCTGCAAATAATTTTCTTTGTTTGTTAGAGAGAGAGAGGGAGAGAGAAAAAGAGAGAGGGAGAGAAGCAGGCACCTTTTCTCTTGCCCTGGGAGTGCCAGATTGTGACAATGCCACTAATGGAGGGACTGCTCCTTCCTGAAGAACCTTACTGCAGAATCCATTGCTACTCGTGCACAGCTGCAACAATGCGGCAGCCGCATTCTCCTTCCCTCTAGCAGAACCGAGCTCAACAACCTCCACAAGCACAGGGATTCCACCCTCCTGACCAATTGCTGTTCTTCCCTCAGGTATCGTGGCGAGATTGGCCAACACAGCAACTGCTTTGTCCACCATTCCAGCAGCTGGATCCATCAACTCCACCAGATGTTTTACAGCTCCAGCTTGTACAATTCTTGCCTTGTTTTCGTGAAATATTGACAAATTAAACAGCGCGGTTGCAGCATCTTTCTTTCCCCTTGGAGTTCCATTTCCCAGCAAATCAACAAGAGGTACTATTGCCCCTGATCTTCCAATCTTTATTTTGTTTTCTTCAATCACTGACAGGCTGAAGAGAGTAGCCGCTGAATTCTCCTTTGCCTCGGGACTCCCAGTTTGAAGAACTTGGATGAGGGGTTCAATTGCATTGGCTTGGGCAATGATAGTTTTATTGTTATCATTGATTGATAAGTTAAGAAGAGCTGTCACAGCATGCTCCTGGATTTCTGCGTCCATCGACGTGAGCAAATCAACTAATAAGGTAATGACCCCACACTTTGCAATCACAATCCGGTTATCCATATTGTGCTTGGCCAGTAGCCGTATATCTGCAGCTGCCGCTCTTATAGTCTCTAGTGAAGGGTTCTTCAAGTCCTCAGCCAGCTTCTCAACCTGGGCTTCAACACCAGAAAGATCTGGCCTAGTTTCAATTGAAGAAGAAGAAGAAACTATTCTAGGAATAAACCTATCAGATGGTCGGCGCCACAGATTATGACTTCGTGATCTTGTCTCCATTAGTTTGGGAGGAAACGGATCAGATTCTCTCTGCGAAGTGTTTGTCAATGCATCAGGCTTCAGCGGCTCTACTTTTACCTCTGCAGAGGCATCAGCGGCACATCCTGTCATGGTTGAAACCAGTGAGGCTACGGCATCTTCTGAATCTTCTCGAGGAAAATCAGAAACTGCATTGGACGAAGAGGATGTTCTGGAATGGCTTTGAGGCAATTCAGCTCCTGAAGCACCGTGATAATCTGTTCTTAATGGTGTAATAGAAGATTGGATAACTAAATTGTCATCCTCCAACGTATCTACACTATCTTCTGAGGTTGTAAGCGACACTCTCTCAGTATCCAACCCCAGAACATTTACAGGAACAGAAGGTAAGGAATTATCTGGCTGGGGCAGGTTCCTACCTGGCGAACTTAAGATGTTAGCGGGAGAACCTTCAGACCGAGTTGATTCTGGGGACATTGGTGGATAGTTTCTATTATAAGGGAACACTGGTGAGTCTCGGTGTACCACAGAGTTTCTGCTGCCAAGAAGGGGAGAGGGCTGGTTTGCACTCACAGACTTCAAGGGATCAGGAAGCTTCACATTGTTCGACTCGCACCAGTTTGCAATCAGTGCCTTAACAGTGTAATTGGGTATTAGATTAGTGTGAGCTAATGTCTGCCTGGTCTTAGGACAAACAGTAAGCCCAAGATCAATCCAATCCTTGATAAAAGCTCGCTCATACGTTTGTCCTGAGGATACAATCACCGGATCTGTCATCAGATCAAGGGACAGAGGACAGCAGAAATCAGGAGGTATTGAAACTGGGCTATAGTTCTCGCTCTGCTTCATCGTCAAAAGGCGCTCATGCATGCATGTTACAAGAGTAATCATTTGTTCGATATATTCAGCTTCTCCAGTCTTTTCAGCTTGCTCAGCATTCTCTTTCAACTTCTCAAGCGCTACAGCCTCAATTAGAACTTCCTGGTTAGACCTTAAGTTCAAGCACCCTGCAATTTTTGCCAATACCTCTGAACTAGGTGCAACACCCTCCACTTGATCTCTAAGAGCATCTTTAAAAACAATTGAGGACTGTTCATGTCTGACGTACCTTATTTTCTGAACACATTGCTGAAAAGAAAACAAAACTGAGATTTTCCTCAAATTCAAGTACAATACACTATATGGTTCCCTAAATAAATATCAAACCAGATAAATGAACTGTCGAACTCCGTCTACAGCTAAAAAGGTAATAAAAATATCGAGTAACTTTCCTCAGATCCTACCTCCAGAGATGAGTTTGATTCAACAAAGATATCTTCATGAGATGCCTGAAGAAACTGAAAAAGATCAAGGCTGATTTTCTGAATCCTTGAAATCAATGTATCACTTAGCAAAACCTAGAAATAGAAAATGAGAAAGCAGACAATCAGTCACACCTAAACAGATACAAAAGGGTCGAAAAAATTACTACAGATATGACAAATATATAACAATATTGAAATAGATCGCGCTAGAAACTGCCATTTACTTAGTAATCCAGCGAATCAAAATAAACTCCATGGTAAACCAAAATGTGATCACACATAGCTTCAAAAATAAAATATATTTCCCGGCGTTCTCTAATCTCAAGCAAGCAGAGAGAAGAGAGAGAGAGAGAGAGAGAGAGTAATTTTACAGAGAATATAAAGGATTCGAAGTCGCTATGCGTTGAGAACGTAGTCACCATAGGTCAGCAAGTACCAAAACCAAATAAATCATGCTAAACCTCAGACACAAAGTTAAGCCAGCTTGTACTAACTCAAATAAATTTTTTTCAGTTCCTATTATTGTCTTTCTCAGGAAGAAAACATGTCTAAGCAAAGTAGAAAATTTAGATTAGTTATTTAGTTTTTTTATAAGAAAAAATTTAGATAAGTTATTAGTCACTCATATATATGATAGAGTTCTAATGGACTTTACTAGAGACGACAAAATGTTAAGATTAATGAGAGTCATTTGTTTGTCTTTTAAGATTTGTAGATGATAGTTTAATTATGTATTTTAATATTATCTAGTTGTTTATTTAAAGGGGAGATTGTAGGATTAAAGGTTATCAATAATTTAGAAAAATTCTTGTAGGGGAGAGCTAGCAAACCTCTCGAATATTTATGAAAGAGCTAGCAGACCTCTTGAACGTCTGTCTTATTTTGTAATTTTATTTTTTATTTTTATTTAATTATATGGAGTTAGTATCAAAATTTCTTCCACAACATAAAATAAAAACATAAATACAATGCTATACAAAAACTTAAGTATTGGGTTAGTATCATTTTGCATGGAACTCTAACATGTCCATTACTTCTCACATATTTTTAAGGCTAGGTTAAAAGCATACACAAGTTTCATATGGTTCTAAAAAATGAAATCTAGAATCATTATATTAACATAAAGATTGGTTTTGAACTAGAATAATTCCTTGTATATGGAACGACACAAATGCGAGAACATAAAGGAAATCATGTTTTCATGAAGCATATCAAAAATACAGAAATCATAAACTCTAAAAGACAGTTTAACTCCCATTAAAACATATTTAATATAAGAGGTTACTTTTCAAAAGGTGATTGATGCCAAACCAAGCTAAATCTGGAGGTTAATTTTCAAACATATTTAATCTAAGAGGTTACTTTACAAAAGGTGATTGATGCCAAACCAAGCTAATTTTGGAGCCCTAGGGCATAAGTAAAATTGAAATAATTGGCAGATGCTAACTAATTAGGATGTGCTTCACTATATGATCATATTATTTTTACCTCAAATGAAAAAATTCACCAATCTCGTCTGAAGTATTAAAAGGAAGTCATAAAAACTTACGAAATATAATTTACTTGACAATGACTGCCACTTTTGAAATAGCTCTTTCAGTTCACCGACAGAATAACAAAGTTCTTCGAATAACTTGTTCGCTGCTTCTTCAGAAGGTGTTTCTGAATTCAAAACTGCATCAAGTATTGGTTTTAACAACTTCAATATCTCTCCTGTATTTTGATAATACTTTAACACAGGTTCTGATCTTATATTGTCACATGAAGACAGTTGGAAAAATGATGAGATGTGGCTCAGCAGCACTTTTAACAACGTAACTTCCATTACACCTACATTAAAATCATTACATGGATCAATGAAAGAAAAATTAACTTTTGAAATCTAATAGAAAAGTTAACTACATTTGAAAGTAAAAGAGAATAGAAAACTAAACTAAATGGACAATAACTGTTAACTTCAACGCAACAGTTTAACATTTTGTGATAGTTGATAACTGGTATGAGAGCAGGAGATTTTGAGTTGAAATTCATGTCTCATCAAAGTAACTCATTCAAAAATTAAAATATTAGATGAACCTCAACAAGAGTGATATTTTGGATATCAAATTGAAAAAAAAAAACATAATCATAGATTTGCTTTCGATGATTAAATGCAGAAAAAGGCATTGGATTTTATCGCCTTTGGTAAAAATCCGTTTTCTTGCAGTTTTTGAGAGCTGGTTTAATAAAATGCCAGAAAGATTGTATGGTTGGAAAATGGTGCTTCTCTAGATGAGGAAATATTACCAAGATTCTTGAGGTACAAAATGGCATCCCAACCTACGATCCTTTTCTTTTTAAATCTCCTTTTAAGATGGCAAGTGAAGTTTTTTGGGAAGGAAAAGAAGAAAGGAGTTAACCACATCTTATTCTTAAAAAACAAGGGAGTCTTGGAATAGACAGCTTTGAAGGCAGTGACAAGGCATTGTTGGAGAAGTGGGTGAGGAGATTTTCTTTGAAGGATGACTCTTATGGCATAAAATGATTAAGAGCAAACATGACACAAACTTTTGGATGGGCGACTAATCTCGTTGATTGTGTCTCTTTTCAAAATTCAAGAAAATATTTTAATTTCTTTGCATATTTTCAGGAATGCGTTGCTCTTAAGGTGAGGGGTAGAGACCTGGTTCCTTTCTAAGAAGATAGGTGGGCTGGAAATGTCCTCTCGTAACATTCAGAAATATTTTAATACTTAATTGAAAGAAATCCTAAATTTTTTGTTATCAATTCAATGATTGTTCATTTAAGATTTCAAAAGGAAGAGAATCAAATGAAATATAATCTCATAAATATTGTATAATCTAATAAGTATGAGATTTCCTAAGATTTTATGGATCCAATTCGTAGAGAAAATTACAAATCCAGCTCAATAACTTATGCAAATTTAGAATTTGCTAAATAAAGAGGCTTATCATGTCTTAGATGAAAGCCTTGTTTAATCTCCATCATCTAACCCAGACTATTATATGCCATTGAAAACAACATGGGAAAGCTTCCAAATTAATTCTTCTCCCCTCTGGCTTCCTTCGGAGCCTCATCTATAATATTTCCTTTGCCCAGAAACAGGTCCTGCTTCAATGAAGAGAAGCAGAGACCCAACATCCTTTTCTTCAAATCCAAACTAATCTCACCCGAACAGAATGAGGTAAATCTGAATGGGCATGAAGATGATGACAATTTGAAGGGAAATCTAACCCTCCTCTACCACAAGCCCAACTGTCCAGCAAAACATTCAACCAAAGTTTCCTAAATCGAAGTCTCACCAAATGAATTTCAAAAAAAAAAAAAAAAAAAAAAACTTACCCGTCCCCCTTCTCTCTTGAAAATAAAGAGAATTGAGTGGAGGGAGAAAGCAAAATCAGAGGCCGACTTGCCCACCTTCGAAGTTCAAACTCTGAATCTTGTTTGTTCTACGTCTTGCACGCACACCAGAACCACCGGAAGCTGTCAACGAGCGACCAACCCGTGATACCGCTGACAAAGGTTCCTCCTTTGGGCTTTGACCGAATCGGCAATGCTTCTCCAGCAAATTCCTCTGCGACTGTCAAATACTCAAATCCATCTCTCTGTAAGCACGAAATTAATTACAGGAGAAAGGCCTTAGCTAATTAGAAATTGAGCCCAAACCAATCGAGTTCTTGCCAACCCAACCCAGCACAACCCATTGAGCTGATTCTAACCCGACCGACCAAGTCCAGAATTTAATGACTCGATCCAAAATTTTACCGACCAAGATTTCCCACCATATTTTTTAAGAATTCAATAATTGCACTAGATATTGACAACAAATTACACATAGGTAAAATGGGATGTCTCAATCTTTTTGTGAACATTAACACTTGTTCTTAGAACCGAGGTGATTAAATACTTTAATTTTCATTAGTTTTAACTGCATGTCTTGCACCATAAAGCATAATACAAGATCTATTTTTATATTTAATTCTTGTTTTATTGAAAACACATAGTTGTGGTAATAATGTAAAATAATAAATTAATGAATGAATGTGTGGTAAAAAGACATCATTGCTGAAGTATACTTGTTTCAGTTGGTTTACAAACGTAATTGATTAATGAAATAAATGGTTGCATTAGGCACACAGGAAATGCACTGTGAACATAACTAATATGATATTATTGTAATGTCATTTCATGCCTATTGACATTGATAAATGCATGAGATTTATGAATTTGACACGTGCTTGGTATGCTTGTTCATGCATTCATATTTGCATGAGATTAAACACATAGATGACAAGTTGGCTCACATATGAATGATATTGTTTTTTTGTCTAGGCCCACCTCCGGGTCGTGACATAAATTTATGGTATCATAGTTTAAGTTTTCACTGTTCTTGGAAGTGATCACTTAAAAATTCGATAGTATAGTATATTGGACTTTCATCTGCTGTGCATGAGAATTGTTCTAATACCCGGTGTGAAATTTTGCGTGTGAGTCGAGATGCTAGTAGGAAGACATCTTGTTGTTGTTCACAGGAGGATGACAATTCATTTTCCAATCCACTTGCTCACTGTTAAAGCGCTTAGGATTATTTCTGAATTTTCGTTGGGTAAGTTTCGAAGTTGCTTGTTGAATTTCCTTTCATAAATGAGTCGGTGAACTCATCTGAGTTCCTTCGTGGTTGCGCCTGTTTGCTCCGACGTTATGTATCTCCTCGGTAGTATTGTTCGTTCCTAGAGCATGTTTAGGCTCTTATCATATTCGGTATATGGTTAGAGTAGATCTTTCGAGGTGGGTTTTTTCTCCTTGAGTTTTCCGAGGTTAATCCTCATTGTCCGTTCGCGCTCTAGTTCAGAAGAGATGGTGACGATGGTTCAAATTGTCAAGATCTCATTTTTGACTTTGAGGATTGTCGTGATAACTTCCCTGAGTTGGGTCTCGTTCGGATGTCGATCTCATTCGGGTGGAACAATAACCTATATCCTTTTCCAAGATGTTCCTTTGAATTCCTTCCCATATCCTTAGAGTTTTTTTTTTTTTTGGCTCGGGTGAATATAGGAATCTTGGGTAGCTTGCTTCTTATTTCGTGCCTTCCAGTTTGGTTTTGTTTGGTTGTCCCTGAAAATTTTTCTCAATTTCTTATTGTCCTTGCCTATATTTTGTGTTGACTCAAGCCACGGCTCAACGCTTCCTCGGTGTTCGTGAAGCAAATCCTTTGCATGAAATTTGTTGCCTTGTCGTTGCAAGTTATCTATGAACTCGTTATCATGTCGTTAAAGTTGTACGCTACGACTTCTTTATCATTTCCTAGTTTAGTGAGGTACTGTTATTTCTTGTTGGTAAAGGGAATCCTCTTGTTTCTGTATAAGGAGGTAGTTTCCATTGTTCCTGTCCTCGCGTGGTATTTGTTGTTTCTTGGTCGAGGTTGTATTGGTGGTCAACCTCGTATGCTAGTTCGCAGCTTGACAGGAATTTGGTATCAATGGGTCTGGGTTGGTGGAATCCTGTGACAACGTCCTGTATGGTGGATGTTTGAAGTCGTTTGATTGTGCTCCCTAGTGGACTGTTATGGCAGCCACCCGACCATGAGATTTATTTGTGCATCAATTTACCTTTGGGTTCTACTTTGGTTTCGACCATGACATGCATGAAAGCTTCAACAGTATTGTGGATGTAATCCTTGTTGCAAAGTTGTTCGCTAGGGAAGTTTGTGTGTCTTCGTTTGATGTGATTCCTCTGAGTTATCTCTTGACATTGTTAGAATGTTAGTGTGGAGAAATTTTCAATTTTCCTTGGATGAATCGAATTGTATGATCTGTTGGATGAGTTCTTTGTCTCGTTTTTTGCTTCTCAAATCGACCCTTGGGTGTTGTCGGTTTAGGTTTTGTGTGAGGATGTTTAAGGTAGTTTTTCTTTTGTGTGTGGGCATTTTGAGTTACTGGTCTCAATTTTTGATTTGGCCAATGTCCGACTGCCTTTGTTAATCTTGTGAATTGTGTCCTAAATCGTTCAAATTGAATTGTCGTGGTGTTCCTTAGCAACGTCTTGGATTCTTCGTATCTCGTAGGTGGCGTAGATATATACACTCCAAATTTAATAACATAATATGTTTTTAAAAGTCAAGTTTACTTTTTTTTTTTTATTCCATAATGTTATAGGTCGATATGATAATGTCTTGCGTTAAAATTACAAAGTACAAGACAACCTACAAAATTAGGGTTGGAATCTCCATGGCTAGTTGAATTGGAAACTTGACGTTCCAAGCCATGTGGGGGGGCTAGTACAAATAGATCAGACCAAATAAAAGATTCTGAGTAGGCTGGCAAGTCATCTCCTTGAGATATGAGCAAGAGAGTGTGGGGTCCCTCTATTATGATGAGGGACTCACCTCATCAATGAAATGCACAAGGAAAAAATCTTTCTTCACCTCACTCTTCAGCAAGGTATTCGAATCTTGCTGGTGATTGTCCTCTTGTGAGGAACCCTCTCTATAAATAGAGAGTTCCTGATAAAGGAAGATCATCCAGCTGAAATAAGTCTCTTTTGTGAAAAGAGGAAGATGAAATAGAGAGAATTTGTGTGAAAGAAAAGAAAGAATGTGAGAAAAAATAGGTGAGGTACTTTTGAATATAGTGAAAAATTTGAGAGAGGTGATTTCTCATAATGAATATTTTTTAAAATGATCGATATCTAGAAAAATATTGTAAATCCTATTTTCCATAATGAGATTTTTCTAGACTCGGTGCCCGTGGTTTTTTCTCGATTTGTTTCACGTAAAAATTCTCGGTGTTTATTTTAGCTAATATTTCTCTTACTTCTTGGCGGTTATAATTTTACGGCATGAAAAAAGTATTCCTGGTATTATTCAGATCGCATCTACTATTGTTTCTCGTACCGCTTATTTAGTTTAAGAGATTGGATTTTAAGTGGGATCGTTTGTGACCCTTCCAACCTTTCCTAGGAACTTACATGGAAAGATAATTCGTTTTAGGAGATTGTCTAGTACAATTTTTCTTGAAAATTATCCTGATCAGTACTATCCACATATTACAGCGACGATATTATTATTATTGTTCCCACTATTTTTTTTTTATTCCCAACAAATGGTATCAGAGCCTCATGGTTATAGCGGGAAAGATTTAAATTGAAAAATGCAACAGAAATAATTTCTCACCATGAAAAATTAATAATGAAGGTGCTGTTGCGGAGAGATGGTTGTGCTATGGCCATCGGCGACACACCAACGAACGTTGAAGATGAGAAATGGAACAAAGCAGATGATGATGCAGTTACCATTTTTCATCTTATTCTAGCAAATGAAATTTTGTTAAGTATCTCGAAAATGATAATTACCAAACAGATCTGGGATATGCTGACAAAACTATATGAGAAGAAGTTGTAGTATAATAAAATTTTCTTGAAAAGAAAATTATATACTCTTCGAATGTCAGAATCGATAACAGTGACTGACCACATAATACTCGAAACATATTATTTTCTCAACTTACAGCAATGGAGCACAAAATTGACGAAAATGAAAGAACTGAACTTTTACTTCAAAGTTTATGAAATTCATATGATCACCTCATTATAAATTTACTCAACGGCATTGCAAAAACAACATTGATGTTCAATGATATTGCAGCTACGATTCTTAACGAAGAAAGTAGGCGGAAGAACAAGGAGCACTCTTATTTGGAGGCTTTATCAGTAATGAGAGGGAGATCAAAGGAACGTGGGGCCTCTAGAGCAAACACGTTAGGAAGATCAAAGTCGAAAAGTAAAAAGGGCGTTAAGTGCTATCATTGTAACAGGATGAGTCACATGAAAAAGGATTGCTGGAAGTTAAAGAAAGAATAAGGCACAGAAGGTGCTAAAAGAGAAACGAAGAGTACGACTGCAACTGCCTCTGAGGGTGAAGATATCATTATATGCGAAAATATTGTTAATCTCATGATGAATGAATCACGTTGGGTGGTGACTGTAGAGTATCTTATCATGTTACTTCAAAAGTGAAGTATTTTTCATCTTACACCAGTAGTGATTTTGATATTGTTAAATTAGAAAACAGTTACGTTTCTAGAATAATTGGAAAAAGGGACATCTATATCCAGATCAACACAAGATGTGAATTGGTGCTTAAAGATGTCAGACATGTTCCAGATATTAAACTAAATCTAATATCAATCGGTACTCTTGATAAGGGTGGTTACAAGAACAAATTTGCTGGCAAGAAATGAGAGCTCAGCAAAGGCTTGCTAATCATAGTAAAATGAATGAAAAAATCTAGTTTGTATGTAACTTAAGTGATTGTGAAAGAAGAATTAGTAAATGCTGCACAAGATGACTCGTCCATTGAGTTATGACATAAACGGCCTGGTCACATGAGCGAAAAAGAACTTCAATTGCTTAGTAAAAGAGATTTTTTATCACATCTCAGAAATGAACCTCTTTCAAGTTGTGTTCATTATTTGGCGGGAAAATAACACAGAGTTTCCCTTCATAAGAATTCTACATCAAGGAAACCAGACATGTTAGAAGTTATTTATTCAGATGTTCGCGGTCTCATGTCAACGAAAACGTTACGAGGTGCCCAATACATGCTCACATTTATTGATGATCACTCAAGGAAAGTTTGAGCTTATTCACTCAAGACTAAAGATGAGGTGTTTAACGTTTTCAAACAGTTTTGTTGAAATGTCACATTGCAGATTAAATGAGGATAAGAAATAGAGGGTGAAGATGAAGCCATGTGTCTTAATCTCAAGCGTGGGTGGCTGAAGTCATATCTCTAGTTATAGGAGGGTAAGAGAGATCTGAAGTTTTTCAGAAGAAGGAGAGAAGAAACAGGGGGTAGAGAGGAGAGTTTCTACGGATGTTCTTCTAGGTCAAGAGGGGGTTCTTGATAGTTCTGGAATGAGTTTTCTACTGTAATTTTTGTTTAGATTGAGGTTGATTTCTAAATAGGTTGTAAAGGATTTCAGATATCATAGTGCATCGAGTTCTGGCTGAACTCCGGAGACGTAGATCATTTTGGATCGAACTCCGTAATCAAATTCTCGTGTCTCGTTCTTATTTCTGTTTTTGTTTTTGGTTTACGACTTTGCTGTGTTTTTGTGACTGAGAGTGAGAGGGTTGGATTCCCTACAAGTTTCATGCTCTCACAGAGCGAGAAACTAGAAAGAAGTTAAAATACATTCACATAGACAATGGTGATGAATATATGAGATCATTCAATGAATACTGCAAAATGCACGAGATTGGACACGAAAGATCTGTTTCAAAGACTCCTCAACAAAAAGATGTTGCAGAAAGAATGAACAGAACAATCATGGAGAAAATAAGGTGCATGTTATCACATTTAAAACTTCCCAAAATATTCTGGTGAGAAGCAATGAATAATGCAGCAAATGTCATTAACTTGCCTCCATCAGCACCTCTGAGTGGAGAAGTGCCAAACAGACTATGGACATGAAATGACGTCTCTTATAAACATCTAAAGGTGTTTGAATGCAGAGCATTCGTCCATATTCCTAAAGATGAGAGATCCAAACTAGAAAGTAAAGCTAAAGAATCCATATTCCTCAGATAAGAAAGAGATGCATTCAGATATAGGCTTTGAGATCCGATTGACCAGAAGATTGTCAGAAGCCGAGATGTTGTCGTCTTTGAAGATCAGACCATTGAAGGCAAGAAGAAAGATATGGAGATCACTGATGAGTATCTAGTCAAAGTTGATAAAGTGAAATCAACTTTTGACGTGGGAGATGCTAGCAAAATCAATGATCAAGAAACTGTTTGTAACGACCTGCTCAGGGTGATTTCCTTAGTCAACTAGGGGCTCTCATGGGCTAGGATACTCCCTCTTCCCCTGAGAACTAGACATATTCTTTATAGTATTTTTTTTACAATGACTGATATTTTTTTATCTATGGTGTCCAACTGTGACTGTTTTCTTCTGTTCTCTCTAATGTGCTGTGCTGACTGCCATTCCTCCTACACGTGCTTATTTTTGATAATGTCAAAGGGGGAGATAAATATGTGGATGATGATGTAACACCCCTAATACTGTTCCCGTTTTTCTTCTTGAAAATTTTTCATTTTATTTCTACACTTTAAGCGGAAATCAATTCGAAATTAAAGTCAACGTTGTAAACCACTTAAAACAAAATCATTTATAACTTAAAACTATTTAAAAACAATTAATAAAAATAATTAAAACATTTATCAAACCTGGGAGGGCAAAACCGGAAAGCAGAGGAAAAACGAAGCGGCGACTAATCGCTGCAGGCGCTGTTCAATGCAGCGCCCGATCGCTGCCTTGTGCAGCGACCAATCGCTGCACATTGCAGCGACCAATTCCCTCTCTGGAATCCGAGATTCCAGAGAGCAATCCAATAATCCAGAGACATTCTTCCCTTCATTTTCATCCCGAAACTTATCTCATTTTCATGTCTTCAATCAAGGAATTTAAACAACCTAAACATACATTAAACTTTCGTAAAAACGAACTGCATGGATACGTTTAAAAGTTGTCTAATCCTCCTGTTTCAAATTCCAAGCAGTTCCAGTAAAAACTATAAAAACACGGATTATAAACAGATTTCCAAAAACGTTTAAAACATCAAATATGAACCTAACATCTAACCATATCCAAACATCCTAACATGTTCGTCTATACATACGTATCATCCATTAAATCCCCCAAAATACTTACACAGACATCCCCACGGGTCATAACGCACCGACTGCTCAGCACACTCCCACGGGTCATTCTCCGTCAACTGCTTCATACGTCCGGAGGAGGAACGTCGTCCTCACCTGGCTCAATGTCACCTATAACGTCACCTACACCATACAGACACCTATGAGCTAACAGGCTCAGTAAATTCTACGTAAATGCAGATGCGTGCTGTGCATATGGAGTTCAGAAATCATGCATAACAGAGTGTCGCAGACAGTATATCACCGAGATCTCATCCCCCTAACCGAAGGGGGCCCATCCAGCGGTCGGACTACCCCGTGCGGTTAGAGGAGGGGGGTACACGCTTACAACACGTACATGCGTGCTTGAGCCCCACCTCGCGTGACCAGATAACAGATTACGTTCATTAATTACAGTACATGAGATGTGGTATCGGCCAGACCCTTAATCGGCCCGCACGATAGATCAAGAGCCTCCAATTTCTGGGCCACATGGTTTTCAGAAAACATTGTGCAGTGCAGAAATTCGTTTTCATGCCAAGTTAAAATACGTGATGCATGAACAGTTCAATATAACAGTAAACAAACAAGCATGCGTACCATCAAGACTGTAAATGAAATAACCTACAAAACGTTTAAACCTAACTACCCAACCAAAGCAATTAAGACAATTCATCCTTTAAGATCCTCGACGCTAAATCGAAGTACAGTGTAGACCAATCGGTCGAGTAAGTCACGAGAACTTACCTTGAGCGCGCTGAATCTCAAGCTTCGTCCACGGGAGTCGTGTGTCTGAGGCAAAACACGATATTTGTCGTTAAAACCAATTTAAGCTATTGACGTCCAAATTACAAATCTTAACTAGAGAATTTTTCCTAATTTCTTAACTTAGCTAATCGAAGCGTTTATAACGTCAATTAATGCTCGATAATCCAAAACTTCAATTAACGAGTTTTTCCTCAAAAATCCGAAAATCTACCAATTTTAACTTTTTCACAAATTGATTTAACTTTGTCCAATAACGTCAAATACGTTCAATACGTCCTTAAACTATAACAACCTATCGATTTCGAACCCTAAATCTCGATTTTAACGAAACCTAAACGAAACCCTAATTATTCAAACTCCATAGAAATCGAAATAAACACTCTAAGATCGTAGGTTCATACCTAGGGTAGCGAGAGGAGGAAGAATCACGAAGAACGGAAGTCGAACGGAGGAGAAACGGAGGTCGGATTGGCGGAAGTCGTCGGCTGGCTGAGAGCTTTGCTCTCTGGTTTTTGCGCGGGCAGAGGAGAAATGAAGAAAGAACTTAGGTTTTTGTTATTTTTATAATTTAGTTTGATAAATTACCGTTTTGCCCTTAACACTTAATTCTATTTGTTTCGTCTTTCGTTTCGTTAACCGTCCAACCATTTGGTTTCACCAAACTTCCTTATTGCACCCACAAGTCTAACTTATTATTTGGAATATAACAAAACTGTCCGTTCGCAATTTGGACCTCATTTACTATTTTGACCAAAACGTTCTTCATATTACGAGAAGCGTATTTACTCGAAATATAGCGTTTGACCTCCGAAAAATCCCACAATTTCCTTAAAATTCCTATTAATCGTTAGGATCGTAGTGCCGCTTTCCGTTTGCGAAACTGATTTGATTTGACACATTTACCAAAATGCCAGTATATAATAAAACATGAATATAATATATTAAATCAAAAACCCGTACAAGCTGGGTATTACAGATGAAGCTTGCTAAGATTCCTTTTTATTGGTTGCATGCATAGAGTACGGGGGAGTCAGAGAGATTATTATGAGTTTATTATTGGGGAGAATTTTAGTTAATCATTTTATATTTACCATCATAAAAAAGGGGGAGATTGTTAGCTTAAAATATATTTAAGTAACTATTTTTTTTATGATTACGATTAATGTGGAATATATAAATATTAAATGATTATAAGAAATGAAAGATGTTAAGATTTGTAGTACCTGTGTAGAAATTCCCTTTGAAAAGAGTATTATGTTTTCTAATGATTTTTGTTAAGTGTTGGTAGTCGAGTGTGGTGCTTGTAAAATGGCAAGGGATTATCGATCGAATCAAAGCAGGCTTGAGTCGTCTGCCAGAGATAAAGTCTACTGAAATCAACATCGACCGATGGTGAAACTAAATTACATCGACCGAACTCTGACATCTACTGAAATCAACAACTGGACAAAGCAAAGTCGACCGACGATATTATCGACCGAAGTCATCCTTGGGAACTACATTGTCCAGACTTAGAAGTCTACAGATTCTGACATCGTCCGAAATCAATGATGCCCAGACTTCTAACATCAACTGAAATCAACGTCGTCCAGATTTTAGAATCATCCATTAACAACGACGACTAGATACTAAATCACGAAGTCGTCCAATTGAATAACATCAACCGAAGTCTTCCGCCAAAAGTGATAGCAACTCTAGATCCCAACGGCTAGTTTCCTACGTACGGACTATTCACAACGGTCATATTTTTGTACAGAAACAAGGAACCTTCTAGATGAGAAGCAGATTACAGACGCAAGTATAAAAAGAAGAACTGTAGCTCGAGAGAAGAACTTTTGCGAATTTGATTAATTTTTACACAACTTTCGCAAGCTCACACGTTTGTAATACTCTTCTGTATTCTATATCTCTCTACTCTTAAACTTGAGATTTACCCTTGAGAGAGTGTAGTTCAGTGCTATACTATTCAAACTTGTAAAAACCTGAAGGCAGTGGATTGACGCCCGTTAAGTTCAATCTAGAGTTGTAAGGCTGTAGATCGACGCCCGTGAAGTTCGATCTGTAAATCTCGTTGAGGAGAAGCTAAGGATCTTCAAGGGGAAAATACCTTGAAGCGTTGATATAGGCAAGATTGGCCGAACCACGTAAAAGCTCTCCGTGTCAATTTCTCTATCTCTACTCCTTACTTTCATTTTGTTTGTGTACATTGAATAAAGTTTGTGATTAACCTGATAGAGATAATTTAGTTTTAAATAAACAATTAGGCGAGAATTTCTAATTCACCCCCCCTCCTCTTAGACAAGCACGATCCTACAAGCCCAACGTCCTCGCTGGCCACATTTTCGGTTGGGTACAGGCTCTGATACCATTTGTAACGATCCCTTTTCCCAGTAAGATATTGTCCGCTCTGGGGATTGGTCCGTAGTCCAATATCCTCCCCTCACGGCTTTGTTTGGCGAAAACTTCCCAGTCGGTCACCCAACCTGGTACTACTCTCGCTGAAGCACTTTTAACTTCGGAGTTCTTATGAGATTCGTTGTCAATTGTGCTCCAAAACGCGTCTTACTATTTTGGGAGGGTTTCCTTATATATGTTTCATTTTCATATACTTCTCTAAGCGATGTGGGATTGTGACGACCCTCTCTCCACGACTCGAGATTCGCCTATACTCAAGTCTGGGATCCACCCCGTAACCCGAGGTTTGCCCCGCAATCGTACTCATACGTACACATCCAGGTCATCACACTGTTGATGTTGACTATGGAGAAATAAAGACTTCTCCTGAACTAGTTGCAGAACCAGAGTTAAGAAGGTCAACAAGAGATCGTCGACCATCGAGAAAATACTCTGTAAATGAGTATGTGATGATAACTGATGGTGATGAACCTGAGTGCTATAAGGAAGCTATGAAGTATCAGCAAAAGAAGAATTGGTTGGATGCAATGCAAGATAAGATAAAGATCATGGCATGAGAACCATACTTATGAGTTGGTTCAGCTTCCAAAGGGGAGAAAAGCACTGAAGAACAAATGGGCATACAGACTCAAAGACGAAAATTCGCAACCAAAGTATAAGGCACGACTTGTCATTTTTGGTTAGAAGAAGGGGGTTGACTTTGAGAAAAATTTTCACCTATCATGAAAATGTTTTCCATACGAGTGGTACTTGGATTAGCTTTAAATCTCAATTTGGAGATCGAGCAACTCGATATGAAGACAGTTTTCCTGCATGATGAATTAGAATAAAAGATTTACATGGAATAGTCAAGAGTTTCGTTGTCAAGGGAAAGGAACATCTGGTAAATAAATTGAAGAAGAGTTTGTATGGATTAAAGCAAACCTCAAGACAATGGTACAAGAAGTTCGATTTCTTTATGGGAAATTAATGATACATGAAAACTTCCTCAGACCATTGTGTGTTCGTGAACAAATTCACGGATGGTACATTTATAATCCTCCTACTTTATGTCGACAACATGTTGATCTTGGGCCCAGATAGAGAAAAAATTGTTAAGTTAAAGAATGAACTTAACAAGTCTTTTGCCATGAAAGACTTAGGAGCGGCAAAATAGATGCTTAGGCTGAGAATCACTCGTAATAGGAAGAATGAAAAATTATGGCTATCACAAGAGAAATATATCAAAAAAGTTCTCAGCCGATTCTATATGGATAAGGCGAAGCCGGTCAGTACTTCTTTTGCTAAATATTTCAAACTTACTTCTGAACAAAGCTCTTTCCTTGAAGAAGGAAAAGCAAACATGCAAGGAATTCCGTATGCCTCAACAGTTGGTAGCTTGATGTATGTCATGGTTTGTACGAGAATATTTTACATTCTGTTGGAGTAGTTAGCCAATTTCTAACAAATCCAAGCAAAAAGCATTGAAATGCAGTGAAATGGATTGTTAGGTACCTTAAAGGTACTTTTGAATTTAGTTTGTGTTTTGGAAGTAAAGAGCCTTTGTTAGTAGACTATACTTATGCGGACATGGGTGGAGGTATTGACTCCAGAAGATCAATATTGGGATATATGATTACTTTTTGACGGGGCGTTGTATCATAGCAATCTAAATGGAAAAAGTGAGTTGCATTATCTACAACAGAAGCTGAGTTTATTGTGGCTACAGAAGCATACAAAGAAATTTTGTCGATGTAAAAATTTCTAACAGAATTGGGTCATAAACAATATAAGTATATCTTGTATTACGACAGTCAAAGTGCTATTCATTTGAGCAAGAACCTGAGATTTTATTTGAAGTTGAAACACATACACATCAGGTACCATTAGATACGAGATGTGTTATACACCAAACAAGTATATCTTGAGAAAATTCACACCGATGATAATGCCTCAGATATGATGACAAAGATCACGTAGAAAAATAAACATGAATTTTGTATAAGCTCATCAGGATTGGTGATATCTCATCATAAGTCGGTAGGGAGAAATTTGTGAGGTCCCTCTATTATGAGGAGGGACCTACCTCATCAATGAAGTGCAGAAGGAAATTTTTTTCTTCTGCACCTTACTCTTTAGCAAGATCTTCAAATCTTGCTGGTGATTGTCTTTTTGTGAGGAACTCTATATATAAATAGAGATTTCCTGGTAAAGGGAGATCATCCAGTTGAAGTGAGTCTCTTTTGTGAAAAGAGGAAGAGAAAATAGAGAGAATTTGTAGAAGAGAAAAGAAAGAGGGTGAAGAAAAATAGGTAAGGTACTTTTGAGTACAGTGATAATTCTAAGAGAGATGATTTCTCTTAGTAAATATTTTATAGAAAATTCGATATCTAGAAAAATATTCTAAATTCTATTTTTCATAGTGAGATCTTTCTAGACTCGGTCCCTTTGGTTTTTTCCTGATTTGGGTTTCCGCATAAAAATTCTTAGTGTTTATTTTAGCCATTATTTCTCTTACTTCTAAAAAATAATCTTGGTATTTTTCAGATCGCATCTACTATTGTTTCTCGTACCGCTTATTTAGTGGTGTAATTTTACTGTGTAAGTAAGTTCAGTCTAGGAGACTGGATTCTAAGCGTGTAATACCCGGCTTGTACGGATTTTGGATTTAATATATTATATTAATATTTTATTATATAATGGTATTTTTCGTAAATATGTCAAATCAAATCAGTTTCACAAACGGAAAGCGTCATTACGATCCTAACGATTGATAGGAATTTTAAGGAAATTATGAGAATTTTCGGAGTTTGGACGCTATATTCCGAGTAAATACGTTTCTCGTAATGTATATGACGTTTTAGTAAAAATAGTAAACGGGGTCCGATTTGTGAACGGACAGTTTTGATAAAGCCCTGGTAATGAATAGGAGTTATCGGCAAAATAAGGAAATTTCGAGTATTCGAATCTTTGGCTGATTAAAGAAACGAAGGACGAAACAAAAAGAAATAAGAGCTAAGGGCATTTTAGTCATTTTCCAAACCAATTTATAATTTAAAAACCAAAAACCATTTTCTCTTCCCCAGCACTTAACGAAAAACAGAAACTCTCCCTCTCAGTTTTCTAATTTTTCTCTCTCGGCCTTCTCTGCTCTCTCACGGCGATTCGACGCCGAGCTCCGATTCGACCTCCGTTCGTTCAGTTTTTTTCGTGCTTTCTCCTCCAATCGACGTTCTAGGTATGAACCTACGATCTTAGAGTTTTTATTTCGATGTTTATGGAGTTTTAAACAATTAGGTTTCGTTTAGGTTTTGTTAAAAATCGAGATTTAGGGCTCGAAATTAATAGATTGTTATAGTTTACGAACGTATTGCACGTATTAAAAGTTATTGGAAGAAGTTTGGACGATTTAGGAGAAATGTTGAATTTGTAAATTTCGGGTTTTCGGAAAACTCATAAATTGGATTTCGGGGTATCGAGCGTAGATTAATGAATTAAATGCCTCGATAAGTTAAGTTGGAATGTTAGGAAATTCCTTTAGTTGAAGTTTTGACAATTGGACGTTTATTAACGTAAACTCGTTTTAACGTCAATCCTTGTAAATTGCTTAGGTGATCAGCGCTCGTGGACGGAGCTTGAGCTGCTTTGGACACGAGGCAAGTTCTCGTGATCTTCTCTGGCCGATTGGCCTACACCGTACGTCGAATGTCGTCTCGAGGAGTTTTGGAGATGCGCATGTTTATTTGTTTTGGTTGGGTAGACAGGTTTAGTTGTTTTATAGGTTATAGGTTATGCCTTTATAGTCTTGATGGTACACGTTATTGCTTGTTTACTTTATGATATAGAACTGTTCATGCATCACGTGTTTTAAAGAAAAGCATGAAAGTGAATTTTGCACAATGTTTTAAAGATAATGCAAATAATAAAATGGGTCGTAAGGCATACAGTTAAAATGGGCCGTAAGGCATATAGTTAAAATGGGCCGAAAGGCATACAGGCCGAAAGACATACAGTTTATAGGTCACGCGAGGTGGGGCTCAGGCACGGCTGTACGTGTTGTAAGCGTGTACCCCCCGCTTCTAGTTGGAAAGAGTAGTCCGCCCGCTGGATGAGCTCTCTTCGGTTAGAGGGATAGGATCTCGGTGACACTTACAGTGCATAGCATAGCATGGCATGACATAGCATACCACAGCATATCATTTGCATTTACGAGTCTTACTGAAATTTTTATCACATAGTGTATTGTATGGTGCAGGTGATTATGAGGGGACAGGTGAGGACGAGATCCCTCCACCTAAGGAGTGACGCAGTTGACGGAGGATGGCTTGCTGTGGTGCGTTGCGCAGTCGATGCTCACCTGACCCGTGGGGAAGTATGTATAGATTTTGAGGGTTTTAAGTTATTTTGGATAGAATAGGAAAATTGTATAGACATTATAGGGTGTTTGGTTCTGGTAGTTGATAGGTTTACATTTTAATGTTTTTTAAACGTTTTGTAATTGTTTAGTGATTTTAAAACAGGAGGATATGTTCGGTTTTTAAACATATCCACGCAGTTTATTTCCATAAAACGTACTTGGTTTTAAAATGCGTTTGGAGTTGTTAACGAGGGGTAAGTGAATTATGTGGGTTTTGAGTGTTCGGGGGAATACGTGAATTGTGAATGTATGATGTAGGGAAGAGAAAAGAGAGGTGTGTGTGTCGTGTGTATATGTGTGAACGCAGGAGAAGAAAAGGAAAAGGGGAAGGAGGCAGAGGAGATGGCGACGAATCGCCATGGGGGGCGATTGCATCGCCACTCCCTGGAAAATTTCCAGGGAGTGTGGCGATATGCAACAGGCGAATAATCGCCTGTTGCAATCGCCGATGGGCGATTATTCGCCCTACCTTTTGGGCGAGTAATCGCCCCTGCATGTAAGTGGCGATTGCCCCTTTTGTCCCTCGATTTAACTTAATTGTTGTTAAATGTTTTTAAACTATTTTACATATTTATTTTACTTGTTATTTAAATTGTTCCAAGATTCGTTTTAAACAATTTTCCTAACGAACCTCGATTTCGGTTTCGGTTTAGGTTTCGTCTAGAGTATAGTTGAAGTTTAAAAAAAAAAATAGTAGGAAAAAATCGGGTACAGTATTAGGGTCGTGACAAAGTGAGACCGTTTGTGACCTTTCTAACATTTCCTAGGAACTTACTTAGAAAGGTAATTCTGTCTAGGAGATTGTTTAGTACAGTCTTTCTTGAGAATTATCCTGATTAGTATTTTCAACATGTTACAGCGGCACACTATTATTATTGTTCCCACCAATTTTTTTTATTCCCAACAGACAGCTCCTCTGCAAATGAAATTAAGAGAAAAAGGAAAGTAACACATGCTCTTTAATTTCATGAGTGCTAAGGAGTGTTTTAACTTTGGTCTCAAGTTTCTTGCTTTCAATCTGTTATTAGCTAGCAGCCATTCACGATAGAAAGCTTCATTGAGATTGAAATTAAGTTGCCTTTGAGTATTTAATATCCCTCCTTTAGCTTCTTTTACTCTCTTCATTTCGCCCATTTATTGGAGCAAGTTTTTCCCATTGTGGTAATGTTATTTTCTTATTCTATCACTCAAAAGAAAAACTTAATGTTGTCGCTTCATTAGAGATAGTTTGTGACCAATAGATCCCGCCCTCATTCTTCGGTCAAGTGACGAAGTTATTGTTGAAATTAGCTGAGGCCGAAGATCTTGTAGCGGCCGATATACAGGAAGAGGAAGAAGACGATGAAAGTTGCAGCAAGGAGAGAGAAAGATGACAGTGAATAATTTATTCTGTGTATTCTATCTCCTTGAAACTTATGTTTACATATATCACGATAAAACAAATGATGAGAAAATGTAACTAAAAGTACAAACTGAACTACAAACGAGACATGAACAATAGGTTCACTAACATCCCCTCTCAAGAGCAAGGCCGTAGGCTGAAGATCTTGGAAGTGAACATATAAAACTTCAAAGGCAGAAGAGGTTTTGTTAAAGCATTGACTAGTTGGTTGTCCGATGGAGTAAATTTGACTAACAACAATTTCTTGAGTACTTTCTCCCAAACATAGTGAAAATCAATCTCGACATGTTTAGCTTTTGAGTATAATATAGGATTTGATAAAAGGTACGTTGCACTCACATTGTCACAAAGAATAAGAGGTACCGTTGTGGACACAATACCCAATTTGTCTAATAATGAATGGTGCCATAGTACTTCCGCTACGCGATTTGCTACATTGCGATACTCTGATTTGGTGGTAGAGCGTGAAACTACTTTTTGTTTAGCAGAGGACCATGAAATTAGATTAGTTCCCAGAAAGATTCAAAATCCATTTATACTCTTACGATCATCTAGACAAGAAGTCCAGTCTGCATCCGTATAACAAGTCAAATTACAACTGTTAGAAGGTGAAAATGAGATACCTAAAGATGAAGTACCTTTAAGTTATTGTAAGATTGTCTTAACGGCTTGCCAATGAACGTTTGAGGGCACATGCATAAATTGGAAAACTCTGTTGATAGCAAAAGTAATATTTGGTTTCGTCATACAACAGTATTGTAGACCACCAACAATGCTACGATAGAGATAGCCATCACGCATTGGGGTACCAAATTTTTGCGATAAGATGGGTCTGGCAACCATGGGAGTAGGAACCGGCTTGCAAGATTCCATATTTTCTCGGTGAAGTAATTCATATATGTATCTTGATTGCGAAAAACTTATACCTGTAGGAGTACGAGTGAACGAAATCCCAAGAAAGAATGATAATGGTCAAAGATTGCGAACTTTAAATTGTGAGTGTAGATAAGTTAGCAACGGATCCATGAGAGTATTAGAGTTACCTGTTGAGATGATATCATCGACATAAACTAGCAGAATCATAATGAAGAATCACGTACAACAAACAAATAGTGAAGAATCTGATTTAGATGCCGAAAAACACCAATGTATTAGAGCATTGTATAACTTGGTGTACCAGGCGCGAGTAGAATGTTTTAGACCGTAGAGAGATTTATGTATGAGACAAAGAGTAGATGGATGAGATGGATTAATAAAACCAGGAGGTTACTACATAAAAGCTATCTCAGTTAAATCACCATGTATGAAGACATTGCTTATATCAAGTTGTCTGATATTCCAACCAAAAGAGACTGCTAAGGAAAAAGTCGTGCAGACCGAGATTGGTTTTACAACTGGACTAAAAGCTTCTTCATAGTCTATGCCTTCTGTTTGATCATACCATTTTGTAACTGACGAGATTTATATCGGCTAATTGTGTCATCTGAGTTAAGTTTAGTCTTAAAAACCCATTTGCAACCAATAGTTTTAGCCCCTCGTGGAAGAGGAACCAAAGTCCAAGCATTTGTGTATTTGAGCACTGATATTTCTTCGTGCATGGTAGTCAACCAATGTGGATGTTTTGAGACTTGTAGAAATGGTTTTTGTTCGACAGTGGTTTTAATAGAAAAGGCCTTGGGTCTAAAAATACCATCTTTGGCTTTGGTCTTCATGGGTGTGCATTTATTGGAGTGGGTAGGTTGACCGGGGGGATAGGAGAGGAAGATTGGGTTATAAGGATGGGAGGTGATGAAGGCAAGGAGGGTTGGCTTATGGGTGTGGTCGAAGAGAGGGATGTGGAGGTAAGGTGAGTTGGAAAAGATGGCAGAGAAAGGTAGGGAATCAATAGGGGAAACGAGGTGATGATGATGAGCAGGATTGTTACAAGGAAGAGAAGGGAAAACAATACTCGATAAAGGTAACATGACGAGAAATGTAGATTTTATTTGAGGAGGATCTTGACATATATAGCCTTTATGATAAGGGATGGGGCCTAAAAAAATACAAGGAAGAGAACGAGACTGTAGTTTGTATTTGTTGAAAGGTCAAAGAAAAGGAAAGCACAGACAGCCAAAAACATGCAGCGATGAATAATCTGGAATAGTATTGAACATACATTCAAACGGAGATTTATTTTGTGGAATAGGAGTAGGTAACAAATTTATTAATGTAGTAGCTGTGGCAAAGGTATAAGGCCAGAAATGTTGAGGGACTGAGGAATGAAATAGTAGTGCGAGACCAGTTTCGACAACATGACAATTTTTACGTTTGACACAACCATTTTGATTTGGGGTATAGAGACATGAGATACAGTGATGAATATCAAGGGACTTAAATAGAGGGGAGAGAGATTAGAACTCTCCACTTCAGTCCGATTGCACAATTTTGATATTAACGCCGAATTGAGTATAGACAAATTTATGAAAATGCACAAAGGTAGTGTAAACTTCACTATTTAGTTTAAAAGGAAATAACCAAGTAAAACGAATACAGTTATCAATAAATACTAAAAGCACCAGTAATAGAATTTAGAGGAGATGGACCCCAAAAATCAGTATGTACAATATCAAAAGGGAAACTAGCATATGATCTAGAATTTTTAAAGGGTAAACGATGAGTTTTACTCATCGAACAAGAAACACATAATTGAGACAAATCTGTTTTGGGAAGAGGAATATTACACGATTGTAACACACGTTGCCAAAATAGAGAACGAGCGGTGTCCTAATCGGTAATGCCAAAAATATGAAGGATCATTGACCGGAGGAGGCAGCCGAGTAGTGAGTGCTCGAACCGAAGGGACTGATGGAATCAGGTAAAACCCATCAGTGAGGGAACCTCGAAGAAGAAGTTGATGGGAGGTCTGATTCTTGACATAGTGAAATGGTTGGTCGCCCCCAAGTCCATAAGCCACGGTGCAGTAGAGGTATTGGTGAAGGGTGTCGTTAAAAATCCAGCACTGGAAACCTGAAGATTAGCTATGTTGAAGGAAGAAGAAGGTGAGGCGTAGGAGGCCTGGGGATGGGTTACAGCGATACTGGCATAGTGAGCGTGGGGTGGGGCTGCTAGAAAACTGAAGGAGGGCTGGGTGAGGTTATAACTTTGTTGGGCCAGGGCGGTTGGTCTATATGACGTATTGAGCTGACGCTAATAGGCCAATGCGAAATGGCCCACTTAGTTACAAATCTGACAGCGAGTCTTGAATTGGTTATTGGGCCGGGGCGAGCGCCAAGAAAAGGACCCGGGTCTGTTTTGGTGGAAACCAGACGAAAAGTTTGGCTGGAACGGGGCATGCTGTGGGGGACGAGGACTCTATCCTTGGCAAAAAGGGTGCAAATTTGCAGTGTTCGCTTGTATCTGACTTGGGAATGGAAGAGAAGCAACAAAGTTTTGTTTTTCCAGACGAAAATTGAAGCTTTGAAGAAGATTGTGAATTTCTTCCACAGAAGGTTGATCCGCTCGATTGGTGATGGAGACGACGAAGGTGCTCGCTGCTCGCTTCGTAATCCGCCCAGAAAATAAATCATTCGATACTAGTAAGAGACTGGTTCACCGATTTCTGCGAGTGTATTGCATAAAGTGGTAATCTTTTGAATATAACTGGCAGCTAAAATTCCATCTTTTGACAAGGAATGAAGCTGGTTGCAAAGATTGGTAATCTTTGCCAATGATGAAGAGACAAATATTCAGGCGAGAGAGCCTCAAATTTCACTGGCAGTGGTGAAAGATACAATCTGTGGAAGTAAGACTTTAGACATGGACGAGAAAATCTAGCTCATGATGAGCCGATTATACCGTTGCCATATACTTAAATTTGGATTAATCTGAGAAGAAAGGGAGTTCAGAAATTTTGGGGGAGGTAGACAAGAGCCGTCTGAGAGATTTTCGATGTTATTCACAATAACTACATTGAGAATTTGTGCTTTCTAAATGAGATAATTTGTGTTGTTCTGTTTGATGGTTAAGGTTTGATTTACAGAAGGGAATGGAGGAAGAGTGGAAGAAGGAAGAACTAAGAGGGTGGAGGGAATTGTGGAGCTGGAAAATACCATCTTTTGGCTCTGATACCACGTTGAAATTAGATGAGGTCGAAGATCTTGAAGCGGCGATGTACAGGATGAGGAAGAAGACAATGAAAGTTGCAGCAAGAAGAGAGAAAGAGAGGGAGAAAGAAAACAGCGAATAATTTCTTCTCTATCTCCTTGAAACTTGAAACTGATGTTTACATATATCGGGATAAAACAAATGATGAGAAAATAAAATTAAAAGTACAACGAGACATGAACAATAGGTTCACTAACTGTTATGACGTGAAGTAACTCGAGAACATCTTTTTCTTAGAATTAATGTTGGACCAGCACACATTTTAATGACAATAACATGAACAATGGAAGATTCCTTCAACTTATAACGCAGACAGACACAGACCCTCGACATGTTTATCAACAAAGACACTTTTCAAACCCATATTATTTTAAGACACGGATATTTGCCTGCCCTTTTGTGGTTGGCAGCGCCAGCAGCACCTACAACATATTTAGCCATCTTTTCAATGTTTTATTATTCAACATGGCTTTCATGCATTTACGTACGACGTCTTTCCGGTGTCCATTGCGGCGCTGCCTGGCTAAAGTGCACGGATATCACCCTAGAGTCGAGAAGCTCCATTATTGGCTTGAAATTTACACACCTTGGGACCTTATACTGGTTTATGGACGCGCCTCTGGAGATTGCGTAGTCCATTAACTCTTCAAATGTTCCATTTTTTACCACTCTTATCTCCAATGGTCCGATGGAGTTGTCTGCAACTCGTCCTTGTCTGTAGACCGAGTTGAAACTCTCTTCCATGGCTAAGCAGCATTGGTTGAGAACCGCGTTGGTTGGCGGATTAGATGAGTCTTTCGCTAACAACTCCCAGTAAATAACGTAATGTCCTGGAATTGTTTTTGTATCTGCATAGCTTGTGTATTCCACGACTCTTGTGTTGTATTCCCGCAAGAGGAGCGATGCGTTCTCAACTGCCTTTTGCAGTTCAGCCTCGTCGGTCTTATCAGAATCTATGCTCAGCAAGACGTTTTTTCGCCGGACGAAGCGAAACTGTGGAGCAGCGTTGTGAAAACCTGTCACCTGAAGAATGTCTCCGACGCGGTAGCGACAGAGGCCGGAGTAGGTGGTGATAACAAGCTCGTATTCTTTTCCAACTTCCACGTCGGCGAGGTCTACGAGCCGGGGCGGAGAATCGCGAGAGAGGAGTGGAGGCGACGAAGGGTCGTGGGGAATGAACTCGAAGTAACCCATATTAGGCATAATAGTGTACGAAACTTCAGAAGGAATGCTCATCGGTTTTAGATTAAGCCCGAAGTAACACTCGGACGATGCGTACATGGTGCAAGCGAGAGGCAGACCACCGCTGTAATAGTCGAGAGTGGGGATATACTGAGCCATAGCTCCTGTAACAATCACGTCTAGGTATTTTGTATTAGGCCAAATTCTTGAAATTATACCCTCCCAGTTCTCCGATGAGCATTCCTTGCTGATGAAATCGGCCAGTGGAGGGTTTGGTTTTACAACCTTGTCCATGCATTCCCGGAGAGAAGGGTCTGTGATTTTAGAGTTGAGTGTTCCAGTGGAGATGTCATGTGCTAGAGTTTTCCAGTTTAGTTGGAGGAAGCGTATGGCTCGGAGTAGGCCGGAGGCGAAGACGGCGCCCACGCGGAGGACTTGGTGGCGCATGAAGAGGCCACAGAGCATCTGTGTGTACATGCTTTGCAAAGAGTCTGCGCAGAGAATGGCCTCATTGGGGCTTGTGTAGACATTGTATGGATCATACGGCCTGGTCTTGAACTGTTGGCTATTGTAGTAGCTTGTGAGTACTGGACGAGCCACAAGCCCTCCTGGGGTTTTGGTTTCAGCTTTCACGAATAGGAAGTAGAGCCCCTTCCCTTCATCCAGACCCGGAACGTATCTACACGCATTTATTTTTGATTAATTAAGGAAAATCCTTAAAACAGTAAAACAAAATCTAAAGAAACAAAGTTTAAGAAGTTACAAATTCATGACAGGCATGAGAAGACTATAAAGTTTCTGGCGACGGTCCATTTCTTCACTAATCGTGGGCATGAGTTTTCTCTCACCTGCTGAGGTCCCTGAACTGCGAAACGCAAAGCGAGAACCTTTAGATAATGATAAGATTAAAAATCATAAACTTTACGAGATTGTCGTACGAATAAAACTGAAGAAAAGGGTATCCATTGCGAAACCTGGTGAGGAACTCTGAAACAGGATGAGAGGATAAGATGGGAGATCGATCTCCATCAGCAATTCGTTGGATATAAGGCTGAAGGTCCTCGTACGTCACAACCGGAAATCTACTCTTAAAGGCATCGCGATCAGTCGCTCCATTGAGTTTGAATCGGTTCAGATACTCAGCCTCGGCGTTCTGAGTGAGTATCTCACTCAAAACACGCTGTTGAACCGAGTCCACCTTCCGCGTCATCTCCTCAATGAACTGGAGGGCCTTAGCATCCTTCTCGCAAGCAGGTGCACCCAGTGGGGACGAAAGATAAGAATCGACGGCCATTGATGCAATCAAAATGAAGCTCAGAAAACAAGCAACAGCTAATGGGAAGATGGGTGTGTGAAGAAGCCATCAAGGAGAAGGCTCCTTTATAGAGGCGAAGAAGGGTGGGTCAAGCGACAAGAAAGCGGAAACGGTCTTTCCCACGTCATCTTCCACGTCATCCATAAGAAATATTTTTGAGCTGACAGCTAGGGGACATGCGGGTCCCGGACGCGTAAGAATGGCTCCAGAAAGAGAGACATGTGGGACCCATTTGATTGCCAGATCAGATTGGGTTTTGTCCGGGCTTGGTCGTCAGCCGGACCACGCATCATTTTGTTTCCCTATGACAACGATAGGTGCCGGCTTAAAGAGGCGGCCGAGGCTATGCTATTTCTGTTGCTTATGGGGAAGAAACATATGGCTTTGAATAAATCAGAGTCAGGAATATATAATATGCGCCTAAAGAATTGTAATTGCATATAATTATAAAATAATCACAGGGACATGACTTGTTGTTCTACTATTGTTGTCATTTTTTTCTTCAGAATTTTCCTTCCTCTGGTTGTTGTTCTTGATGTCTAGGTGTAGTGTGTTTTTTAGCTAATGCTGATTAGTGTTGGCAGTTTACAAAACACCTTGTTTTCTTCGCTGAGATTATTTAAACTATATGAATAGTTAATCATTTACGTTGATGATATTTAGATGACGTTGGACACAATTCCAAGAGATTTTTTTATGGGAGGTTAGGTTTCTAAGTGGATAACAACCTAGTTAGAACATGTTTGTTACTTTTGATTCTACTTCACCTTGAATGAAAACCCCATGTTATACATAAAATGAGTAAAATCCACCTTTAGTATTTTTCCTCTAAAGTTGTCTGTGCATGTAAAATCTGCCAAATTTAATGTAAGCCCAAAATTTTTAACTAAGGAAATACACATTTATTATTCTTAATTACGGATTCAAATCCTCTAAAATTTATTAATTTTGGAAGTGTGATGAAGTGTTAATCACGTCTCATTGTAGTCATAGTTGTTTTTAAATGATTGTTCAAGCAATTTTCTTTGTTAAATTTAAAAACAAAATGCCAAGTGGTCACATTTTTATCTAAGTCATTGGTTCACCTCACCAACTATTGGAAATAAAGTTGTGGGTTTGCTTTAAGTCTTTTGAAAAATCAACTTAGACCAGCTCTCATTTGGTTTATTTACACACTTAAAAATTTCATACTTTTTTATATTATTTTTGTCATCTCTTTCAACTCCTTCCTAACTCATCGTCTTGGCTCACAAAGCACCGTCTTTGCTTTGAAAGAAATACAGATTTTTCCAACGTTGCAAGGTTGCTGAGGTAACTTGTAACTGTTAATGTTTTTATGGATGATTATGACGGTTGGGAAATAAGAAAGCGGCGTGGAGAGTACTGATCATGATAATCGCCAAGAATTGAACAATCTCCTAGATATAATTATCTTTTCAAATAAGTTCTCAGGAAAGTCTAGATGGGTAACAAACAGTTCCACTTAGAATTCAGTCTCCTAGACAGAATTTACTTATACAATAAAATTATACTACTTGATACACATTTCATTCGGATAAGGAAAACTCCTTCATACAAATCACGTAAGTGACCACTACGAGAAATGAGAGTGTAGGATCGACACAACCTGGGGGTGAATTAGGTTATAATATTTTTTCGCGATTGAACAACAATATTAGTTTGCACTTGTGAAGTACATTATGCTTCTTAATTAATTAGGTGATTCTAAACTTAACAATTATAACAAACAATAAATTAAGAGATTGGTAAGAAAGTGTAAACAATTGTTAATGCGATTCGACCAACCTTGTCTACATCTGCGCTTTAAGTTTTCTCCTTGAAGATTCTTTACCAACTCTAATCTTCGAGTTTATTTGATTAAACTTTCGAGTGTCAATTCAATGTCTTACAAGACTCTTTCTTAGAGAGTCACCCTTTATTCTTCCTCCAAAATACAAGAGTTGATGTGAATTGAAGAACATAATACTCAAATCTCTCACAAGTAAGAATGTAGTTGTAAGTAGAGAGATGTAATTTAAGAATAGAAGTAATCAAGCTTTTCTATAAAATTTGGCAGCACTTTGTGAATGATTCACTCTAGTTTGTAATTTTGCAATTCAAAGTGTGCTTTTATTTATAGACTTCTCCAAAAATCTTAACTAGCGAGACTCCTAGTGTTCGAAGCGGGACTCTGCAGTAGATCCGCCTGCTGCTGTTCGGCTACGTTGCTGCGCGCCAATCCCTGATGCACGCATGCCCATGGCCGTGCCTTGCTGCTGTGCCTTCCTTCGTGCGCGCCAGGTGCTCGACAGAATGTCTCTTCTGTGTGCCCCTCTGTCCTTCAAGTCGTCGCGCCATTCCTTTATCATATGCGTCCTTCCTTCAAGCCATGCGTCGTTGCTCCTAATCTATGCTTTAAGATGGTCTTTAGCTGAAAATTTGACAGACCGGTTAGATGAGAAATTGGTTAATTTACGTACCTTAATTTGTGATCGTCTAATCGGGGCCCGTGGCATATCATCCTCTATAGGTGGTTGAGGATTTGTCCTCAAATCTAGAGGCTCGCTAGTTTCGAAGTAGCCTTGATGGATGAGCTTTACTCTTGTGTGGACACCAACCTGTCTTCCTACAAAATGAACAAACAAGTTAGAAATAAAATTCGGCCATGGTTCTGGCCGGTTTCTAGCTATGGTGTTTCATAGCGTATCATCCTTCTAGAGTGATTGGGGATTTGACCTCAAACCTAAGAGGGTGTCCCATTGCATTATCTCTTCCTTTCCCGGATCAAAGGGAAAGGTTATCTTTATCTGATGAGCTTGATCGTTGAGCCTTTCAACATAGATGCACATATTAGCTAACAGGTCAGGCCACGGATTCGGCCTATGGTGATAGTTTGTTTCCCTTTTTTGACTTGTTGTTGAAGTACCAATTACTTCCTTTGCTACTTCAATATTGTTGCTTTTCATAAAAGGGTTAGGAAGCCATGATGTTTTAAAGGTCCTCTTCCCATCCTTAATCCGTGACGATATAAAGGAAAAACATTCTTCTTTAAAAACATAAGAATTAATTTGGGTTAAGTTGAAAAAGAGTTCATAAATACTTGGCCCAACGATTAATAACCCAATTTCTTTCTTATTCCAAAACACTTTTCTTTTCACAAAATAATCATCGTATTCTGTAAAATCTTTTTCAATTTTCAGCTTATAAAAGGTAGGCTCAAGCATAGTTTCCAAAACAGAAATGAACTTAACATAACAAATTTCAAGTTAAATAATAAAATAATCCACTAACCAACCAATTCTAAATAACCAATCAACTAAATGGTTAGATGTTACATACCTGGTTGTTATTACACTAACCAACACATTGGTTCCATGATTTCCAATTGTGATCAAAAGATTGGGAAACCACGAGGTTCCCATGGGGCTGCCCTTTTGATTACTCCACAAAATTAAACTAGAAAAATATTCCCTTTTCATAATATTAGAGTCATCTTTAGTTAGACACAAAAAGGAATCACAAAAACATTGTTCAACTATCACTAACTTATGTTCAATCTTGCTTTGATAGTTAAATTTACTAGGCGGTTTCATAACTAAAGAATAATCATCCATAACATTAGATAATTTGTTTTCGTTGGCTTTTAAAAGTGAATCATGAAATGAATCTAAGAGATGCAACGAAACAGAATTATTTTCAATTTTTAAACTAGTATCATACAAGCTGAATGTCCATCCAATCCTAAAACACCAACTAATCAAAGTATTTAATGAAGCAAACCTTGGTATAGCATTGTAGGTAGGATTGGTTAAGTGACGTGCTAATGGTCTTGCATTACCTCCATGGACCGAAAAGATTTCTTCAACCTTCTCTTCCTTCAAATTTTCGGCCAAGGCAACATCTTTACCTTCCTCTTTTTGAAAGGATCCTCCAAGTGGCTCAAACATAACTAGATTATTGTTAACAATAGAGCATTCATCCACATAATCTAAGTCAATCAAGTCATCACAAAATAGATTTGGTAGTGGGGATTTATCAAAAATATCTTCAAGTAACACAACACTACTCTCTTTATTGTGATCACAAGAATCAAATTTTATGGCTTCCATTTCACGGGCGTACTCCTTATATTTATTGGAAAACAGATCCAGGAACTCATCAAGTTAAAGAAGATAGTTATTTATCCATAACTCTCTCTCGGTTAGGGAAGAGTTATCAACAAGTGCTTCTAGCACATCAACTTCTTCCTTGTAGGCTTCTAGTCCTTCTAGGCAAGTATTTTGTTCCCCCAACAATTGGATTTCTTCCTCGAGTAGTTGGGATTCTTGACCATAAGAGATTTCTTTGGGAGAATGATCCTCTTCGTTGGTTGGCTCTTATAAGGTTTTAACAATATCAACCTCCTTAGGATTCTTTACTAATTTCTTAGAGGGTTTGAAAGGGCATAAAGATGCTACATGACCGAACTCTAAACAATGAAAGTATTTAATGAAGCAAACCTTGGTATAGCATTGTAGGTAGGATTGGTTAAGTGACGTGCTAATGGTCTTGCATTACCTCCATGGACCGAAAAGATTTCTTCAACCTTCTCTTCCTTCAAATTTTCGGCCAAGGCAACATCTTTACCTTCCTCTTTTTGAAAGGATCCTCCAAGTGGCTCAAACATAACTAGATTATTGTTAACAATAGAGCATTCATCCACATAATCTAAGTCAATCAAGTCATCACAAAATAGATTTGGTAGTGGGGATTTATCAAAAATATCTTCAAGTAACACAACACTACTCTCTTTATTGTGATCACAAGAATCAAATTTTATGGCTTCCATTTCACGGGCGTACTCCTTATATTTATTGGAAAACAGATCCAGGAACTCATCAAGTTAAAGAAGATAGTTATTTATCCATAACTCTCTCTCGGTTAGGGAAGAGTTATCAACAAGTGCTTCTAGCACATCAACTTCTTCCTTGTAGGCTTCTAGTCCTTCTAGGCAAGTATTTTGTTCCCCCAACAATTGGATTTCTTCCTCGAGTAGTTGGGATTCTTGACCATAAGAGATTTCTTTGGGAGAATGATCCTCTTCGTTGGTTGGCTCTTATAAGGTTTTAACAATATCAACCTCCTTAGGATTCTTTACTAATTTCTTAGAGGGTTTGAAAGGGCATAAAGATGCTACATGACCGAACTCTAAACAATGAAAGTATTTAATGTCTTTGTGTTCTCTTAGATTCATTGTGGGCTTGCTAGGACATATAGATGCTTGGTGTCCAAATCCAAAGCTTTGAAGGCACTTAATGTCCCTAGCTCTAGGTCTTGAGGTGTCTTCTACCAAGATTTTCCTTGCAACTTCTTTTAAAGGGATATCTCTCATAAGCTCATCTTGAATTGGCTCGGGTGTGGTTGGGAATTTTGAAAGATTTTGTGAAGTAGGCGCTTGTAATAGAGAAAACTCGATTACCTTTGGGGGTTTTGTCCAAAACCTAGTATCATGATATTGCTCTTGCATTCTTGGCAACAACTCCTATATCATTAAATTTTTCATTCCTTTCCAAGTACTAACTTTCACTCCTTTTAAACGATCATTCCACCTTTCATTAGCATAAACGGTTAATTTCTTAGAGGCTCTGCTAATCTTTTTCTTTTCCGAATAACTCTCATAACTGAAATAGAAATAATCTTCTACCAATTCAATCCAGGAATAATACTTGTCCTTATAAATGGAACCTCTAAAATAAGGTATGCAAAAATGATCTTTGTCAGAAGACTCATACCGTTTGAAATAGCAATTGTAACGAGTCTCTCTAGGTGATTCGTGTAACACCCGGTCTTACGGGTTTTTGAATTTTTCGTGCGATGACATTTTTGTAAATAATCAAAATATGTCCGTTTTACGAATCGAGACTTTTAATGGAACCCTTATAATTAATATGAATTTTGGGAGAATTATGGGAATTTAAGGGAATCAAACCGAGATATAATGCTTAAGTTTCTGGTTTTGACCCTATAGCGATTTAATTCGTAGAAATAGCAAATTAAATCCGTTTGACGAACGGAGAGTTTTGTTAGAGCCCTAATAATAAGTTGCAATTATTGGTGAAATAAGAAAATCTTGGAGAAAACGAACCGATAGTTGAGCCATAGGACAAACGGAGATTTAAGACGAAGGACAATTTCGTAAATTGACAAGCCAAATTAACTTAAATGCCAAAAACCCTCTATTTCTACACATTTCACGTTTTCTCCTCCCCCTTTCTCCTCCTTCCCTGGCAACGCTTCTCCCTCCACGGTTCTTCTCCATTTACTTCAACGATTTCTCTTCCGTTCATCGATATCCTTTACGTTTTCTCTTCCTCTCGTGATTCTAGATAAGTCTCTAACGTTTTTCGACCGTTTGTCCTATGGTTCGACTATCGTTTCGTTTTCTTCAAGATTTTCTTATTTCACCAATAATTGCAACTTATTGTTAGGGCTCTAACAAAACTCTTCGTTCGTCAAACGGATTTAATTTGCTATTTCTACGAATTAAATCGCTATAGGGTCAAAACCGAAAACTTAAGCACTATATCTCGGTTTGATTCCCTTAAATTTGCCATAATTCTCCCAAAATTCATATTAATTATAAGGGTTCCATTAAAAGTCTCAATTCGTAAAACGAACATATTTTGATTATTTACAAAAATGTCATCGCGCGAAAAATTCAAAAACCCGTAAGACCGGGTGTTACACAATGGCTGGAGTGTGACTTGTGGGCCTCGCTTCCGGGACGAGCTGGAGCGGTGGCGACGTGCCGATGGCAGCACGGTGTATCGATCGACTGTCTCGGGCGGTTGCATTCCGAGTCAGGACATGGGGGTTTGGGTGTGACTTGTGGGCTCTATTCCTAGAGGAACCGGGACGGCGGCGACGTGCCGGTAAACAGTGCGGTGTACGGACTGACTGCCCGATGCGGTTACATTCCAAACCTTGGTGAGATGCGATGCGGTGAGGTGATGACAACGTGTATAGAGACGTGCATGTGTTAGGATTGCATAACCAGTTTTCATACTTCATGTTTATTTTTCAGCACTCTACTTTCTAAGCTTTGAGCTTACCGTATGTTCTGTAGTGTAGGTGCTGTAGAGGAGGAAGGTGAGTATCGAGAGCCTGCCTAGGAGTAGATGCGTGGTTGGTGACGTGCGACCAGGGCCCCGGCTGATGGCAGTGTTAAGGCGACCCGACCCAGTAGGAGCCGTCGTATAGTGTTGATTAGGAGTAGGTTATTTTGTGAGGGCATGGTATATTTTGTTGTATAGAGTAATAGTTAAGGGTGATGTGTCACCCTATACTGTGGACTTTTTTCATTATAGTCGGTAGTATCGTCCTTTTTACTGATATGATGATGGTCTGGAGATTTCCGTGTTGGTTAGATGAGTAGGAATATTCTGGATTGGTTGGGGATTTATTTTTATGTACGTACTTAGCATTTTGGGGGCATCATTTTCAGGCGTTACGCTGTCGAAATTTTCGGGGAGACCGCCGTGGTGCCTAACGAATAGGATTAGGAGAACTTAATGGGTCAGGGAAACCAGGTATGACACGAGCGCAGTCTTCAAGAGACTTAGCTTTATTTCCGCTGCGTCTGTTTAATTAAAACGGATTTCCTTGTGTTAGTAGTTTAAGTGGGCGAGATAGTAGTCAAAGGGAATCGTTTACTCAGGGTAGTCTCTGTGCGCACTGGGAACCCGGGTGGGTTTTCGGGGCGTTACAGAAGCGATCTAATATATAAAAGAATATTGAATGTACCCCATATAGGGTAGTGACTGTCTTACAAGTTTGCATATTAGCTCAAGATCCACAATATATTTGGATTGATTGAGTAGCAATCCATGATAACAATAGGAAACAAAAATCCCAAGAAAATAGTGAAGTTTACCCAAGTCTTTGAGAGCAAACTTTATGAGTAAGAAGCAAATCAATTTTCAATAGTGCTAGAATCATCCCCCGTAAACAATATATCATCAATATAGATAAGCATCATAAGAGTAACAACTCCAACATTGTAGATAAAAAACAAGGAATCAGCTCGAGAAGCATGAAACCAAATTGTAGAAACGCTGATTGAAGGTTGTGAAACCAAGCTCATGGATATTGTTTAAGGCTATACAAAGATTTATGTAAGCGACAAACATAAGAAGGATGGGCATGATCCAAAAAACTAGGAGGTTGCCCCATGAAGACAATTGCAGCATGATCACCATGGAGAAAGACATTGCTAACATCAAGTTGTTTGATGTTCTATTTGAGAGAGACAACCAACGATAAAACAAGTTAGATTGTTGTATGCTTGACAACCTGACTAAAAGTTTCATATTAGTCTAACCACTCGGTTTGGGCCATTTGGTGATAACCTTTGATAAAAAAACTAGGCTTTGTAACGATTTAATGAACTATCTGGGTTTGATTTGAACATCCATTTACATCTTATCAAAGTTTCATTAGGCATAAGAGGAACAAGGGACCAAATGCAAATTGCATGAAGGGCAGTCATCTCCTCTTGTGTAGCTTTACACCAAAGAGGATTTGTTTGCAGCTTAAAGATATATAGTGGGTTCTACCTTGTCATAACAAGTAGTAAAAAACCACATCTTTGGCCAAAACACTCTTGCCTTGGACCTAGTAAACACTAGATGCACATTAGTAATAACTAGAATGTTATTTTCAAATTGGTTAGGAAGGAATAGAGAGGATATAGATGAGAGATTAACAGAAATGGATAGAGAAGGTTGAGGAGACGATTGAGGAGCTGGAGGAGGCGGGAAAGTCACAAAGCTTGAAAATAGAAAGGTGGGAATTGAAATGATTTCAAGAATTGAAGAAGGTTTATTTGATGAGAACAGAAAGGAAGATTCATCGAATGTAATCTCCTGAAAAATGTAGACACAATTTGTTGAAGGACATAAAGCATTGTGTTGATTGTTATAACCAAGAAACACACACTCAAGGGACCTAGTTCAGAGTTTATGGCTATTATAAAGACGTAAATTTGGTAAACAACTACAACCAAAGATACGTAGATGTAAATGTAACGCCCGGGTTTTCGGATCTTAGGATTTTCTAATTTCTTAGGTTATTTTCGTAAAATAGCAAATTAAAGTATTTTCTTGAGCGGGATGTTTCCTTAGAGCCTTAGGAATTTATGGGAATTTTTAGAGGAATAAGTGAAATTTTAGAAACCCAAATCGAAAGGAGTAATGCTAGAGTTCCCGTTTTAGCCTTTTAGTATGTTACTTCGTAAAAATAGCAAAATAAGTCCGTTTTGTGAACGGTGAGTTTTGTTAGAACTCTAAGATTAAATTGGAATATTTGGAGAAATAAGGAAATTTCAGAGAAACCGAATCGATAGACTAATTGAAGAATTAAGTATAGAATTGAGAGAAGGGCATTTAAGTAATTTGGTAAGTAAAAAAAGATTATAATTTTTATAAACAACAGAATGGCTTCACGAGGAAGCCATTCTGCTGCCAAGCCCCGACGCCAGAGGGAGAGCCCCGACGACAGAGAGCCGAGCGACGGCTCTCCTCCGACGTCCAACCTCGACGTTTTCCGGCCAGAAGACGTCGGCGACTCCTGGGCAGCCATTTTCGACCGTCTTCGCGCACAAACCGAACGTAAGCTCCCTGTTCTTGCTCGGTTTGTGGCCGGGGGTGGCGAGCTCGATTGAGCTCCGATCGCCGGCTGTTTTTAGTTGCTTTCAACGTTCCATTGCCGAGCTTAATGCCGGCGTAGATCGCCGAGCTGCATGGTGCTCGGGTTGGGGGACCCGAATTAGGGCTTAGGGTTTTCTTAATTGGAAACTTCGATTTTTGGTTAGATTATTCTAATTGAGGGTATATGTGGTCGATTGGTGAGGAAATAGGTGGAATTTGATGAAAAATTGGAAAGGGGGAAATTTCCGATTAAGGGCAGAATCGGGTTTTGCAATAATTGACCTGGTTACAGTCGTTTGTTTTGAAATTTCTTTTGGCAGGTTAAAATAGGTTATTAGAGGAGTACGTGGCCGCTAGAATCGTTCGATTCTGATCACCGACGCAAAATTTATGCACGTTTGAAGTTTCGGGTCGGTTTTATCAAACCCGAATTAGTGGCCCGTTTAGTTAGGTTTTAATTGGATTAGGCTAGAAATAGTAATTTGAGAGTAATTGGTGAATGTAGGCTTGATTTTAATGAAACTCGAATGTTTGTCATAGGTCGAGACATATGTGACGTGAGGTGCCAAAAACCAGCGAGCTACAGACGACAGGTAAGTTCTCGTGATTCTTCTCTGGCCGATTGGCCTACACCGTACGTCGAATGTCGTCTCGGGGAGTTTGGTGATGCACTAGTTTATATTGCTTTGGTTGGGTAGCTAGGTTTATTTGTTTTATAGATTAGGTTTTACAGTCTTTGATGGTATATATTATTGCTTGTTTGCTTTACGATATTGAACTATTCACGCATCACTTGTTTTAAAGAAAAGCATAAAAATGAATTTCCGCACAGAGTTTTAAAGATAACGTAAAGCATAGCATTGGCCGAAAGGCGTATTGAGCATAGCATTGGCCGAAAGGCGTATTGGCCGAAAGGCGTATTGAGCATAGCATTGGCCGAAAGGCTTATTGGCCGAAAGGACGTATTGGCCGAAAGGCGTATTGGTCACGCGAGGTGGGGCTCAGGCATGGCTGTACGTGTTGTAAGCGTGCACCCCCCACTTCTAGCTGGAAAGAGTAGTCCGCCAGCTGGATGAGCTCTCTCCGGTTAGAGGGATAGGATCTCGGTGACACCTATTGAGCATTGCATCGTAAAGAAAATAAAGCATGGTTTATCGAACTCATACGCACAGCATGCATTGCATTTACGTACTTACTGGGATTTCATCTCATAGAGTGTATGTATGGTGTAGGTGATCTAGACATTGAGGCAGGTGAGGACGATGTCCCTCCTCCTGAGGCATGATGTAGTGGACGACGGATGGACGCGGGTGTGTGTTGGCGCAGTCGAGGCATATTTTGACCCGTGGGATTCATGGTTAGGTATTTTGATAGTTTTGGGAATTGTCTGGATGAAGGATGTATAGATTTTGAGGGCTTTTGGATGTTTGGTTTTGACAGTTGATAGGTTATGGATATTGATGGTTGTATAGAACATTTTAGGATGCTTGGTTCTGGATAGTTGATAAGATATATATTAATGTTTTGAACGTTTTGGAAACCTGTTGTTATAAACTGTTTTGTGATTTTGAAACAGGAGGATATGTTAAACTTTCAAACGGAACCACGCAGTTTATTTTCATGAGAATGTACTTTATTATAGTTGCGTTTCGAGTCGGTTTTGAGGTGGTATTTCAGAAGACGTATGAGTATCGAGTGTTTGTGTACGTATTGGTTTAATTAATTATTTTTATTTGTTTTAAACGTTTTATTAAATTGATTTTAAATTGTTTTCAAATCGTTTCCGCATAAACGCTAAGAATAAAGGAAAAAATGAAAAATTTGTACAGTAATTAAGGGTAAATAAGGGTACAGTGTTAGGGTCGTGACAGTAAATGAGATGGGGGGTTTTTTAGAAAGAAAAATGAAGAAGTGAAATATTAGCTAAAAATTGACATGTCCTCATACCTCTGCTCAAAATGGTAGGGTAGAGCACAAAAATCGACATGTAGTCGAAACATGTTTCTCCCTCTTGTTTAAATGCCAATATTCTGCTTCCTTATCGGACCTTCACCTTTGATATGGTTATGTATCTAACGAATCGAAACGCCCATATCAGTTTTAGCTAATCGAATTTCACGCATTTAATTTTTTTTTAAAAAGTGAGTTGAAACAAAGGAATAAATGCAGTGAAAATGGTCTGAACTTGGCCTTTTGTCTTTAAGAAATAAATCTCTGTATATGATAACTATATGAAATTTAGAGTTATTCTCATCACTCTAAGTAAAGTTGGATGTTTATCCTCGAGTTTTTGATAATTTTAATTTATTTTAAATTATTATGCAGGTAAATAAAGATGAAAAAATAATAAATTTTGAAGTTGCGCCGCAGCCCAAAGAGGCTCGAGTCGCAGCTTATAAGAATAGAGAAACGAATCGGCGTCAAAATAGCTTCTTAGCCGCAGCCCCAGAATCTTGAGCCGCGACCCCAACACGAAAAAAGTGGTCTGAGCCGTGGCCCCTACCCAAATCAGCTTGTCAAAAGTGCAAAATTCTATGCGTTTTGAAAGATTTTTCGATGATTCTATAAACCCTAATCGAGAATCTTTAAATACAACATTATATGAAGAAAGAGGGAACTTTGGGCAGCCTCAAGACATATTTTAGAGAGAAATTGAAGAAGATTTTCAACCCCGGACGAGGAGACGAACACACGTGTTATGCCATTACGGTGACATCAGAGACAAATTTTATTCCTCTACTTCTTTCTTCTCTTTGATATTATTATGTTCAACATTTTTTCTTCTATTGTTCATTCAATTATGTTGAACTAACTCTCTCCCTCTAGAGGAGAGATGGATCGTTTATTTAGAATATTATTTTTATTACCAATTATTCTATTAGTTGAACTTATTGTTTATTTGTGATATCCTGTTCTTAATGCTTTCAATTTGTTGGTCACATATTGAATGATTTTATATTTAGGGTTTGACACTCGAGGGAGGTAATTTCAAATACGGTTTGAATATTACAACATAGAATTTTAATAGCTCGAGAGAATATTATGGTTTTCTGAAATCAAATAGAAAATCATTGCATGTTATTGAATAACTAAAAGAATAATTTTTATAAAGATATTGAAATTGTGATTTTAGGAATTAATATTTGCTTGACTTGAGGGAGGTAGTTTAACAAAATTAAGGTTTTCGGTTGTTAAATAATTGTTTAACTAAAGAATATTGGTCCAATAAATATTCGTGAAATCAATCATCTGGATCTTTTCTGAATTAAAGATATTTCATTGGTGATTTGATTTGATTTATTTTGTTTATTTAATTTTAGTGTTCAAAATCATATTATTAATTATCGAGATAAAGTTAGAATTGATTAGGTCAGTACGTGGTAAAAATTAATAAATTATATATTCATTATGGATTCGACAACTTTATCTATCATTATACTATAAAACTTGACACAACACACTTGTAGTAATTTTATTACGATATAATATTTTCGTACAATATATCAACTGAAGATGTAACATGAAAAGAACCCTAGAGGTCCATGTGAACAAGATAAAAAATATGATACACACGAGACAGGGAAGTAGAAAATGGTCAACAATGGGATTTACAAAAGTGACAAGTCTTGCAAAATTTTGATGACATAGATTTAGGTAAGGAAAAATTACATAGTGAGAATACACGAGAAAGAGTAGAAAGATGTGGATGTCCTAATCGGTGATGCTAGAGAGACATGGACGATGAAGATGACGTTGTTAGATCAAGAGAGGAACGTGAGAAACTGGTAGGCAAGGCTAGATTTTATATAAGCCATTACGCAGAGAACCCTGCTTTAGGATTGCTTTGTGTAAATGCAAATATATTGCAAATATGTTGGCATTAATTTTTTGGCAAACTACATTTATGGTAATAATATTTTATTCTATTATTTTCCAAATTGGTAGTTTATTTCTTTGTAATTAAGAAATAATCTATTCAGATTATTAGATTGATGAATATTGGAAATCATGAAGATATTGGTAAAAGTAAATATTAAGAAACTTGAAGATCAAGGAAAGTATTTGATTTTCTAGAGGTATTTGTTTTTTGGAAAACTTTATTTTGGAAAGCCGATTTGAAAACGATTTGATGAATTATATCAGGCTTCAAGATCACATTAATCATGGGATACTTTCCTAAGTATTTGAGATACATATCCAAGTAGTTGGCGATAATTTCCTAAAATATCACACGAGGTGTCACACAACCGATTTGTTGAGATTTGGCTTCCTTATTCTTTACGGCTTTGCATTTTGATTAGGTAATTGGTTAAACCTCATATAAGGTAGTTACCAATGATATTTAAGCGTTCATTTTTTTAAGGAAACGATAGACGGATTTTTTATTCTCGAGAGAAGATTTCTCTATCATTGAGTCGTCGCCGTTCTTTCTCTCTCAACGCTTATGCGTATGGGTTTGTGATTATTCATTCAGTTCTTGAATGATTATTTTAAACACTTTGCTTATTTTGTGGAATTCATCGATTATTCGAGTGTGTTGATTTATTACGTCCGAAGACAACAACTTGGTGTTCCAGACGGTGTCATAGGAGGCAATCTTCCTTATTCTTCATTGAAGTTTAGTCTTGGGAGGAGATTGCATTTGAACTCGGGAGGAGTTTGGTTTATCGACAATGGAGTTTGTTATTTTGATCGTGGGCAAAGAGATTTTGCCATAACACGGATTTCAGGAGGAGTCATCAATAACAAGGGGAGTTTGTTGCTTTTAGATCTTGGGAGAGATCGATCTCAAATCGAGGGAAGCTCACAAAAACAGTTTCATTGGGGAAGTTAGGAAGTGGTGGCGACCAAGATAAGAGGAAGTCTGTATTTGTTTAAGCCTATTTGGGTTGTAACTTTGTGAACTCGTGAAATGTTTTTATATTTAGACGTGGCCCCGCAGACATAGGCGATTTGCCGAACTGCATTACCAACATCTTGTCTCCTTTAGTTTCACATATTTATAATTGTCCATCATTGTATTAATTATCGGTGTCACACAAAACACTCTGTGTGACATCACATAACTGATCTTAATCTTTCAATTGGTATCAGAGCAGGTCGTTTCTGTTTCTTAAGCGGGATCCGTGGGACAAGATCACAGTTTGTGAGTGATGAACTCTATGAAAGAAGGAGGCTCTACAATGCGTCCACCGTTATTGGATGAAAGTAATTATGCTTATTGGAAGGCGAGAATGAGAGCATTCATTAAAGCTATTGATGAGAAGGCCTGGAGATCTATTTTGACAGGATGGAATCCTCCTATGTATACTGATGCAGAAGGTATCACATCTCCCAAGCCGGATGAAAATTGGTCAGTAAATGAAGATGCTTTGGCAAATAGTAATTCAAAAGCTCTCAATGCTATCTTCAATGGCGTTGATCCTATTCAGTTCAGACTCATCTCCACTTGTGAATCAGCAAAAAGGGCATGGGTGATTCTTCAAACCACCTATGAAGGAACATCAACCGTAAAGTTGTCCAAGATGCAAATGCTAACTACTAGATTTGAGAATCTGAAGATGCATGAAGATGAGAGTATTGGTGAGTTCAATGTCAAACTATGTGACATAGCAAATGAAGCGTTTGCTCTCAGTGAGATGTTTTCCGAAGAAAAACTTGTATGAAAAACGCTACGGTTCTTGCCACAACGATTTGCCTATAAAGTCACTGCTATAGAAGAAGCCAAAGATGTCTCTAAAATGAAGTTAGAAGAATTGATGGGATCTCTTAGAACCTTCGAGATGAATCTTGGAGGAGACACGGAAGCAAAGAAGGCAAAAGGAGTTGCTCTTAAAACTGAGGTACAGAACTTCAACGAACATGATGAGGATGACTTGGAAGAATCTCTAGCCCTGCTTTCAAAGAATTTTAGCAGAGTTATGAAGAGATTTGGTAGAAATACTCGCGGTGTCAAGCACAATGTCACTAACTTCAAGAATGGTTCTTCAAGCAACAAGAAGCACAGGGAAGAAACTCATGTGTCTAATCAACAATTTAAGAACAAAGGCATTCAGTGCAGAGAGTGTGGAGGTTTCGGGCATATACAAGCAGAATGTGCTAATACCTTAAAGAAAAAAAAGAATTCTCTGAACGCAACTTGGAGTGAGGATGAGTCAGAGAAGGAAGACGAATTTCAAAGCAACCATGTGACGCTTGTTGGTAAGACAGAAGATAAAGAAAATGGTGGTGTTCTACACGGTGTCACAGACGACTTTTCCAATAGTAGTGATGAAGACGAAGAAGCAGTCACAGAAGACGACCTTATTGGAGAATGCAAGTTTCTTCATGAGAAATGGACTGAGCTTGTTAAAGTAAATCAGCATCTACACATCCAAATTAGAAATTTGAAAGATGAGAAGAACAATCTTCAAAATGTTATCTTTGATTTGAAGACCAAACTGAAAACAAGTCATGATGAAATTAATGATCTGACCAATGAGATAAGTCTCATGAAGAAGAATGTCAAAATGTTAAATTCTGGTTCTTCTAAACTGGATGATATTCTAAACATCAGCAAATCAAGTGTAAATCGATCTAGATTGGGGTTCAAAAGAGAAAGTTCAGTTTCACAGACTGTTGCAGTGAAGAAAATAGCTCTATTTTTAAATTCGTAAGGGAAAGCTCGGTGTCACAGCCAGTGTCAGCCAAAGGATTTGATTACAAGGGAAAGCAAGTTGCAAGACAAATTCCAAGAACGGACAGAAAATCAAACTCTTGTGACTCCTATCATGTTCCAAGCAGTAAAGGTAACAAATATGTTTCTGTTTGTCATCATTGGAATCGCCGTGGTCATATTCTCCCTAAATGTTTCACCTATCTTGCTAACCTAAGACTAGGTACTGTTAGAAATACTTCTTCTTATAGATTCCCTTATCAAAAATGGGTGAAAAAATCAAGTTTGAAGTGTAATGTTACACATCTTTCACTAAGGGCAATTGCAATGAATGCATGGTATTTTGATAGCGGATGTTCTAGACACATGACAGGTGAAGAGAGATATTTTAAGGATGTCATACCTGAAACCGTGGGAAAAGTAACATTCGGCAATGGTGTCTCAACGGATGTCATTGGAAGGAGAACGCTAAATGTTCCTGGTCTACCAAAGTTGAGTAATGTTCTTTTGGTAAATGATCTGAAATCTAATCTAATCAGTATTAGCCAGCTGTGCGATCAAGATTTGAATGTGCAATTCACACGTGAAAAATATGTGGTGTCCGATCAAAACAACAAGTGTGTTATTGAAGGAGTTAGATCATTAGACAATTGCTATCTTATTTCTTTCTCATCTACCTATTTTCGATCGAGTATGGAGGACACTGTTCTATGGCATAGAAAGTTTGGACATGTAAATTTCAAAATGCTGGAAAAGATTGTTTCAAAAGATGATGTCCGGGGAATTCCTACATTAAAGTTTGATGAAGAAAAATTATGTGGATGTTGTCCTGGGAATTCCTACATTAAAGTTTGATGAAGAAAAATTATGTGGACCATGTCAAATCAGAAAGCAAACCAAGGTGTCACACCCGATGTCACAGTCATCTACAACTACTTGTGTGCTTGAATTGCTTCACATGGATCTAATGGGTCCAATGCCTATTGAAAGTATTGGAGGAAAATGGTATGTCTTCATTACTGTTGATGATTTCTCACACTACACATGGGTGGAGTTTCTTAGAGAAAAGTTCGACACTTTCAAAGCTTTCAAATCGATGTGTACTCGACTCCAACGTGAAAAAGATTGTGTTATCATGAAAATTGTTCGCATCCGCAGTGACCATGGGAGAGAGTTTGAAAATTCTGAATTCTCATATTTCTGTAAACAACTAGGGAATGCTCATGAATTCTCGGCACCTAAAACTCCTCAACAAAATGGAGTCGTTGAAAGAAAGAACCGTACATTTGCAGAGATGACTCGCGTAATGTTACATGAAAAGGGATGTTTTTTAAAAATTCTGGGCTGAAACTATGAATACCTCCTGTTATACCATAAATCGGGTGTATCTTCGAGGAAAAACTTCTATAACACCCTATGAGATATGGAAAGGTAAAACTCCGAATCTTAATTATTTTCATCCGTTTGGCAGCATTTGCTTTGTGTTGAATGACAAAGAACACAAAAGGAAACTTTATCCCAAGAGTGATGAGGCGGTGATGACCCCGATCCCGTCAGGGCTGCCACGGCCTATGCCGTGATATGCATTTCATTTACCCTCGCTCGTTCACATAAAATTTTTCATTTCATTTCCTTTTTCATCATCATACGTTAAAGAACAGGCTTAGGCATTCAATCCACCTTTATCGACACTTAGGGTCTAACTTAAAACGTATTTAAAGCGACTCATTTAAGGTCGGGAAACATTAAGAGAGGCTTAGGACTTCAAAACATAAGGAGTGGCATGCATGGGGTGCGCCCAGCATTCAGCGCGAGCGCCCCTCGCGCACCCTGCGTGCATGCCGCGCGCATAGACGACGCGTGCCACGCGAGCACCACGCGCATATCGTGCCACCATTGCGCGCCACAGCGCACCAACTGCGCACCAGCCGCGCGCCTCACTGCGCGCCTATCTGCACCCAACAGCGTGCCTCCCCTCGCCCAGCACCAGCTCCCAGCGATGGCCGATCGATCGGCTGGCAGGCCGATCGATCGATGATCACTCTGGATTTTTCACTAGACGCCTTGCATTTTGCCAATCGATTGGCCATGGGCGCCGATCAATCGGCGATCGCTCTGTCCTGCGACCAATTTTCAGGGACTTAGCCGATCGATCGGCCACCATATGTCGATCGATCGACAGATGCAGGGCAGCGCGCCCTGCTCGCCCAGTCTGCGCACCCAGCACCTTTTCTTCCACAATTTCTCCTTCCTTTGCCATTTTCTTCAATTTCTCACCTAATAACACTTCAATATCAATCCCTCAAATCATCCATAAACATTTATACCCAAAATTTACACATCCATTAATTGAAAGCCTCAACCTAAAATCATTAAATTCCAACTCTAAACAACAATCCGACTCTAATCATTAAAACCTATTTCATCAACATTAACCAAGCAGCGGAAACTCATAAAAATCATCCAAAAGTAAACCCTGATATATAAACCATCGAAATAAACTTTCTATACATTTATCCACAAAACTATCCAGAAAACCATCATCAACGACAATATCTTCCAACTAGTGTCTAATCAACCTAAAATGAGTTTTCTATACATTTTTCATATCAATTCTACCTAACATACCCAAAATACCTATATGTTGTCTCCACGGGTCAAAATCGCACCGACTTCACAGCGCACTCCCACGGGCATCCTTCTTCAATCTGTACATTCATCTTGTGGAGGAACGTCTTCCTCACCTTCCTTGAGTTCACCTACACCATAGACAAGCCTATGAGATAAAACTCAGTAAGTTCTATGTAAATGACGATGCATGAACATGTATATACAATTTTATGAATTCAATCCACTCATTCCTTTTTCAGTACGTGACAGTCTTTAGTTATCGGAGCGCTCGACAGATGGATATGGCACATCAAGTGGTTAGATAGCCTACACCATCTGAAGGGAGGAAACCCGCTCAACACGGAACGCCAGGTCTGAACCTCACCCCGATAACCACGATGCGTTGTTTACATGATACTTTACTTTCATTCCTTACATTTTCTTTTTCATGAAATCAATGCATAAATTCATTTTCATGTCATTTCATAAAACGATGATGCATGGACAATTAAAATGCATAACATAAGTATAAAGAACGTGAGTACCATCAGAACATCACAAAAGCATAACCTATAAAACATTTAAACCTAGGCTACCCGTCCAAAGCATGTAAACATTCATTGCACCAATTTCCTCAACAAGCAAAACCGACGTATGGTGTAGGCCTATCGGCCACAGTAAGTCACGAGAACTTACCTGACGTCCTTAGCGAGCCGAGTACCTTGTTTTGAGCTTCGTTACCTAAGACATTTCACAATTTGGTCAATAAAGCTAAATCCAAATAAACCGTTCCAAAGACCAAACGAAACTCCTAGCTAAGGCAACTTTCCTAAAAATCTCATTTAACCTCACTCGAGCATTTCATCGAGCAATTCACGCTCATAATTTCTACAACCTAGCTTTAATGGAAGTTTATATCGTTCAACCACCGATTTCAACCTAACTATTGATGAAAACTCTCAATCTACCATCGTAAGTCAATAATATAGTAAACCTAACAATTTTTAAAATAAATCTATAATTTTTCAAAACCCTAAACGAAAACCCTAACCATTTTAAACTCTAAAACTCGGAAACTAACCGTCCAAAACCATAGAATTTTACCTAGAGTGTCGATTGTGGAAGAAATCAGAGGAGAAATCGTTGATTGGAGGAGGAGAATCGTCGATTGAAGACCGTCGTGGAGAAGGCGTGAATCGCCTATGGGAGAAACTTCTCCCTTTCTGCAGAAGGGTTTCTCGAAGAGAGGGGAAGATTTTAGCTTTTTATTAAAATTTAACTTGGCAAATTACTAGTTTGCCCCTCCATTCTATTTTCTACTTATTTCGTTATTTCGCATATCGATTTGGGTTGTGACTCTGGGGGTGTGGGCCAATCGCCACAGTTACAGAGGCTATCTTTCTCGGTTATACTACAAATAGTCGTGCTTATCGAGTTTACAACAAAAGAACTTGAACTGTCATCGAATCTGCAAATGTTCAAGTAGATGACTCTCTAGACATGACATATAATCTAAAAGAAGATGCAAACCAGATTTCAAATAATGAAGGCTCTAGTGTTCCAACCGGTGTCACAGATGGTGTCTCAAGCGGTGTCACAGATCAGACTGAGACAATTGATGAAGCGGAAGTGACTACTTCACACAACAGGAAACCATCCACACGTGTTCAAAAGAATCATCCTACAAATGAGGTTATTGGTGGTCTGAATGATGGTATACGAACCAGAGATAAGCCAATGGTGAATTATCGAGAAATGATTCAAATGGCGTGCTTTACATCAACTATCAAGCCCAAGAATGTGAAAGAAGCATTACTAGATGAATACTGGATAGGAGCTTTGCAAGAAGAACTCAGTCAATTTTTCCAAAATCAAGTTTCAAACTTAGTAACGTGTCCTCTCGATGTAAATGTTATTGGTACTAAGTGGATCTACAAGAACAAGAGCGATGAACATGGTAACATCACTCACAACAAAGCTCGGCTAGTTGATCAACAGTATTCACAAATTGAAGGAATTGATTTTGATGAAACATTCGCTCCGGTTGCTCGTCTTGAATCTATTCGGCTTTTATTGGCTATTGCTTATGTTATGCGGTTCAAGCTATATCAAATGGATGTGAAGAATATTTTTCTCAATGGTTTTCTTAATGAAGAAGTTTATGTTGCTCAACCAAAGGGTTCTGAAGACCCTCATCATCCCGAGTATGTTTATAAATTGAAGAAGGCGTTATATGGGCTTAAACAAGCCCATCGTGCGTGGTATGAACGACTCACACAATATCTATTAACCAAGGGATATGAGCAAGGGGGAGTAGATAAAACCTTGTTCGTTTGCCGTGACAAAGGTCAATTTTTACTTGCTCAAATTTATGTTGATGACATAGTGTTTGGCTCGGTGTCACAGGTGGTGGTGGATGAATTTGTAGCTCAAATGACTGGAGAATTCAAGATGAGTATGGTAGGAGAACTCAATTATTTCCTTGGACTCCAAATTCAGTAAGAAAAGAATGGTATTTTTATTTCTCAAGTCAAATATGCCAAGAATTTATTGAAAAAGTTTAAGCTTGAAAATGCATGACCGAGTAGAATACCCATTGGGACACATGAGAAACTCTCTAAAGATGAAAAGGGAATTGTTGTTGATCCACGTTTATATAGAAGTATGATTGGAAGTCTCTTATATCTGACTGCTAGCCGACCAAATATTTGTTATAGTGTGGGTCTATGAGCTCTATTTCAAGCAAATCTGAGGGAGTCACACCTAGTGTCAGTCAAGCGGATTCTAAAATACGTTAGCGAAACAACCGACTATGGTATTCATTCGACTCTAATGCAAATCTGGTGGGTTATTGTGATGCTGACTGGACAAGTAGTTCTGATGATCGAAAAAGTACATCTGGTGGATGTTTTTATGTGGGACACAACTTGGCGTCATGGTTCAGTAAGAAGCAAAATTCTATTTCTCTGTCTACTGCCGAGGCAGAATATATTGCAGCAAGTAGCAGCTGTACTCAGCTTCTTTGGATGAAACAAATGATGAAAGACTATGGTGTCACACAAGGTGTCATGACACTCTATTGTGATAATTTGAGCGCTATCAACATTTCTAAAAATCCAGTTCAGTATTCTCGGAACAAGCATATTGATATACGACATCATTTTATTCGATCTCTTGTGGAGGATAAAATTATTACTTTAGAACATATGGCAACGGAAAAACAAGTTGCTGATATTTTCACCAAAGCATTGGATGGTGTAAGGTTTGAAGAGCTGAGGTCTGCCCTAGGCCTCTGTATTATGAAAGTTGCTCAATGTCCCTTTTATTTATTAAAAAAAAATCGCCACTTGCTTTAGGTGTTTGTTTTTTTTTTTTTATTTCGACAATCTTCTGTGTATTAGTCACCCCTTGCAGAAAGTGATTCTATATTCTTCTATGGAACAACACCGTATATGACATGAGAAATTATGTTATCCTTATGAAAAATTCGGAAGTTTATATTCAATGAAGATTGGAGCAACATTATTTTATTGGGTTTATTTCCCACCTGGTAGAGATTTGAATTATTTTTCAAAGGATGCATGAGAAATTATGTGATTTATGGAAATTATATAGATTTTCATATTTATTTTTCAAAAATTTCCAAAAAATCTAGGATTTCTTTTATTATTTCTGGGATTTGATGGTTCTTTATGAAAATTGATAGACATATTCCAAGTTTAAAGAATTTTCCAAAATACTCTCTTGCTTCTTCTCCTTCTACAATCGGGAAACTAGGGCTTTCTACTGTCTCTCTTCGCAATGGTGATTATTGAAGAAGTTTCCGATGAACAGTTTACAGACAATGTTCCAGTGCCTGTCACAGAGAAGTTGTCGAGCTCAGAATCGGCAATGGTGGTTTATTCGTCGCCTTCACAGTCGGGAAATCCCTCTGTTCACGAAAGGGAAACTCCGAAAATTACAGAAGATGTAGTTCCTATCCGACAAGTAGACGCTTCAGGGATTGAACACAAATTTCAAAAAGCAAGTGCAGACAGGTTTAAAACTAGCTCAATGCCTCCCAAGGCATTGAAAGGATCTAAACTCACTTCGGCTTCAAAGGGAAAACGGCCGAGAGTTGAAAAAGAAACTTCCTCAGATAGTTCCTGGCTGCAAGAAGACTTCATTGAACTAGATACAGAGAATGAAGACGAACTCATTGAAACACCTTCAAAGAAATCGACCCGAAACATTCGGTCAATTTCCACAAGAAAATCCTCCAGGTTAGTTGCTCCCAAGCACTCTAAGTCCTCTGCTCCGAAATCCTCGAAGTCCATAGCTCCAAAATCCTCGAAGTCCACAGCTTCAAAATCCTCGAAGCCTTCTGTTGAAAAGATTCAGAAGCCAGCTGCTATCAAACTGCCCAAGTCAAGTTCTCCCAAAACTCCCAAGTCCAAAAGAAAGAAGACCAGTGAAGGTCCGACTCCTAAATGCTTTGTTACCTTCAAATCTACACATCGGGGTGAGTCAAGTACCTATCAAAGTAAGTCTTCTAATGAAGTTTCTATTGAAAATTTTAAATCTAGACTTCATGCTAGCCGTTGGCCTAGTTTTTCTAAAAGACATATTTGGCCTGAAGAGAAAAATTCACGAAGATGATTTCACTCAGTGTGAGGCCATAATTTATCATCTTATGAGTATAGGATTGGGAAAAACCTTTAGAGATCTCAAGTCATTTGCCTGGAAAGTAATTCTTGAATTCTACTGTAATCTGGATCCAGATGTGAAAAATTCTTCTCATTCTAGTTATGGCCCAGTATACGTCAGAGGACATTCTTTTAATTTTTCACCTTTTGTGATTAATGAATATTTGTGCTGTAATATGTCTGAGTCTGAAAATTTTGTGCCTGATTACAACAAAATCATTTTCGATGTCACTGGATGTGTCAGACGAATCTGGCCCCATGGTAAAGACTTTCCGGCTTTGCAGCTCACTGTAAAGTATGGGATTCTTCATAAAGCATGAAGACGACAAAAATACAAGGTTAGCTTTCTTATTTCCCTCTCTTATATATGGCATTTTGTCCTCCCAACAATCGATTATAAGAGAAAATGAAGTGTTGTTTATGGACAAAGAACAATTTTGTATTAGTTACAAATTTCAAATGGGGGAGCATGTAAATGATCTTGAAGGATTTGTTGAGGGACTACCTATATCAGAATCAAGAACTGACTCGACTCTGCTGGCTAGATCTGTAAAATGTTTAGTGGATATGTCAAAATTACTAAGCATTCAAATTTCTGCTCTTGGAAAACATAAATCTGTTATCTCTGTGCTATTAAATGATACCTACCAAAAAAATCCTCACATAGAGGGGACAGATCCAAATGACAAAGAGACAGAAGAAGCTGGTACATCTGGTGTCCCAGACGATGTCCCAGACAATGTGCCAGAAAATGTTGATATTCAGAATTGTATTCTACAATTATGTTGGTTTCGTCGAATGATTCTATTCGTGGAATATTATTGAACTCCTTTTATGTCTGTTTCTAGATATTATATCTATGGATGATATGCTGCTTTTGGATATTATATTTTCTATGGTTTGACTATATCTATGGTGTTGGTGGTGTTTATCTGGTGATACTTATATGGTGATTGCTCTTCTCTTATATATATATTTTTTGTTTTTTTATGGCAAAAAGGGGAAGTATTTTGATGATGATTGAAGTATTTTTATAATGTTTTGAAGCCACCAATCCAGGGGGAGTTAATTCAGGGGGAGTTATTGGTTTTATTGATTTTGCAAAAAAATGCCAAAGGGGGAGATTGTAAATGCAAATATATTGCAAATATGTTGGCATTAATTTTTTGGCAAACTACATTTATGGTAATAGTATTTTATTCCATTATTTTCTAAATTGGTAGTTTATTTCTCGGTAATCAAGAAATAATCTATTCAGATTATTGAATTGATGAATATTGGAAATCATGAAGATATTGGTGAAAGTAAATATTAAGAAACTTGAAGATCAAGGAAAGTATTTGATTTTCTAGAGGTATTTGTTTTTTGGAGAACTTTATTTTGGAAAGCCGATTTGATGAATTATATCAGGCTTCGAGATCACATTAATCATGTGATACTTTCCTAAGTATTTGATATACAATCCAAGTAGTTGGTGATACTTTCCTAAAATATCACACGAGGTGTCACAAAACCGATTTATTGAGATTTGGTTTTCTTATTCTGCGCGGCTTTGCATTTCGATTAGGTAATTGGTTAAACCTCAGATAAAGTAGTTACCAATGATATTTAAGCGTTCGTTTTTTAAGAAAACGATAGACCGATTATTTATTCTTGAGAGAAGATTTCTCCATCATTGAGCCGTCACCGTTCTTTCTCTCTCAACACTCATGCGTATGGGCTTGTGATTATTTATTCAGTTCTTGAATGATTATTTTACACACTCTGCTTATTCTGTGAAATTCATCGATTATTCGAGTGTGTTAATTTATTGTGTCCGAAAACAACGACTTGGTTGTCTAGACGGTGTCATAAGAGGCAATCTTCCTTATTCTTCATTTAAGCTCAATCTCGGGCGGAGGTTGCATTTGAACTCGGGAGGAGTTCTGTTTATCGACAAGGGGAGCTTGTCATTTTGATCGTGGGCAAGGGGATCTTGCCATAACACGGATTCTGGGAGGAGTTATCAATACAAGGGGAGCTTGTTGCTTTTAGATCTCGGGAGAGATCGATCTCAAATCGAGGGGAGCTTGCAAAAATAGTTTAATTGGGGAAGTTAGGAAGTGACGGCGATAAAGATAAGAGAGAGTCTTTATTTGTTTAAGTCCGTTTGGCTTGTAACTTTGTGAACTCGTGAAATATTTTTATATCTGGGCGTGGCCTCGAAGACGTAGGCAATTTGCCGAACTGCGTTACCAATCTCTTGTCTCCTTTATTTTCGCATATTTATAATTGTCCATCATTGCATTAATTACCATTGTCACACAAAACACTCTGTGTGACATCGCATAACTGATCTTAATCTTTCACTTTGGATTGTAGATCCTTAACATAGAAATAAATAGGAACATATCCAACGCTTACATTGTTATCACAAAACAAAACACTATCACTTGGTAAATTTTGAGAAATCAAAAGAGCATGAAGAGTATTAGATAACTGAAGAGATTTAGGAGCGATAGGTAGTGAAACTTGGCTAATATGATAAAAATCCAGAGTCTTACCATTGGCAACCATAACTTGTTCAAGGCCATTATATGGAGTAGCGTGTTGCATTTGTGACAGATCATGTGTGAAATAAGTGGAGGCTCCAGAGTCCATGCACCAATGGGAGAATGTAATGTCAAATCCATGAGATTGCAACACTGGAGTAGCAGGTTGAAAGTCCCACTAGCAAGAGAAGTTAAAACAAGATTGTGGAGGTGGCTTGAAAATCATATCAGTACGATGGTAACATACTGCAGCAGTGTGGCTGATTCTATGACAAATCTAACATTTAGGACGATAGCCATTTGTCTTGGGAGGTCACCATGAATCTGAGGAACCTCCAAGTTTGCCAAGAATACCAAGAGTGGAAGTAAAATTAGGAGTTTTCTGTTGCCGAGGATAATAAGGAGACTAGGTGGATAGTCGAAGTCTGGAAAGCATGAGGGGGTGCAGAGACAACATTAGCTTCAACATGATGGAAAGTTGAGAGCTGGACATTATCATAATCCCAAGAAGCGTCATCCAAATTATACGAGGACATATCTCGCATCTTTACCTGTGATATCAAATCTCGCGCTATAAAATCCTTTATAATGCACTATTGTTATCTTTCCATAACAAAAATTTTGAATCTCTATCCATAAATAGAATATTATACTTCAGAGTTTCCAGCCCAAAAATACAGCTTTCATCAAAGATATATGATCTCAAAATCATTGATTTCAATAAAATATCCTCACTAGAAAATTGAAGTCCAAAATCATAGGTATCTCCATATCATAAATGACATCCCAAAGATTTGGATTTAGTTATCATAACGAATCAACTCCAATAGCAAATACCACAAAATTTGAACATACTTTGAATTTTAACTGATAATGATCCCCAAGATTGAGAAACTAATGCGATTACAAATATGCCCCAAATTATCAAATAAAATCTGCTAAAAACTTTACAGATCTTACAAAAAAAATGCGAAAATTTAAATTTAAATTTAAATTTTTAACTAAAAATATTCTAAAAAATTTCAAATTTCTGGAAAAATCATAAGTTTCCTATCATAACTCCTGCATGCAAGAAGCAATTGTGAATCATTAATGTTAAAAATAAAACTTTGAAAACAAAATTTCTTTTAGGAAAAAAAAAAAAAAAAACATAGGTAGAAGATAAAATCTACTATGTAAAAATAAAAGTACAATCACGAGTATCGTGATTCTAAATTACATGAAAAATATAATCTTAAAGGAGTATCACAATGCATACCTATTGGTCAAACTCCAATAAAACTCGAGTTAGACTGAATTCTAAAATTGGGAAAGAAGATCATTCATGCCTTTGAAAGTGCATGGTTTGGTGAAGTCTAAACATTCAATTAGTCCTAGTTTGTTTCGTATTGACAAACAAGAGATTTTTTTATTTTCTAAAAGGTTGACTTCTATGAATTAACGTTAATAGAAAATTTAATCCAGGTTACCTTTGTTGACATTTAGTGATTATAGTCTTAAAACATTTGGTTGGTTGCCTCGGAGAAACCAACTTTGAATATCCAGGGGTTCCACACATTTGTTTTTACTTTTTTTTTTTTTTTTAACGCATAACATTCTTGACAATCAACGCATGCAATGCACCTGATATAATATTATTTTTGGGTAGATGGTCATTTATGCTACTATTTACTTACTTATCCATGATATGTATTAAATAACTAGATGTAGTTCAAATATTCAACACATTTAAAAATATTAGATTATTGATCTTTAACCAACTATTAGCGCATTAAAAGTACTAACATTTTTTTTAAAATTTACTAACTTTAAATCAATTAATGTCATGACCCGACTAGGTTCAAGGTTCAAGTGCGGATGAGGATCCAAATGACTAACCCTAAATTAATTAATGATTTGTAACAAAATAATTAAAACTATTTTATTTTATTTATTTATTTGTGTATTGATCCACAACCAACTCAGGACATTACCACAAAAGAGTGATTGGGTGCACCTACGTTGCCCATTTAAATAGTACAGATAGCCAGCTTTTCATGGTTAGGGATAGACAAGCTGCAAAAGAGCCAACTAATGTATTTTTCTAAAGATTTTGGGAAAGTAAAAGTGACACAAGTTTCGCATCCCTTTCAACTTACAACGCTATTGGTGGTGTTTGATAATAAATTCATTGAATATTTAAATTATATAACTTCTTAGGATATAGTACCTATTAGCCTTTACTTAGAAGTGAAAAGCAAGAAGATGTCGTATTGTTATTAGAAAATTAACCCCCTAAGCTTTAGGGGCTTTAGTAATTATGATTCCATCGTTAGCATTGTCGCAAAAATATATCATGTTTTTGACACGGAATTCCCGGTAGAGCAGCCTTTCTTCCTAAATATCAAAGGGTACACGTATTAAGAGTGGATTCATCTGCATGGAATTCCCTGCGCATAGAATTTCTCCTAACATTAGTAACCATAGCTGCTGGCGGGGGATGTTTTAATGAATGCCTCCGCAAGTTGGGAAGTCGGTAAACCATAGGTGAGTAAAGCGATTTAAATAAAGTACTTTATTTAAATCAATCCGACACCTAGCCCCAAAGCAGATGAAAAACCGAGCAAAAAAGGCCATAAACTAATCATAGTTATAAATTGATCGATCAACCCTTGTAAATAATAAAATCAGAGACATTAATCACAACCGATCTCTACAGGATTATAAGTAATCTAATAAATACAAACTAATACAATCTCGGATCGGGAATCACAATCAATCAAATCTAAGGTTAGAAAACAAACCATAAGCCCCCAAAACTACATTTCTACCCAACCCAATCAAACGGATCTATATCTGTGAAAACATTTATAAGCATACCTATAAGATCCTCACCATCTGAAGTCTAAAACACATACTGTATTATTGGCGAAACAGGCAGCAATCTTGTCCCCTTCCTTGTTCCAACAGACCTCAAATATTCCGCCATTGCCTGTGTATGTTTTAACAATCTTACCCTCCTTCAACGACCATATATGCATGGATTTGTCAAGAGATCCACTCGCCAAATACTCTCCATTTGGGCTGAATGCTACCGAATATACAGGTTCCCTGTTATTCACTTAAAAGCATTAGTAAATAAATGATGAGTGATTTTTCCCCTCAAAGTTCTTTTCAAGAATTGCTAAAAATTTCTTTGATAGAGAAAATATCAATGAACCAAATGTACGTCAAAGTGGAGATGGAGCTAAAAATCTACAGACAACAATCTCAACTGCTTACCTTTCCACAAAATCGAAAAAGGATTACAGAAAAAGAGTTCAAAATCCTCCGTGTTGAATGACTCTTCAACTCGGTCTACTTTTTTTTCTTTTTACATGCACCAAAACAAGTAAATTGAAGCAACTTTGGCCACCCTTTTCTCATCATCGAATCCTACGCCTCTTCATTACACATGGCTTATAAGAGTTTATAGCATCGCATTGCCAAGTCACTCCCACAACCTCAAACACGGTATAAAACTTAAAAGCTATGTAAAATGAAAAGGAGATGATATCTTCCTAGTCTTTCAAACACAACATGCATTTATTTATTTTTGGATAAGAACCACAGCATACATTTATCGAGAAAAGTAAAACTTCTTCTCTAAAGATTATGAAGAGAAAGAAATGTCTTACAGCATACAAACCACTTAAATGACTCTGCAGTCAAGAAGCCTCAGATTCCTACAGCTAATCCCCCAGCGAGTTAGCCAGAACACCAATTATGAGGTCAAAATAAAAGAATTTAAAACTTGCCATCTTGACTAACATTCCATATAACGGAGTCTAGCAAACCTCTATCACAATGAACATCATAGATCCGTTAGATCAAGAAAACAAAAATACCAATCTCATCATCCTTCAAGTAACAAACGAACAAGAGAAACCATCCAAACTCATTACCCCTCACATCCAACAAGTTTTCAACCTTGACTTTGTTGTTCCAAGCAAAAGTAAAAGACTCCAGAAAAATCCACTTCGAAAAATAATTTGATTCATTCCAATGATGAGAAAGACGACATCAATCCATGACTAACATTATAAGAAACATGCCTTAGGCCCCAATACGCTTTTCGTGTTCAAGGAAACCGAAAGATAGAGGGGAGGTGTTTTCTACCAAGGAAATCTAGAAGCAGGATAGTGGGAAGTACTGAATTGTTTAGAGGGCGGTTGTCCTAAGTGGCAAAAGAAAAAGGAAGGGGACCAGGGAGTTAAATAAAAGGGGGAAAAGGGAGCTGTAATGAGGTAGGAAATAGACTGGTGAGAAGTTTTGGGGAGACGCAGACCTCCTGATTGTGTCCGGTGGGGATTTCTGATTTTGATGAAAGAATACAACCCCATCCTTCTACTTATTGTGTGGTTCCCTGGTGTGTTAGTTCTTTTACTTAACATTTTGATATCTAAGCAACAATTCGATACTTGTAGAATGTCTAACAAGAGAAGTGATAGCCGACGTGATTCGGAGGAAGAGGATCCCGACAGTGTGCCGACAGATTTGCAGTAGTTACTCTCTTTGCGCAAAACCATAGAGAGTTTCATGGACAAGCTGAATATCTTGGATTCGGTTGAGAAGAGACTCCATCTGATAGAGTTGTCTCACAAAGCCAAAGCTCTAGTGGCACCGATTGAAGTGGCATCGAGTTGGCATCACTCGCCAACACCGCTAGATTTTTACACCGCGCATGGGCAACGATTTTGCGCACCTGTCGATTTTCTTAGGGGAGAACCTTGATGGCTGGTTGTACATGCTAGAGCGATATTTCTCCCTTAATAACCTCTCAAAACAGAACGACTAGATGATGCCATAATAAGTATGAAAGGGAATGCATTAGCCTGGTTACAGTGGGAGGAAAGTTGTCAAGTCATTCGCACTTGGGCAGAATTTCAAACCCTACTTTGGATCATTTTTGTTTGATGCAGGAAGCATCTAGCTAAAAATGTTTTTTCTAGATTCCGCAAAGTGGACCCTGTTGTTCCACATCGACATAACCAAATCAAACGATCATGTATAAATATGAGGGAGATTCTCTCACTCCTTGAGCTAGCTTTTGGGGAGAGTTATACCCTCACTTTCTATCATGGTACCAGAACTAAGTTTATACGATGTGAGGACCGATTAAACACGCTAGACGTGTGAGCGGGTGTTGTCTCACATCGACAGAACCAAAGCAAACGATCCTGTATAAATATGAGGGGGATTTCCTCACTTCTTGAACTAGCTTTTGGAGTGAATTCTACCATCTCGCTTTTTATCAGACACTAATCAGAAATATCTCTTGGATTTTAAAATTCTGACAACTCTATTGCGAGAACTGTAATTCTTGAAAGCCATTTTGTTAGTAGCCTGCAACTAGACTTACGGGTGGAAATTAGAATGGTGAAGTCCATTGGATTGCATCGTTTAATGGATATGGGTCAAAGAAGTGAAGATCGTAACCTGCTTCTTTCTCAATCCAAAAGGAGTCCATGTTGATTTGGGTCACGACCTTCGACACACTCTGCCATCACTCGATCCACTACTGCCCAATCTACTTATTTTCAGCCCGTCTTCAAACCGATTTTGGGGGCTTCTCAACAGCTTCCTTAGATCCAAAAACCAGCAGCTCCAACCACAAAAATCCAAGCTCAGGTTTCTTCAACCTTCAGAAGGCTTACTGATGTCGAGCTCCAATTGCGTTGCAAACAAGGGCTTTGCTTCAGATGTGACAAACGCTATTCAATTGGGCATAGATGAACTAAAAAGGAATTGCAAATTCGGGTGGCATTTGATGATTCTGATGCTGACCTAGTTTCCCCAAAGAAAGAGATGGCAAGTCTAGAAGCTATTGAAGAGGCTGCAGATACAGTCGAATTATCACTCAATTGAATTGTGGTTTGACTACTCCTTCAACTATGAAACCTTGAGGAACACTCACCGTGCAACAGATAATCATCTTTATCGGCATTGCTGCCACCCCCAACTTTATCTCCTCTCGCTCTAGTTGATTGGTTCCTATTATCATTTTATCCCACCAAAGGTTATGGTATTGCAATAGGTAGAAGGAATTTCTATAAGTAGGACTGGAATTTTCAAGAATTAGTGATTCTTGCAAGGTGATGGATATTATAGCCGATTTTCTCCAATTGAAGCTTGGTAGAGCAAATATTGTATTAGGAATGCAATGGTTAGAGACTTTGGGAAGTACCCATACCAATGAGATGATTTTTAGATGCAATTCAAAAACTGAAGTTTCGTTCAAATATATGATGAAGACAGTATCATACTCCGAAGAAGGGTTTTTGTTATAATTTAATGGTGCTTCTGTCCAACCAGAGCAAAATCACACTGATGTATACTATGCTCTTCAACACATTCTACTCCAGTTTGATTCCCTATTTCACCCTCATAAAAGTTTTGCCCCCAGGTTGAAGCCAAGACCATAGTTTTAATCTGCAGGAGGGCGTCTAACCTATTAATGTTCGCCCAAACAAATATCCACAATTTCGAAAAGCAAAAATCAAGCAACTTGCACAACTGTTGGTTGGTTATTCTTCCAATCGTAAAGCCCTACACAAGTCGTGTTCTTTTAGTCAGCAAAAAAAAAAGATGAAATGAGCTCAATGATGCTGATTTTCATGGTGCCAAATTATTCTCTATTATGTCCATGAACTGGAGCAAATTGTTCATTGACATCTTCTACATCATAGAAAATTGGTTTTACCAAGTCAATATACCCACTAGTTACCAAGATCATCAAAGAGTGCCATGAAGGCAAAATTGGAGACCATGAATGCAATTTAAAAACTTTCAGACAAGTTGCTGATGAATTTTTTTAAGAGGGCACGAGAAGTCATGGTACCCTGACTGTCTCCAATTGTCAAGTTTGTTAGCAACATAAGTAATCCACTTTATCACAGGCGAGTTTTTTTCAACCAATAATGCTCCCGAGTCAAATTTGGGAACACTTGTCCATGATTTCATCGAAGGATTGCCTCCTTTTGACGGTTGGGACTCTATTTAAGTCGTGGTCGATCAATTATGCCCATTAAGCAAGTATCCCCATTTCATTGCTTTGCAACATCCCTTTTCAACCATATCAATTGCTGCCAATTTTTGTTGATTCCATTGTTCAACTACATGGGAATCCCAAATCCATTATTTCTAACATAGACAAGGTATTGGCAAATACTTTTCGGACAAATTTGTTCAAACTTCAGGGTACAAAAAAAAATGAAGTCGGTTGCTAATTCGCATATACGTGATGTCACTTGTCAAGAGGGCGACTTGGCTTATCTAAAAGTTCAACCTTATCGTTTTAAATCTCTTGCTCGTCAAGCAAACTAAACTGTCTACAAGATTTTATAGTTCATTTTGGGTTACAATGCACATTGGCTCCATCGTTTACAAACTCGATCTTCCACCGAATTTGTCCATTCATATGGTGTTCCTCATTTCACAATTATACCGAGCAATTGAAGCCTACTACTTCCTTGCCCGAGTAGTTAACTTTAAAGTATGAACTTCTCATGGAGCCAATTGAGGTTCTAGGCATTCCAGCACCTGCTGATAATTTAAACTCCTCACCTGAAGACCTGATTAGTTGGAAGAATATTTGGATCTAATTCTCCAGCCATACAATCTCATCCAACAACAATTTTCTTCCTTTCACCTTGAGGACAAGATGACTTGTTAGGAGGTAGTATTGATAGACCCCAAATGCGTTTTTCGATGCAAGGAAACCGAAAGCTAGGGGAGAGTCATTTTTTGCCAAGAAATCTAGAAGTAGGATAATGGGAAGTACTAAATTGGTTAGAGGGCGGTTGTCCTACGTGGCAAAAGAAAAAGGAAGGAGACCAGGGCCTAAAATAAACGGGGTGAAAGGGAGCTATAGTGAGGCAGGCAATAAACTGGTGAGAAGTTTGAGGACACTGGGACCTACCGATTGTGTCCGGTGAGGATTCTTGGTTATGATGAATGAATACAATCCCATCCTTCTACTAATTGTGTGATTCTCAGGGGTGTTAGTTCTTTTACTTAACAACTACAAACCACTACCATGTTTTTTCTCGAGAAATGTCAAGGTTCAAGCTCTAGAGTTAATCGAATATAGAATTTTAAAGGTGGAAAATTGAATAGAGAATTCATCGAAGAAAATACTTGGTTTTATTTCATTAAACAAATTAACAAATTCCTAAATTAGATTATAATGAGATTGAGAGATGAAGAAGGTGAAATACGAAGATAGTTTACAAGAATAGTATGTAACCATTCGAGCTTCTTTTCACGTCTTAAAATAAATATATTTTTCATTTGCGACACGAATTTCTTCAACAAAGATAAACATAATCTTCATCGAGTTCATCACTAATCTTGCTCCATTCTTCGCCCTTGGCACAACCGATGATGATAGTAGAACAACAGTTATGAATGAGATTTCATATTCCATTGTGTGAGAAAGTGTCCATAAAGATAAGCATGTGAAGCCATCTCATTGGTGATGTTTTGTCCTTTTGCTGAGTTCAAACATTCGAATTGCTCTTGACATTCAACCTTCACTTTGTCATATTTATCGGCATCATCACCGTCTTCTTGGTCATCAATAGACTTCTTATCAACAGTCTGTGTAGCAAAAAGTTTATATATAATAATTCTCAGTAAGTTGCTTAACTTGCATTGAAGCTGTGTATCCGTTGGCCTACCCCTTGCGACGCTTATTCGCAATGCCGAAGTGATGCCCTTTAGCAACGTGGTGAATATTGAAGACTTGTTCTACCTTACATATCCTTTCTTGTGGTCCTACACTGAAGAGCTATGGAAAATCAATTCCAAACAATTTATCCCAATTGTCTCTCTCAAGCTGCAAATTGGCCATCATTTCCCATAGATGGATGCACCTCGCTCTTGGCTCAGCTAGTACCTTGGTGAGTCATTTTGAAATTTCTTCACTGCTCCGATACCAGCAAGCTTCGGTGTTGGGCGAAAGTGGAGTTTTAGCGATGAAGAATGGAATAAAGAATTTACGAAAATACTTGGTTTTCATTCATTTGACTACTAATTTACAGATTCCAAAATTCAAATATGTAGAGCTAGAGAGATAGAGAAGGTGAGATAGGAAGACGGTTAAAAAAAGTCTTTGCCCATTCTCTCTTCTTTCCCGTCCACAAACTTTCATAACCCAACAAAGCACATCAACCACGTTTTCCCTTCCCCACTCCTTAAATACCTCTCATTCTATCAATTAACAAACTGCTCATGATAGTAAACCATTTGACTAACCGTGCATAATTACAATACTTCACATCCTTTGTCTAACATTCAAATAGGGCAACTTGCAAACCTCTTGCCAATTTGCTCATAATTTGCTCCACCTGTCTTCCTTCAAATGAAGGAAGCTTGATGCAGACTAGCTTCAGACTACAAGTAATTTGGTTTTACTTCAATGTTTTTAAAATAAACTAAGTTGTGTGACTATAGTTGTATTTCTACCCTTTTGAGTGACATATCTAACAAACTAAACCAAATAGTATAAATAATTCCCAGAAATTGCAATGACCACAATGAATAAAACTATTTTCTTGATTTCTGGTGTGAATTATTAGTTTCTTTGCCAAGAGTAGTTACCATTCTATAGCATCGTGATAGGTATCCAGACTCGATTCACATATAACAAACATTCCTTTTTTGAGGAATATACAAACTCAATTCCCATGGAAAATATCTTCTTATCCGCTCTCCAATATATGATCCAGCCATCATCCAAAAACTTCCAACTCATAACCATAAATTCATTATAAAAATATTAGGAGATGACACAAGAGGAAGTATATTTGATTCAATCAATACTGTTTACATTTTGATTTAATATATATTTGCATAATAGGAATATAGTTAGCTATACACATGTTCCTATATAAGTGGAGTGTGATTTACGCAAGATATGCTTGAGGAACTGTCCCTAAGGGAGAGCCACATCCTTGCACTGCATATGACTTGACATATCCCCCTGGGCGCTTGATCTTTAAACGTGAAGCTTGGATCTAAGTTTAGAAAACTTGGGAGTGAAAGAGAGACTTTCTCAAGACATCTGCTATTTGGTTGTCTCAAGGAGGATATTTGGTTGTCTCAAGGAGGGAACGGGAAAGTAAATGTTTTATATAAGACTATCACGAGCAAAGTAAAAGACTATCTCCACATGCTTGGACTTCGGACTGTAGAATTTGACTTGTTGACCCGCCTATGGTATCAATTCTCAGAATCTATGAAAGACATCTTTTTCACTGATGATTTCATACTATTACAATAGTGATATTACTTTATTACCTACAATATATTATTAAGTTGTTTTCTTGTGACCCATTGATAGTTTTTGGAACTTATTTCAAATAAATATTTTATCTCTATACCTGGGTAATTTGAATTTAAAATACTAGATATAAGAATTCAAATGTTAGACAAGGAGATTCGGAGCGACCACTAGAATTAGCTTATCATCTTTATTTCACTTTATTTCCTTTTAGAGTGTGTATCATGGTGAGCTCTTGTCATACATCTTATTTTTCTTTTTATTTGGCATGTTGTTTTACTCTGTCAAAGTGGTTTATGTTATTACAAAAACTATTTTATTTTGGATTTAATTACTATATTATTGCAAAGACTTATTTTATTTTTGAAATTTATTATTATATTTCATTTTAATTGCATGTGTACCTGTGTCCGTTTAAGCTGTACAGAAGCTTTCCAAATTCCACGTCCCAAAGCTTCACTGTTGAGTCAAATGAAGCACTGCCAAAAAAAAAAAAAAAAAAAAGTAAACACATGATTGCAAGAAACTATTTGTAACTCACACACATTGAAAGTAGCAAATATTGCTAAATAAAATTATAATTAAAATTATACTATTTAAAATATAACTTTGCTTAAGTTAAAATTTTGATGAAGCAAAATTCAGAACAATGAGAAATTGAGTACTGCAGCCATAAATTTACAGAATGTTTTGAAAGAGAAAAGAACAGAGAGCCAAAGTAATGAAAGCAGCAGCACAAACCTTGCCAACACCAACTGCTGGTTAGGATTGTTTGTACCTGGTCCGGTGGGACTCCATCTGATGGTGTAAATCTCCTGAAGAAGAACTATAATGTTTCACAAAAGTACAACACAGGCTATACCTAAATTCATGCAGGTTTTAAGACAAATCCTTCAAGTCTAAATTACCTTTGAGTGCTCTTTCAGATCATGAACATACTTATCCTGCTTCGTACTCCATATCTGCATCAATATTCAGAGTTCGGACCAATAAATAGAGTAAATGAAGTCCAAATATCAACAAACAAAACAGGTCAACAAATTTATTCTCATCCCAAACTTGGAGGCTTTTCCCATTGATCATTTTCGCTCGATTGCATTTGCTCATTTTATTTTCAAAAACATACCTAAACCGCCACCAACTATCATTTTTCTTGACTAGCAAAACAGGACTAGAATAAGGGCTACAGTTGGGCCAAATCATACCCGCTGCTATCATGACCAATACCAACTTATCAATTTCATTTTTTGCTTGGGTAGCCATAAGAGTGGATATTGGAGGAGAGGCCCCTTGCTTTAATTGGATACCAGGGTTAGTATCCAAGCTCAGTGGAAGACCAAAATATGCAAAAAACGAAGCGAATTTATGCCACAATTCCTCCATCTAATACGTGACTGAAGGGTCCAGTGGCTTTGATTCTCTAGACGGTTACTCAACTCAATCCAAAGGCATTCATCCGCTGCACAAGCTAGCTTAGCTGCATTTTTAAGAGAGACCTTGCCAAATTCGGTTGATTTGAAGCTTACACTCAGACCCATTCTAGCATAGATGATTAAAATTGGCCTTTATAGTACCCAGTGATTTTAGCCAAGTTACCCCCGACACAACATCAATACCACGTATCTCAAATGACAGCAAGTGTACACAAATATCAACACCCAATTTAACATCTTTACAAATTTTATCCAAACTATTTGTGAAGTTGTCCCCCACCTTCATGCCGACCTCCGGAATTTTTGTCAACATCTAATCCTTCTTGTTTGACTACCTCCAAACGAACAAAGGAAGAATTAGAGTTGGAGTCCACCAGACTTGCTAGTTGCTGAGTACCAGCTTTGCCAAACAGTTTAAGAGCTTGATTGCTGTTAACACCAACTACGGAGAAGAGAGAGAGGTCCAATTGAACCAACATTAACCCCTCCTCAGCTCTTCTTTGCCAGGTAATTTAACCTGCCCTGATGCCTCATCAACATCCTTTGCTTCTAACAGTTTCAATTCGCTTTTACATTGGTGACCCGCCTCACATTTATCACAACAACAGAAGCACAAGTTTGCTTCTCGACAACTACTGCATTTCATTGGCGCAATCGCCTAACATTGGCTGGCAGAATCGGAAGATAAAAGTGATAGAGGGTGAAAATCCTTGCCCCTGTTGGAGTCTGCAAGAGATATCCAGATTATCTTTGTTCACAGGTCGAGAGGGATTAAAAGAGGGGGCCCTATTGGACCAAGAACCAGAGTGAATTCTACATTCCCTCCCACTCAGTTGGGCTCTCATTTTAGACATATTTCAAGACCAGCATAAGGGCTTCATGCACATTGGTAGGCTGCATTATTCTACATCATCTTGTAAATTTGGTGACAATCCAAGGATGGCATCTCTATCCATCACTCTGATCTAGGCTGCTAAGTCTTGGAACTGTTCTCCATACTCCTCCACACTACTAGATTGTCGAGAGGCTATTGGTTGTTCATGCACAAACTTGAACTCTTTGGGCCCAAAACACTGGGCCAAAGCAAATTTGAGCTCATCAACTAGAATTAAGCCCCCTCTTCCAAAATCCGATCGAAAACATCTTAGGCTCGTCCCACCAAAAAATCAAAGATGACCTGATTCGCTCTAAAAAAAACGACCATCTTGATCCACGGATGCCATCCTTCCATGTCGAAGATAGTGAGTTCCACTCGTGGTGGATTGCCCCACTCTTGACGGCATCGAGGGCTCCGACACTCCCCCTTGGCAGACAGCGGTGCCCGTCATTCGCAACTGTTCCTAACCAAGGCGGCTCCCCTTGATCTTCACCGCAGCGACGATCAGTACGATTATGGAAGAATTGACGGTGATCATCTGCACGCCCAAGCAAATGGTGGGAATCCACCATCATCTATGGTATAGGACGGTCCAAGCCTCTCACCCCAGTGCCGTGGGTCGAGGGTGTAACTTCCTTTCCTTTCTCGATCGTCATTGGTGACTATTGCAGAGAAATTTGAGCTCGATCAAAATCTCTGGTAGCACACACCTGGCATCTTCCAACTTAAGGATAACAGACAATTAAAGAATCTCTGCCTTATCAACCCAAGATTTCGCTCGACCTTCTCCATGCGATCACAAGTCTAATTCTTATCCATTGACTCTGATAACAAACGGATGCGTGGTGGAGATTGAAACTTAGATATTAACGACAACGACGATAAGAAAAAACACCACAAGCTTGGAAAACTCCAAAGGCACGAAAAACCAAAACAATAAACATTTTGACTTTACTAATGGCAAATGCAACACATTGACATCTGACATTCCATATAGAGATGAATAACCCAAAGTTAGTCAAGTTTTCTAATCTATATGTGGTCATCCCTTCTTTTTCGACACTAGAACGAGTATTTTCGACACTAGAAGATGACTACAACGATCCTTCATTATAATTTTCCTCCAGATTTTTCTTCTCTGCTCACTTTTAGTTCTTTCAAGAATCTCTCCTTTCATAATATCGTTTGGAGAAAAAGAGACGTCCCAAATTGAAGTGCTCCTAGAGATCCTTATAAAGAAAATGTTGTATATGTGTGATCAAATTCAAATGAGAAATTCTTTTTCGCCCTTCTCCACATTGTTGTCTTTTCTACGAGGCAAGTAAAGAAACTACCACTCAGATTACTATTAATTGTGAGCTTATTTCAGTCATCTGGTTGCACTTTCTCTCCGTTATTTGATTAAAAGGAGTACATCCAAACATTCTCATTGAAATTTTTCAATAGGAAATAAAGGTCAAGAAGTTGAAGTTAATCTTGAAATGAAGTGTTTTTGCAATTTATTGAGTTATTTAGCTTCCACATAATGTTATACTTTTTGAGGACAAAGAACCAAGCAATTACACTAACTACTGTTAAATGAGCTTATAGTTCTTAGTTTTTAGAAATTATTCATTTATTTTGATTATCTCTAATTGGAGAGAAATTATTATAAACTAAGTATACCCTTTTAGATTTTTTGAAGAAGGGTTTTTCCCCTATACTCTTGTAATTTCTCGCTCAATAGACATAAAGGTTTTCAATCCTTAGTAGAAAACTCTCAAGAAATCATCCCTATAGTTTGTTGCTTGCCTTTACCAGGAGGCTTTTGTTATGGGAGCATTTAGTGTCTTCTTAAACAGTTGTGTAACTCTAGAGGTAGAACTCCTCAGTTGCATCATTCACTCATTCCCTTATTTCAGGTTTTTCCTCTTTTTGTTTTTCTAAATGAAGATTTTAGCGAGGCTCACCTTATCTTCCACAGTTAAAAGGAAGATCCTTGAAATTTTGTACTTTGTTTTCCCCTTAAATTGGCCTTTGGGATTGTACTTCGAATTTTTCTTTGTTAACAAGTTCTTGGTAGATTTGTCATAGTTGCTTGCAGGTATTGACATAGTACAGCTATGCTTATTCTCTCTAATGCTAGTTACCTCTTCTCTTCATTTTAGAGAAAAAGGTCGATATGGAACATTGTATGCCATGAAAAATTGCTTCTTGATCGATATATAGCAAAAAGAAAAAAAAAAAAAAGAATAAACGTTAAATTGTAATTAGGATATCAAAATCAACGTCAGTTATATTTACTGTTTGACAAAAATTCAGAAATAAACATAAATAACCTTTGCAGTGATATCGTCTGAGCAAGAAGCTAACAGTGAACCAGTTGGATCCCACTTAACGCAATTAACTTCACCCTGCAAATGAATAATGTCAAGAGATAGATTTCGGTAAAACAGCTCATAACATATACCTTAATGTGAGGAATTTCTAGCACACTAAATGAAAAGTTAACTTAATAACTATCCCCTTTGATTAAGTAGATTGAGTAACAATAGTAGAAATAACAATATGATTCAACTATGTTGATCCAATTGGAGAAAGATGTGGGCAAAACGGGCTCATAAGAAATGATGTGTATTGATAGAAATAGAAAGAAATTACAATAGAAGAGAAGAAAATAACCCTTCCAAAAAATGTGAATGGGTAGACAGTTTCCAACAATATTTATACAAGCATTATAAGTACAAAATGATCTAACCAAATAAGTTTTCTTCTCACCAAATAGAAAAACTCTTTTCAAAGTCACCAAGTATAATTGGAAAAGGAACCAAATGTAGCCTATAATTAGTGTATTTATAATAGTCGGCACCGCCCGTTTATAAAACAAAATCTACTCTTGCTTTTTCTAAACTATGTTAGCTATATAGGTAAATAAATAAAGAGACTGTAATTCGCACAATTCGCACCCAATTGTATTTTCATTAGGCATAAATAAAAGATGGAACAAGGCATAATAAACAACAAACCTGATGGCCAGCAAAAGATTTAATTGGGCGAGTGTCCCCAATCTTACATACATATATCATATTATCAGTGGAGCTTGTCGCAAACTGAGTATTGTTGCGCCAATCAACATCAAGGGTTGGACCTGTGTAATATAAGTTAGTGCAGGAAAATTAGTTTTAACCTCTTTTAGAAAGGAATAAAATCCATTTGATCGACTATCAACCTGAATGAAATTCAAATTGCTGCTTCCATTCCTCTGCCTTAACATCCCATACAATAGCTGTTTTATCACAGCTTCCAGTGAGAAGATAATCACCCTTCTTGTTCCACTTCAGAGAGAATATTGGACCTTTGTGTTTGCTTAAGGTGCTCCTTAATTCTCCTAAACCAGATTGCACAGATATTTAACAGAGATACAATCCAAAGAATTTCGCTAATGCGTAAGTACATTGCCCTATTAAGAAAAATATTGACCATAAATACTAAATCATCTTAAATTCCAGAGTCCCCAATTCCGGCGAAGAACTTTCCGGCGAGGCAGCAAGGGTTTTTAACAATCCAGTTCAAAACCCTAACGAACAGGTTGATTTTTTCCTGCTAGATCAAATTATTAATTATCCCGACGGCCAACAACACAGAAATTTTGCTCGAAGACAGCCACAAAGATTTAACTATTCGTGTTATGAAGGAGATGAGTTTCGTAAGAATCGAGGTTTTCAACGAAGGCCGGATACTCACGAGTTCAAGAATGGACCTTCGTACTTTTGATGGCCGATTAAATATTGAAGATATTTTCGACTCAGTTCATACGATGGAAATTTTTTTCGATTATCTTAATATTACAGAGGACAATCAGGTCAAACCTGTGACATATAAGTTAAAAGGTAGAGCTTCAGCATGGTGGAAGCAATTCTAATTTAATCGACAAAGGCAAAGAAAACCGCGTGTTCAAACTATGCCCAAGATGAAGCAATTATTACAAAGGTGATTTCTCCCCCGAGACTACGAGCAATTTTTATATCAACAATATCAGAATTGTCGTCAAGGTAATCGTACAGTCAATATACAAAAAAATTTTATCTACTGAATACGAGGGTGAATTTATTCAAGACTAATGATCAATTAATAGCTCGTTATTGGAGGCCTTAACCTAGTTATTCAAGATCGACTAACTCTTCAGTCCATCTAGGCTATGACAGACGCCGTTAATATGACAATGAAAGTAGAAGTCCAATTTAGCAGAAATGTAGTGCGTATGCCAAATAATTTTCGATGTCAAACCCCAGACAGCTCACTTTTTCCCAAGGCTTAACAATTACGGATCACAACGATATTCGTCAGAATGACGATTCACCAAATAAAAACTCATAACAAAATCTCAGTGGAAATTCTTCGGAATTGTTCAATCTGATCCTCAAGTTCAAATCCGTCAGGAAACATATGGAAATAACAACCCCTATGCGCGTCCTAATCTCAAAAAATATTTTCGGTGTAACCAATCAGACCATCTTTCAAATAATTACTCGTGCAGGCGTCTAGTTCATTTAATAGATGAAGGTGGTGGTGACGAACACAATTGTGACAGAAATATTTATGCAGGTGCTGAAGAGTATATGGGAGAGGAAGTCGTGTGCATTCTTCAATGACTTTTTATTACCTCAAAAAAACTAGATAACTCTCAATGCCACAAGATATTCCAAACACGATGCGTCATTGGTGGCAAAGTTTGGCAAAGTTTGTAATGTGATTATTGACAGTGGCAGTACAACAAATATAGTTTCCAAGACTTTGATTAAGACCCTGAATTTACATGTGGAAGAACATCTTTTCCCGCATAAAATTTCAAGGATTAAAAAGGGAGTTGAAGTTTGAGTCCATGAATTTTGCAAAATTTCAATGTCCATTGGGGCGTATTACAAAGATGAAATCACGTCTAATGTAGTGGATATGGATGTTTGTCATATTTTACTTGGTCGACCATGGCTTTATGATGTTGACGCAACCTAGAGAGGGCAAGATAACACCTTTGTATTTCAGTGGCTCGATAAGAAGATCGTTTTAGTTCCGTATCTTCCAGTGTCAACAAACAAAGTATATTCTTCTGGGTGAATTTTTTGTAGCCATAAAACTCGAGGGCAAGTTTTTGTAAGGGGAGAAGATTGATGTAGGACAAGCAAGCCCAACAAGCTCATGAATCGTGTTTAGTTTTATTTTATCGTTATTTTAATTTTCGTTTTCTATTTAAAGGGTTGAAATAGACTTTTAAAGTTAGACTTTTGACGATTAATACAATTTTTCCTATTTCTAGAGTTATTTTTCTAGTGTTATTTTATTTCTTTGTTTCGTTACAAAACAAAACTTAAGCTGCACCAGAATCGACCATCAATCCAAACTCGAAAAAAACAGAGTTCTCTCAATGGTGGCTTATTTAAAAATTTCAAACCTCAGCTTATTCGAAGAGTTATGTTGGTGTGCTATTGACCAAAAATGGCTTAGAGCTAATTGCTTATTTCGTAGGTGAATTAGGCTCTCTCCCATTACCACTCCTTTCTTTCTCCCCCTCGTATAATCTCCTCTACATAATTATATCTCCTATTAAACATCATTATTAATTATACCCCCTATTAAACATCATATCATCATAATTAATTATACCCCTATTAAACATCATCATTAAAATATTACCCCTCCCTTAATAAAAATAACTGAAACAACATTAAAAAAACATTGCTACTCTGCTTCTTTATTTTGCAACTCCTGACTTTCTATTTTCCTCCTTGAATAAGTGAATTTAATTGATGGATCTCAATCAATACCCGCCGCCCAAACTTTTACCTTGTCCTCAAGGTAGAATTGAGAATATTTTCCCCTTTACTTGCATTGAATCAGGTGAAGAAAAACCCAAGACTAAATTCTGAGACAGTTGCGCCAGCTCAAGTGACCCGGTTTGGTCGGCTTCCCTTGGTGCTTCTTCCTGTCTGCCTTGCTGCTCATCGGCCGACACTTCCTCCTCCTGACAAACCAACACCAGGAGATCTTTAGCTTTGCATCGATGTCCCGAAAAAAATCGTTCATCGCAACAGTAACATAGCCCATTTTCTCTCCTCGAGAGTAATTCCGAGTCTGTCATTCGCCAGAAGGAAGTCGCTGAACGAGATGGACTGGCACGGGTCGACTTTACTGGTTGCGCTGCGTACGTTGCTGGGGAAGAAGACCACGTTCGGGCTAGGCTCGCTGGAGTGTTTCTGGCCGTCACCCAGTGGGACAGTGGTTGGGCTGTCCAACTGGATTTGGACAACTCATCTTCTCTCACACCTAGGCCCGACCCAATGTTCTGTAGCAGCACAAATTTATCTTCTACCCTTTGTGTTGTTTGCATTATCTGACAGAGGCCGATCGACCGAAAAACCAGAAGCTCGGCGCAGATGTCGGACCGGTGCTCGGGCACGTCTGAAAAATGGGAAGCAGCTCGCTCGAAGGTCTGTCTGTAGTCGCACACCGATCCAGTCTGACGGAGCTGCAGAAATCACTCTGACAGAGTGCCTTTGAGGGACGAACGAAAGCGTTCCAACAAGAGGAACCGAAGATCCATCCAGCTACGGAATGGACGTCGGCGTTCTTCCCACTGGAACTAAGCCAGCTCCTCCCCCTCCAGATGGACAGCCACCCAGTGAATCTTCTCCCGTTCGGACCGAGGTTGGAGCGTAAAGAAACGCTCAACCCTGAAAATCCAGTCATCTGAATCTCCATCAGCAAAAACAAGCATTTCCAGTCGACGCGTCAAGTGTTTCCCCTTCCACCCTTCTTCCCCACTTCTTGCCCGGGACGCCTCCGCTTGACAACTTGATTGTCCTGCGAGTTCGGTGTCTATCTTTTGCTTCCCCTTATCCTACTGCCTCGGTGGTGCAGAATGCGCCGCGTCGGCTAGAGAGTCGACCTTCGCCATAAGCAAGGCAATCGTTGGCTCGAATTCCGATAGTCGAGTGAGATTCTCCTTGACAATCCCCATCTCCTGCCACAACTCACTTTGCGCGAGTTGATCATCGCTCACCGTGGATTTTCCTAGACCCGCCTGTGATTGCTTCTTCCCCGCCATCGTCCAGGAAACTGCTCCAATACCAATGTTAGGTATTCCTATAATTCCAATTCCAATAATATAGCAAAAAAAACAAACCAGAAAATAGTCCTTAATTCAGCAAGAAGATGAACAATTCAGAAGAATTCTAAAGCCTCTGTATCTTTCCCATTACCACTCTTTTCTTTCTCCCCTTACATCATTATTAAATATACCCCCTATTAAACATCATTATTAAATATACCCCCTATTAAACATCATTATTAAATATACCCCCTATTAAACATCATTATTAAATATACCCCCTATTAAACATCATTATTAAATATACCCCCTATTAAACATCATTATTAAATATACCCCCTATTAAACATCATTATTAAATATACCCCCTATTAAACATCATTATTAAATATACCCCCTATTAAACATCATTATTAAATATACCCCCTATTAAACATCATTATTAAATATACCCCCTATTAAACATCATTATTAAATATACCCCCTATTAAACATCATTATTAAATATACCCCCTATTAAACATCATTATTAAATATACCCCCTATTAAACATCATTATTAAATATACCCCCTATTAAACATCATTATTAAATATACCCCCTATTAAACATCATTATTAAATATACCCCCTATTAAACATCATTATTAAATATACCCCCTATTAAACATCATTACTGCCTCGGTGGTGCAGAATGCGCCGCGTCGGCTAGAGAGTCGACCTTCGCCCTAAGCAAGGCGAATCGTTGGCTCGAATTCCGATAGTCGAGTGAGATTCTCCTTGACAATCCCCATCTCCTGCCACAACTCACTTTGCGCGAGTTGATCATCGCTCACCGTGGATTTTCCTAGACCCGCCTGTGATTGCTTCTTCCCCGCCATCGTCCAGGAAACTGCTCCAATACCAATGTTAGGTATTCCTATAATTCCAATTCCAATAATATAGCAAAAAAAACAAACCAGAAAATAGTCCTTAATTCAGCAAGAAGATGAACAATTCAGAAGAATTCTAAAGCCTCTGTATCAACATCATTATTAAATATACCCCCTATTAAACATTATAACATCATCATTAATTATACTCCCTATTAAACATCATCATTAAAATATTGCCCCTCCCTTGATGAAAATAACCGAAACAACATTAAAAGAACATTGTTATTCCGCTTCTTTGTTTTGCAACTTCTGACTTTCTCTTTTCCTCCTTGAATAAGCGAATTTAATTGATGGATCTGTATCAGAATCTTGCAAAGTTGGTGCAAAATAAATTTCCTCCAATCAAAGAGAATTACACTAAAATGATCTTTTAAAATACTTTGAGTTATAAGCCCACTTGACAATAAAAAAATTAATACTATCCTATAAATTATTTCTTTCTCTTATTCGAATATAACCATTCCGATAAATAAACAAGATTCAAGCATCTGTTTTGCAGACTTCGCCATAAAACATTAACCAACCAACCAATTATCACTAAGATCTTACGGTTATAACTTAATTATTACCAAGATTAATTAAGAATTCAAGTAAAGATGAGCAAGGTATCAATTGGGTTGGGATGAGGCAGAGCCTAACATCAACAGGTTGAGCAAAAGGATCAAGAAAATTGACAAATATCCACCATTTTGAAGTAGTACAAGGACACTTTGTTCCCTCCATTACTCCAATTAACTAATGACTAGCCCATAAAAACTCCAGAATGGGTTTTTTGTTTGTGGGTATCTATGCTAGAGAAGGATGGTGTGTTCTATACATTCTTTCTCTGAACAAACTTGTAGGTGGTGATAAGGGGAGAAAGTGCGAGCAATGGGCGGAGGTAGTTAAAATTACTCTGAAAAAATGTTTTGATAAGGTGGTGTTACATTATCAAGGTCAGAATTAGGCACACGGCCTGCAACCGCAAGGTATCGAGTATTGGTATTCCTAAAGTACAGGGTTCAATAGAATTTCAATAAAAATAGAATGGTTTAATTTAACTTAAAAAGGAAAGAACCCTTTGTGTTCTGCCACTGACAGAGCATAGGAGAGAAAGGGAGCAGAGAGATAAGAAACGTCATTGTTCTGTCAATCAAACACTTTGTCAAGGTCTATATATTTGTCGTTATACAACGATTTTCAAGGTATGGCCCATGTAACCTCAATCGCTTTGTGTGTGCACACTGAGGCGGCCTCCATATTCTTGGCCAACATTATGGCACATATGAACTGTTAGCATAATTTACCTAATTAACTAATGAGGAAAATATGAAAATCCCTTCTATCAAAGATGACCCATGATAGTATCGAATTTGTGAAAGGAAAAAAATTATAGCTCTCTAATATCTCCCATTGTATCTATATACATATATATGTTGCTATCGTTGTATGAAAAAAAAATGAAGAAAAATAAATTACCTTTTTGACATGGTCTTGAGTTTTTTATTTTTTGATTAAATAAATTCAAAATCCTCAGCATCCATAGTTGATTCCATCGAAGGGATACAACCTATCACTTCAACTGAATCCATTCTTAACAATTTGACCACAAAAATGGCAGAAGCTCTTTCAAGAATCCAAATTTCTTCATCACCAGTAGCTGATTCTCCTACGGTACCAATAAGCATAAAGTTGAATGGCTCAAACTATGCACTATGATCTCAAATTGTTGAGATGTACATCTCAGGAAAAGACAAACTTGGGTATCCCCAACCACCCTAAACAAATCCATCATACCATAAATGGCGGACCGAGAATGCCATGGTGAAAAGATGATTGATTAACTCAATGGATTACTCCTTAGTTGTGAACTTTATTCGCTACCCAACGACTAAACAAGTGTCGGACTCAGCTGCCACAACATATTTTGATGGAACCGACACCTCGCAAGTGTATGATCTACGACATCGTGTATCTCAAATGAAACAAAATGGAGGATCCATAGAGAAGTACTATAATGATTTACAAGGCTTGTGGCGAGAGATTGATTTTTGTCGTCCTAATCAAATGGAATATGCAACAGACATACAAAATACAACTCGCTTCTACAAGAGGAGAGAGTATATTTTTCTGGACAGACTTGATCGTCTAGATAATGTTCGAAGTGATGTTTCAAAAAATCAAACATTTTCCCACAATTAAGCAGGCGTACGCTCATGTTCGAAGTGAGAATATTCGGCAATTTGTGATAGTATCAAAAGTAGAAGGTGAAGTTAGTGGCGCTGTCATGGCAACTAAAAGCGTAAAAAATAGTCAATCACAAAGTCTGGTGAGGTTAGGATCTTCATCAAGATCCAAGAACCACTCTAATGGGGTAAGTGTACTCATTGTGGAGGTACAAAACATAACAAAGACACATGTTTCAAGTTACATGGTTACGCAGACTGGTGGCATGAGTTACAAGCTCGAAAGAAACGAGATACATCAACAAATGAAGATGACATGGGTAAGGCAGCGGTTGCTCCTGCCGAACCTCTATTGTCCCATATTCTCTTGGCAGATCTCTCCTCTCCAGATAAAGATCAAGGTACATGGTTACGCAGACTGGTGGCATGAGTTACAAGCTCGAAAGAAACGAGATACATCAACAAATGAAGATGACATGGGTAAGGCAGCGGTTGCTCCTGCCGAACCTCTATTGTCTCCCATATTCCCTTGGCAGATCTCTCCTCTCCAGATAAAGATCAAGATAATTGTGGTAAAAATTTTGCAGATTTACCTCTCGAAACAATGATGCCTGGATTATCGACTCTGGAGCAACAGATCATGTGACATTTGATCCAAATGACTTCTCTAATAGAACTCAACCAAGGAAAACTCACATTGCTAATGCCAATGGAACAAAATATCGTTACAGGAGCTAGAATTGTGCCTTTATCTCTTACTCTCTCTTTCTCTCACACACTCCTTGTCCCTTCTATTTCAAACAAGCTGATGTCGATAAGTCAAATTACTGAAGAGCTCAATTGTGTAGTATTAATATACTATGTTTTTTGTATTATTCAGGATATTGACAACAAGGAGATTATTGGGTGTAGTACTAAGAGAGGGGGACTATATTACTTGGATGACTTCAGTTCAGGCATGGCAAATCACACACATCACCAAACAAATAGCAAGGAAAGACAAATTTGGTTGTGGCATCGGTGCTTGGGGCATCCATCATTTGGTTATCTACGACATTTATTCCCAAATTTATTTTCGAATTTGCAGAATTTAGACTTTGAATGTGATACATGTATCACGGTTAAAAGTCATAGAGTTTCTTATCTAGTTAGCTTGAATAAAAGTAGTATTCTTTTTTCCTTGATACACTCTGATGTGTGGGGGACATCACCAATATCTACTTCTTTCGATTAGGAGTGGGCAGGACCGGACCGGGGACCGAGAACCGGACCGGACCACCGGTTTCGGTCCCACCTCCCAGGACCACGGTCCGGTCCTCGGTCCTCACCTCCCAAGACCACCGGTTCTCGGTCCAGTTCTCAGTCTATGGCCCAAATTTCTGAAATACCGTAACCAGACCGAGATTAAAAAAACACACTCTGTTTTTTTTTTTTTAAAAAAAATCCCTCCTCTTCATTATTCAGTCCTACCCTACCCAATTTCCAGAATCCCGAGTCCCCGACGCCAGTTGCGAAGTGCGAACACCCGACCCCGACCCGCGACCACGACCCCGATTCCCGAAGTTCCTGCACGGCTGCTGCTCCCGACCCCGACCTCGAAGGCGAACGCCCGACCCCTCGCCTCGCTTGTCTTCGGCTGCTGTTTCTTCAAGGTCGCCTCGCCTCGCTGCTGCTTTTCTTGTATTTGAGCTTCCTCAGTCCTCTGTCTTCGCCTGACGCCTCGCCTGGCTCCTCGCCTCGCTTGTTTTTTACCAGTCCCTTGCTGTAAGTGTAATTTTTGTGATAGAAATGTGTAATTTCAGGTTGTAATTTTTATGCTCATTGTAATGTTTGTTGATTTTGAGCGTTGAATTGAAGAAATTGGATAGTTGAATTTGGGTTGAATTTATTTCTGGATGTTGATTTAAAAAATTTTAATGTTTTACAAAAAAAAAAAAAAAGATGGGAGGAACCGGGACCGGACCAAAATTTTTGGTCCGGTCCCGGTTTGGTTCTGGTCCCTCCCAGGGTTGATTTTGAGTTTCGGGAAAAATTTCTCGAAACCTCGATCCGGTTTCGGTCCGGGCACGGAACCGGACGGAACTGGAACGTGCTCACCCCTACTGTCGGTCATCGTTGGTTTGTAATTTTTGTCGATGATTGCACTCGGATAACATGGCTCTATCAATTGAAAACCAAAGGCGACGTGTTCATCATATTTCAAGCGTTTAACGCCATGATTCAGTCTCAATTCTCATCTCAGATAAAGGTTCTTCGTTCAGATAATGGTGGAGAATTTATCAACCATAAATTTCAAAGTTATTTCCAACAACATGGTCTTCTTCATGAGACATCATGCTCTCAAACACCACAACAAAATAGTGTCACCGAGAGAAAAAATCGACACATTTTAGAAACAGCTTGTGCATTACTACTCGGAGGACATGAGCCAAGTCGATATTGGGGGGATGTCGTGGCTACAGCTATTTATCTAATAAACTGTATGTCATCTAGAGTTTTGCACTTTAAGACTCCATTGCAAGTCCTATCGACTCGTGTATCTATCTACCAAGTTGGATCCATGTACAGTAAAGTGCATATTTTTGGGTTATGGTTCAAATAAAAAGGGTTATCGTTATTATGATCTAACAACTAACCAAACTTATATCACAATGGATGTAACTTTCCTTGAATCATAAATTTTTTATCCTACACCCAATTCTTCTCTTAAGGGGGAGAATCAAGTTGAAGAGCTTAATTGGATGATGATTTATAGAGGTGAAAATGAAACCTGGAGAGAGAATCACATGATGAAGAACCCATGAATACAAGGCTAATGGATCTATTGATCGATACAAAGCAAGACTCGTAACAAAGGGTTTTACTCAAACTTATGATATCGACTATTTGAAAACTTTCTCATCAGTAGCAAAACTAAATTCAGTTAGAGTCCTATTATCGCTCGCAACAAATTTAGACTGGCTTCTTCACCAACTTGATGTACAAAATACTTTTCTCCATGGCAATCTTGACGAGGAAGTATACATGGACATTCCTCCAGGGTACACGAGATCTTTTAAGGCCAAAGTTGTCTGTAAACTGATTAAGGCATTGTATGGGCTAAAACAATCACCTCGGGCATGATTTGGCCGATTTAGTTCAGCTATGAGGAAGTATGGTTATCAACAAAATAATTCTGACCCACACTTTTTTCTTGAAACACAGACATGGCAAGGCAACTGCTATAATCATTTATGTGGATGATATGATAATCACTGGTGATGGATTCATAAGAAATATTGTAGAATTAGTCTTATTTCTATTAGATTCTAATAATTAGCGTCAAATCCTATAGATTAGAAAATTAGTGATATATTTCCTATTTTATCCTTTGTAAACGTAGTAATATAAATATTAAGTTGTAATTCATTAAATTAATATACACATAAGTGTTTTCTTTGAGTTTCTTCTAGTTTGAATACTTTTATGGTATTAGAGCAATAAAGACATTCTTCTGTTGAGGATACTCGTTTTTAGGGATGAGCGGGATAAATGATTATGATGTGTCTTCGGACACTACTCAATCAAATCCTAAAATTGTTCCTACTGCATCTAATAATTCTTTACCCTTCCAAATCACCAGCTTTAACCTTTCTGGCTGGAATTACCTTCAATGGTCTAGATCCGTTCAACTTATCATTCGAGGGAATGGCCGTTTCGACTATCTCGATGGTTTCATTCCTCAACCATCTTCAACCGACCATTCCTTTGCTACTTGGGACATCTAGAATTCTATGGTGATGGCGTGGCTCCTACACTCGATGGACGACACCAGCTGAAATTTATCTTCTCTACCTGACTGCAAAAGTAATATGGGACGCAGTAACCTTGGCCTATTCAGATTTAGAGAACTCTTCACAAATGTTTGATCTGCGACATCGTTCTCGAAATCTACTGCAAGATGAAGGTACAGTTACTCAATATTTCAGTTCTCTAACCAAACTCTGGCAGAAACTCGATTTCTTTACTCAACTAGCTTGGACTGACACCACTAACAACGAGATCTATCACAAATTACTTACAAAAGAATGGACCTACGATTTTTTGACCGGACTCAATCTTACTTTCAATGATGTTTGTGGTCGCATTCTAAGCATTGAAACTCTCCCGAGTCTTGATGCTATTTTTTCGGAGATCCGTCATGAAGAACGACGACGTCATATCATGCTTGGTGGCGCCTCCATGGCGTCTGCTTCATCCATTAACTCCAATGTCTCTGCCATGACTGCTCGATACCCTGACTCCCGCGGCCCTCGCAAGTCTCTTTGGTGTGATCACTGTAACCGGCCTCATCACACCAAAGAAACCTGCTGGAAGCTTCATAGCAAACTAGCACTCATGGTTTGAAACTTTTTTTCCTTGTTCATAGTGACCTATGGGGTCCTTCACGAATTTCTTCAATTTCAAATAAAAGATAGTTTATTTCCTTTATTGATGATCATTCTCTTATTTGTTAGATATTTCTATTACGCGAAAAATCTGAAGTTGTGCATATATTTGAGCAATTCTATGGTTGCCATAGACGGTCCAAGATGGTTGATAGGTGTGAACAAGAATTATTGCTGACAATTCCAATCACATGAAGATTGTACCTCATGAACATCTAGAACTACATGAGATAACAACTCAATTTTGACAATTTAATCCAAAAAAGGAACATACCTAAGAGCAATTGGCTCAGACACCATGTTGAGAATAATATTTCATCGTAATCTAAGAAATCCTACACTTTCTACTTCAAGCAAGAATAAGAAATATCAGAGAAATTAGATTAAAGAGAGACAAAGCTCTTTTATCATAGAGGCAACTGTATCAACTCTTCTGGGCAATGCCTTCTAATTTTGATCTTCTTTCGACATCCCACCCCTCTCTTTCGACATCCCACCCCTCTCGCTTAGAAACCCCATGCTTAATTTTTTTTTTTTCTGATCAGTAATCGCCACCAACTGTAACTATTCACGACAACTAGTTTCCAGTGATTATAGATGCTTAGAGTAGGAAATTTGTTTGTCTCGTTTTCCTCCCAAACCAAGGTTTTTCCACCTCTTAAAAAGTGACTTTCACAAATGTGGTATGCAGTCCAAATTTCACTCAATCATGTTAGTCAGGAGTGATAGCAATCTTCGACTAGCTTTAGGGAGTGTTGGAAGTAATCATATATTCTATTAATAACCAAGAATGACAAAATCACATCCTCAACAATAAGGATATTCCTAGACTTAACAATTCTATTTCGAATAATTTTTTTGTAATTCTTACCAGTTGTATCTGTAATTTAGGATTTAATCATTTGCTTTATTCTAGGAAATCTGCCGGCAGTGTTGTGATTATGTATGTAAATACTCACTACAGAGTACAATTCATGGCAGAATTTCTTTTGAAACCAATAAATTATGAAATGGATGGACAAACATAAAGTAGTGTTCTGACTATGTATATAAATACGCTCTATAAAGTAGTATATAATTAAAATATAGCAATTTTCTTTTGAAAATCAATAAATTATTAAATGGATGGACACTTGCAATGCTTACCATTTGTGCCCCAGATTCTTGCTTGTCCATCATAGGAACCTGTTGCAAGTAGTGTCCCATCACCCTATAGAAGACAAGAAAGTGAGTATTTCTTTCTATGAGAAAAGAAGACATTGATGCAAATGAGAAGTATGTTATATAATTTATTTGCCAGTTGTTACACCAAAATTTATTTAGTAGTTCTTACACCAAAAAGACAACAAAGTTGCATTTACACCCCAAAAAAACACTGCCATCACCATGATAGGTCTAATATCTCGATGACTCGGACTTCTCAAAGAAAATATCATGCATTGAAACTTGAGTGATCTTAAGTTTACCCTATAGTTTCACACTTTACTTTTACCTCTTTACGTAACACTCATTAATTGATACAATTAAAATATTATTTTAACTACTTATATTTTATCTTAATTAATTACACTCATTAATGATAAAATATATCATATAATACAGTAAGACTAGTGTAAAAGTAGAATGTACAAATGAACAAAAATGATATTATATTATATTTTACCTAGCATTACTTTTAAAACTTGCAATTTGGACTAAACACAAATGATACTACCGGAAGACTAATATAAAACTTATTGGAACTCAGACTACCAACTATAAAGAAGCTATTAAAGAGACAATGGTCAAAAATCTAGATTAAATTTTATGCAGAAAGTTATGATGAACTCATAACCACGAGAGAGCTCACATTCCAATCTAGTGTTGTGACATCTTTACTCTTCTCATTTGTCCTACCCTTAACATGCTTCAAAACCAACACACTTGCAGGCCCATTCTGAGAACCAGACTTGTGGCTTCCATCCATTATAGTCCATATACGTGCAGTAGAATCTCCAGAACTGTAGATTTAGTAATGGAAAACGAACCATATATTCAAATCCTAGAAAATTTCATTATTTGAAGTCCACACAAAATGGTACTAGTATAAAATTTCATTATTTGAAATCATATAACAAATGAAGATAGTTGAATCAGTTAGATTATAGTTGGCTATCATTTATAATCTTAGAGCATTGTATCAAGAGTTCAATCTGTTAAAAAACTAGTCTTTTACTTCAGAAAATAATAATAATAATTAATATTAGGTTTACAGAAAAGCTGGATACTAAGAAATTTCGATTACATTGGCAATCATACCAAATCTCAAATATCCACTAAACTAAATAACAAAAAAAAAAAAAAAAAAAAAAAAACCCACCCTGATGCCAGAAGAGAACCTGTTGGGCTCCATGCACAAGCACAAACCTATGAAAAAAAAAAGTTAAGAAACATATTGTAACAGGATACTGTATCTTATAATAAATTAGGATTATGAAATGCTGGAGAACACAATTTACTACTTTCATAAAGGCATAAGATTAAGTCTTTCTCAAACCTCGGAAGTATGCCCTTCAAGAATTGTCACATCAGAACTAGGAATTTCAAATGACTGAGACATTGAGATTGTAGTAATATCCATGGGTTGAGGTCCTATAACAAACAAAACAATTATCCTACTTTGCAACTGGCAGAAACCAACGAATACGTGCATAAATTGAATGGGAGTGAAGAAAGCCAATACAATGAAAGCTTTAACTTCATTTCTCACCTGGATGATAGGGTATAAATATCATATCTCAGGTAATGCATTGAAAGGCTAAAAAATTTGCCTCACTTTTTCATGTTTCATAAAATTTATGATCTTCCCTAGTCATTCTAAATTATTTTTCAAAAGTTTTCATAAACCAGTTAAGGCCCTAAATTATTTTTTCCAATCTAGCAAGTTGAGTCCTCAACTACAGGGAAAACAATGACCCTTGCTCCACTCATCTGTATCCACTAAAACAGATGGTGGATTCGATCATATAAAACTGAAAAAACATATATGAACGAATTAGTTTATGCAGATTAATATGTATACTCACATATATGATATACACCGATCACTATTTTTAGCACAAGTAATTGCCACAAAATCAATAGTTAAAAAGGTAGAGGTTGAAAAAAGAGATATTATCTATTGAAATGCATCCTTCAACAGATTGAACTGATGGTTGTAGCCCTTTCTATTTCAACTGTAGAAAGTGAATAACTTAATTAAAACAAAGTAACTTGTGTGTTGCACCAGCTTCCTCAAGTAAGGGGTTATTCGATAAATATTATAATATGAAGGGAAAATGGTTGTTATTAGTGGAATGTGTTTTGTGGGAGCCGACTGTTTTTTGTTATTATTGTCTGGCGAGGTTTTAAGGAAGAGAGATAGGAATTTTTTAGGAGCTTGTCATTTGGAGAACAAACATATGTTAGTTGTTATTTGCTTTTAAGTATATTCCAAGTCTGTGGTTATCAGAATTTGTGGTGTGTGTTGTGTGTTCTTCTTCTCGTTAGTGCAAAGGACTACCAAGGCTACTGGGAAACTCACAGGAAGCGAAGATTGAACTCCAGCACTAGGGTTAAAAAAGAAAGTCATATTTCAAAATTTTAACATATAATTCATTAAGAGAGCCAAGTGCTCAAACTTCCAACTTAAGACTTACCGCCAGACAGTTGAGTTTCTTCTTGCTTGAGATTAACCTTTTCTTCTGGAACCATAACAATGTCTTTGTCACTGCAATCTGTGTGTTGCTTTTCTTGCTCCTTATCCCTATTATCTTTATCCTTCTCAAGTTCCTTCTCTCTTTCATGTCGTTCCTTCTCCCTTTCTCGCTTCTCCTTCTCTTTTGTGCGTCCACGCTCTACTTCATGTTCTCGATCTAATTCTTTATCCTTATCTAAACTTTTCTTCTTTTCTCTGATCAGTTGCCTCAATTCATGGACATCCTTTGTAATGAGATCTAAAGGTTGTAAGAACGAAAAATCTTCATCCAAATCTGTATCGCTCTGGAAAATTGAGCATAAAGATAAACTTCAATTTCAAAAAGTGAGAGTTGGAAAAGATTCAATAAGATGCAAGAAGATGGATTTTAAAAAAAAAAAAAATCTAACATTGTTCAAATTTGCTTCCATCTCTAGGTATTGAAGACCTTTTTGAACAAAAGTAATCAGAGCACCAGGTGGAACCAAGTTGCCATCAATGGTACACTTGTTGATGCCAGCCTCATACCCTAAGGAAAAAGCTGAATGTGTAAAACCTACAACAGAAAGAAAAGTTAGACAAACAACGAAATGACAAACTTTAAAATATAAGATTTTATGACCAAGTAATAATTGGACCTTACACAGAAATCATAAGTGTTAAATCAAACCTAGTTTATATAATTAGATGCAAATTTATCAAGCAATGCTTATAAAGATGCGAAGTAAAAGGAAAATTCCATGTCTCGTCTAAAGAATACTAGATGCATAATTGACACGTTTCCCCTAATCCTAGATAGAACTGACAATGAAACTGCTGCTTAAAATATTTCAAGAATTAGGGTTCAATAATTTGTTTCTAAGAGTAAAAATATCAGTAAACTTGGTAAAACTCCGCTGATTAAGGTATTTTCCATGCATGAACAAGTCATCGTAGGTTCCTAATCGAACTTGAACAATAAGTTTAAGGTGGCATGATGTGCAAGTACTGTGTTAATATCATTTTGAAACTGTAGTAGACCCCATAAATAACCTCTAAAACCCATAATATGATCAAATACAATCACTCAATTCCACTTTTGAAACCCAAATTTAACAGACCAGAAAATAGAAGGAAACTAGCTTAAACCCCCTCGTTAGATCATAAAAAGAACTCCATTCGAGACAAAGCTAAGAGAAAAAAAATTGGAATTCAATTACAAAGGGTAAAAAGAATCAGACCATAACCAAAACAGAGGGAAACCTGATTCCTGAAGGTAACGAAAGACGAGATAATTCAACTCGACGGAAGTGATGGATGACATCGTCGCAAAAATAAAAAACTTAACCGGCTTCAGTTGCCACGAAAAGAGCTCAACAAATCATGGAAGCAAGGCCGAGCAAGATGGGGTAAAGGAGACATTCAATGGGGAGCTGGTAAAGCGGGTTTTGTAACTCACGAAGTGATATTCGGAAGCGATGACCATTGTTTGGTAACTTTTTACCTACAGCTAAATTAAGATTTATGCTTTTTAAATTTTAGATTTGGAAAGTGTTAAAAAAGTGTGAATTAAACTCGAGCAGATGATTCGGTCCGGATCGAGTCGGTTTCAACATTCAAAGAATCAAATATTGAATAAAAAAAAAAGAGAAATTACCGATAAAAATCTCAAAATATTCATTTTTTTTATTTTTAAACCTTGAAGCATCAAATTTAATAATTCAAACTTTAAATTATCAAAAAACATAACAAAACAAATCCTACCGTCCGTCCGATCTGCGTTCAGTATCCATTTTGACAGTATATCGGACGGACGGAAAATATTAGCGTCCGTCCGTGTCAATTCTTTTGTCGTATACCGAACAGACGTTTCAAAATAGAGACCATCAAATATATATTACAGACAGACACATGAAACGTTCGTCCGTCCGTACGTAAGTTTTGTCGTGGCTGTAGATGTACGGATCGGATGGACTCTGTATTTAAGCGTCCGTCTATTTTTATGTATGTCCGTCCGTTATTTTTAAGGCATTTTATAAACGGACGGACATTCTAAATTAGGGCGAAGCCGGACGGACGCTTAAATACAGCGTCCATCCGATCTAGCGATTTATATCGAACCAGAGTCTGAAATCCGACATTTTCACCGCGACAAAAACGATTTTCTCTCAACTTCTTGCAAATTTTTACAGATTTTCAACCGAAAAATGCTTCAGGTAATAGTTTTCTCCATTCTGATTAATTTAGTTCAATTTTTATCGTAAATAACTCAGATTTTGTAAACTGGGCTGTCTCTCAACCTGTATAACGGACGCACTAAAAGAGCGTCCATCCGTTCTCCATTTTTTTGACTGATTTTAGTTTGTTTTCCTTTGATGTTCTTTATTTATTATGATTGTTATTGGTGTTTTGTTCAATTGATAGGCTAAAATTGAGCTTCAATTTGGATTTATCTTATCGGCAAAACTATTTTTTATTCAATTGATAGGCTATTGTTTATCTTGAATAAAAATTTCAAGTTTTTTTGCAGATAATCGTCGTAAATGGCAGAAAGATTAGTCGATGCAGATGAGCCTACGAACATAAAATGGTATATAGAGGAACACTGTTGTGACGACCCTAACACTGTACCCATTTTTTTCCGTACTATATATTTTTTTTTTAAAATTGTTTTAAGTTTTGTTTTAAATAGTTTCTAAACATAGACTCCGTCGATTTCAATTCCGATTTCGATTCCGACATTAAAAGTTTTATTTTCGCTAAAACGGTAAGTTTAAAGTTTTAAGTATAAAAAATATATATATATATATATATATAGTACGGAAAAAAAATGGGTACAGTGTTAGAGTCGTCACAATTTATGGTATCAGAGTCCCCGGGTTTTAAAATCGGTTCTGTAGACTGCTCGACTGCACAGCCACTATGCGGACATTCTTCATCAACTGTAAGTACGTTTATAGCTTTATCTGATTTATAGTTTCTTAGAATATTTGTTTTAACTTTTATATAGGAGTATATAACTATGGTGCGTAGAGGTAATGACCGAAATGACCGAGACGACCGAGACGATACGATAGACACTCTCAAGGACTTCATTGCTCAACAGTCCCAACATATGGAGCGTCAGGCCCAACAGATGGAAAGGCAGTCCCAACAACTGGGCACCTTAATTGACCACGAGGGCGCTAGAGCTCGGGAGGCGACTACTCCTAGCAATAAGGGGATGAAGAGATTCCAGAAGCTTCAACCTCCTATATTTAACGAACAGTCTACGGATCCCTCTTCAGTTGAGGAGTGGATACGTACTATGGAGGATATGCTGGCCTATGCAATCATTGAGGATGGAGAAAGGGTTGCATTGGTTAGCTACCACCTAGCATTGGATGCTCGATTTTGGTGGGATTCCATCAAGGCTACCACGGACGTGACTATTATGAACTGGGAGCGATTCAGAGAAGTATTTTATGATAAGTATTTCAGCCATACAGTACGGGAGGCGAAGATGGTTGAGTTTATGTAGTTGCGGCAGGTTAGTTCTGTTGCCGAGTATGTGAGGAAGTTTGAAGCACTGTCCCGATTCGTGCCACGTCAAGTTAGCGTTAATGAGGACAAGGTACGCAGATTTTTACAAGGACTTGGTCAGAAATTTCGGATGCATCTTACCATATCAGGGGTGCGGAATGTATCCTATGACGAGATTGTGGCCATAGCCCTAGAGATTGAGGCAGTTGATAGGGATTCTGTCAAACCGAGAGAGCCAGCTAAGGGCTTCTTTCGAGAGATTCACCCTCAAATGAGGAATAAGGGCTGGCAACTGAGAGCACAGCCTCAGCAACAACAACAGAGGAGAGTTAAAAGACCTTTGGAAGGAGGCAACAATCGAGGCAAGGCCAAGCAGGTACAGGGGGCTTCACAGATGCCTTAGTGCCCCAAGTGTCAGAGGGAGCACAGTGGTGAGTGCCGAGTGGGCACTAATAAGTGTTACAGATGTGGTGAAGTCGGCCATTATGTTAGAGATTGCCCGAAGCCCGGCCGAGATCAGTCAGGCAGTGATCAGAGGAGGATTATGCCGAGGATTTTTGCATTTATCGAGCCTGGTGATGTCGACGACGAGGCTCATCCCTCTGTGATAGCAGGTACTATATTGATTATGGGCACGACTGTTTTTACTTTGATGGATACGGGAGCTACGCACTCTTTCGTATCGACTGCATGCATGGCTAGATTGGGATTAGAGTCTGAGTTAGGTCGAGTATAGAGTGATGCTGCCTTCTAGAGAACATATGCAGTCAGAACGTATTCTCCAGGGCAATGTCATCTCGGTGGGGGATATTACCCTTTATGCTCGTTTGATAGTTATGAGCATAGAGCGGTATGATCTTATCTTAGGGATGGACTGGCTTTCACAGCACTTCGCCACCATCGACTGTCGATCCAGGATTGTGACCTTTCGACCCCCGGGTAAGGCCGAGTTTTCTTATCAGGCGATAAACCGATTGAGTGGATCGCCTATTTCTTATTCCATGAAGGTCAACGAGCAGTTTAAAGGTGAGTGCTCTATTTATTTGGCCGCAGTGTTTGATATTCAGTTATTCAGTGAATTAAAGCCGAGTGACATTCCTATCGTCAGAGAATTCTCTAAGATCTTCCTTGATGATCTCCCTGGTTTACCGCCAGACCGGGAGATTGAATTTACTATTGATGTGTATTCGAACACCGCGCCAAGGTTTAAAAATCCGTACTGGTTGGCACCAGCCGAATTGAAAGAGCTGAAGACTCAGCTTCATGAGTTATTGGAGAAGGGTTTTATTCAACCTAGTGTTTCACCCTGCTGTGCGCCCGTTCTATTCGTCAAGAAGAAAGACGGAACCCTCAGGATGTGCGTGGATTACAGAGAGCTGAATAAGCTTATAGTAAAGAATAAGTATCCACTGCCCCGGATTGATGATTTATTTGATCAGCTGCAAGGTGCCCGAGTATTTTTGAGGATTAATCTATGCTCGGGTTACAATCAGTTGAAGGTCTGGAAGGAAGATATACCGAAAACGGCATTCCGAACGAGATACGGGCATTACGAGTTCCTTGTCATGTCTTTTGGACTCACTAATGCTCCTGCAGCGTTTATGGATTTGATGAACCGAGTCTTCAAGGAGTACCTGGACAAGTTCGTTGTGGTTTTCATTGACGATATTTTAATATATTCTAAGAAGAAAGAGGAGCATGAAGAGCAATTGAGGATTGTGTAGGATCGAGATTGTCTAAGAGGGAGGGTGAATTAGACCCTTTTTAATTTATTAATCTAACAGCAAACAAACACAACAGTAAAAGTAATAGAGAGAGAAAAAAAATCAACACACGAGTTTTTACGTGGTTCGGCCAAAACCTGCCTACATCCACGCTTCAAGGTTTCTCCTTGAAGATCCTTAACCTTCTCCTCAACGAGAATTCCAGATCGAGCTTCACGGGCGTCGATCTACAGCCTTACAATTCTGGATTGAACTTCACGGGCATCAATCCACTGCCTTTCAGGTTTTACAGATTTGAGAGAATGAACACAACAAACTACAAACTCTCAAAACAAATTCTCAAGTTTTGGAATCGAGATATGTAGATGAAAAATACAGAGTATGATGAATCGCACGTTAGGGCTCAAAGCTAATTTTTGCAAAAGTTTTTTTTTCTTCGAGCTATCTTCTTCGCTTAAATACTCTGTCTGTAAATCGACTCCAAAATTGAATGCTTCTTACTGGATATGGAAAAATATTACCGTTAGAGAAGCATCCGTACAAAGTAACTAGCCGTTGCTCTCTAGTGTTGCTGTTAGCTCGTCGCCATTAATGTTCTAGAGTTTGAGTTTTAAACGACGTCACTGTAGCTTCGCGATTATATTCAAATCTGGTGGAAGACAATGTTTCTTTAGTCTTGAACCGCCATCGGTGGATATGTCTTTAAAAACTTGAACCGCTGTCGGTAGATGCAGCTTCAAAAACCTGAACCGCTGTCGGTAGATGCAGCTTCAAAAGAACCTGAACCGCTGTCAGTAGATGTATTCATAGACGTCTTCTACCTTTGTCGTTTAGCGAGCGGTGTAGTTCTTCTTTGAAGTCATCCGCCTTTGTCGTCTAGCGAGCGGTGGAGTTCTTCTTCGAAATCATCCGCCTTTGTCGTCTAGCGAACGGTGGAGTTCTTCTTTGAAGTCATCTGCCTTTGTCGTCTAGCGAGCGGTGGAGTTCTTCTTCGAAGTCATCCGCCTTTGTCGTCTAGCGAGCGGTGGACGTCTTCATTCTAGTCTTCCGCCTTTGTCGTTTAGCTGGCGGTGTATATAATCTTCACAACTTTACCGGTGGATGTACTCTTTGTTTATCGATCTTTCAGCCCTGTTAAAAACTATGCAGCCCTGTATACTTAACCACATTCATTAGATAACTAAAATACCCTTTTCAAGGGTATTTCCAATAGACTTAAACACATGCACAAATCATTATTCTCATTTAATAACCATAATCAAATTACATATTTAACATTCAACTAAGCACATCATCAAAAACACATTTAGACTTAAACACTAATTAAGTCAACAATCTCCCCTTTTTGATGATGACAACCTATCCGCCTTTGTCGTCTAGCGAGCGGTGGAGTTCTTCTTCGAAATCATCCGCCTTTGTCGTCTAGCGAGCGGTGGAGTTCTTCTTCGAAATCATCCGCCTTTGTCGTCTAGCGAGCGGTGGAGTTCTTCTTCGAAATCATCCGCCTTTGTCGTCTAGCGAGCGGTGGAGTTCTTCTTCGAAATCATCCGCCTTTGTCGTCTAGCGAGCGGTGGAGTTCTTCTTCGAAATCATCCGCCTTTGTCGTCTAGCGAGCGGTGGAGTTCTTCTTCGAAATCATCCGCCTTTGTCGTCTAGCGAGCGGTGGAGTTCTTCTTCGAAATCATCCGCCTTTGTCGTCTAGCGAGCGGTGGAGTTCTTCTTCGAAATCATCCGCCTTTGTCGTCTAGCGAGCGGTGGAGTTCTTCTTCGAAATCATCCGCCTTTGTCGTCTAGCGAGCGGTGGAGTTCTTCTTCGAAATCATCCGCCTTTGTCGTCTAGCGAGCGGTGGAGTTCTTCTTCTAAAATACCCTTTCAAGGGTATTTCCAATAGACTTAAACACATGCACAAATCATTATTCTCATTTAATAACCATAATCAAATTACATATTTAACATTCAACTAAGCACATCATCAAAAACACATTTAGACTTAAACACTAATTAAGTCAACAATCTCCCCTTTTTTGATGATGACAACCTATAAATTTGATTAAACAATGTTCTCCCCCATAATTCAAGCTCCCCCATAGAAAGTGCATATAATCCAATTTCAAAGCACCGTTTACATGCATACTATCAGCATATCAAATAATTTCATTCTCATATCCAGCATCAATCAAATATTTTCTCCCACATTGACATTATCAAAAACGAGCAGAGAGATAACACAAGTCAAAGAAACATCAGAGTACTCAATATTAGAATAGCAAAAAAAGTTGGATACAAAAAAATATATCATCTATTTAAAGAAATTTAAAAAATTCGTCCAAAAAGCTTGTAGAACCCAAGGAGGCACTTCAAGGTGCGGATGGAAATAGGCATCCACAAGTGCTTGAAGTGAAGCAATATCGTGAGGGAGAGGTCGTTGATAGACAACCAATTGCATGCCGGAAGTAGATGGAGAAGGTTCTTGGTTTACCACCATGTCCATACATGGAGGAGGCTCGACAGAGGGACCAGCAGGAGAGGCATCCATTGGACTGGCGGGCTCGGATGAAAGCACGAGAACAGGAGGAGCAACCGGAGTAGATGAAGCAGAAGGAGTAGTGAACTGAAGCTCAGCCTCATGAATATCCAAAGACATGAAGCGCACATCTTCATCAACTGCCGGTCTAAAAAAAGGGAAGTAGAAGATCTTCATAGCAAGGCTTTGTGATACAGACAGAGCTAGGTGGCTCGGGTTCGGGTTTGGGTTCTGGTTCGGGTTGCAGAGCGTCAATTTTAGAGCTGAGAGACCGAAGATCCAGGAAGACAATTTCTCTATGTCGATCCAATTTCTGAGACAGCTGAGTTAGACCTGAATCCAAGTCGATGCTCATGTCCACTTTGGTCTTTGCTAGTTTGGCATCCATAGATTTGTCAATCTGACTGAGAGCTGTCCCTAGACTCTCAATGCAGGACTTCAACTCAGTGTACTTGTAATAACCGGCTTTATGGGTTATTATTATTTTAATATAAAATGACATTTTTGTAAATATGTCAAATCAAGTTGGTTTTGCGAAAAGAAAACATTGATAGAATCCTAACGATTAATAGGAATTTTAAGAAAATTATGAGAATTTTCGGAGTAGTAACGCTTAATTCCGAGTAATTACGTTTCTCGAAATGTAAAGGACGTTGTAGTAAAAATAGTAAATAAGGTCCGATTTACGAACGGAAAGTTTTGATAGAACCCAGGTAATAAGTTGGATTTATTTGTGAAATAAGGAAATTTGGAGAAACCGAATGGTTAGCCATTTAACGAAACAAAGGAAGAAACAAATAGAAAATCTAAGGAAGGGCGAAACGGTAAATTGACAAGTCAATTTTAATAAAACTTAACACTTCCTCTCCTCCCCCTACACTTTCACGATTTCACTCTTTTTCTCTGAAACCTCCAGGCGACATTTCTCCCTCCCGCGTGCGTTCTCCCTCTCCGATGACCGAGCTCTACTCCGTTCGTCCTCCGTTCTTCATGTTTTTTCCTCCAATCGACGCTCTAGGTACGAATCTATAGTTTTAGAGCGTTAGTTTTTGGTTTTTAGAAAGTTATACGTTTAGGTTATACGATTAGGGTTTTGTTAGAAATCGTGATTTAAGGTTCGAAACTTATAAGTTTATCATGTTTATATATATATAGAGGACGTATTGGGTGTTAATGGACAAAGTTAAGTGATTTGGGATGAAAGTTAGGGTTTGATAAATTTTTGGATTTTTGGGAAAAACTCGTTAAGGATTGTTTCGAGGTATCGAGCGTGAATTATCGTCGAAATGCCTCGATTAGTTAAGTTAAACCTTTTAGGAATTTCCTTAGTTAAGGATTTTGTTAAATTGGACGTTTAGTAACTTAAACTCATTTTAACATTTATTGTTGCGAATTGCCCTAGGTAACCAACGCTCGTGGACGGAGCTTGAGCTGCAACGGACACGAGGTAAGTTTTCGTGATCTTCTCTGGCCGATTGGCCTACACCGTACGTCGAGGTCGTTTCGAGAAATTTGGCGACGTGTTTGTTTAATTTGTTTTGGATGGGTAGTTAGGACTAGATATTTTTATAGATTATGTTGTTACCGTCCTGATGGTATATATGCGCTTGTTTACGTTTATATTGAACTGTTCACGCATCACGGGTTTTAAAAAAACATAGAAAATGAATTTCCGCATGATGCTTTAAAGAAAATGACGATGTGGCCTGGAGAGGGGCTATTGATCTATTGTGAAGATCGACTACGGGTTTGTCATAATACCACATCTATTATGTACTCATACAGTTATACAGTTATAGGTCATGCGAGATGGGGCTCAGGCGCGGCTGTATGCGTTGTAAGCGTGTACCCCCCTTCTCTAACTGGAAAGAGTTGTCCGACCGCTGGATGTGCTCTCTCCGGTTAGCGGGTTGAGATCTCGGTGACACCCACAGAGTAAAGATAAAGAAAATGCTGCATGATTTCTAAACTCATATGCATAGCATGCATGTACATTTACGAGAGCTTGCTGAGATTTTTATCTCATAGGTGTCTGTATGGTGTAGGTGACTTCGATATAGGTGAGGACGAGATCCCTCCACCTGAGGAGTGATGCAGTTGACGGAGGATGGTCGCGAGAGTGTGCTGGCGCAGTCGAGGCACGTTTTGACCCGTGAGACTCATGGTTAGATGTTTTGAGGGCTTTTGGGAATTGTCGAGTTAATGGTTGTATAGAAACATTTTAGGATGCTCGGATCTGATAGTGGATAGGTTTGAGATTTTAAATGTTTTTAGAAACTTGTTTTGTAAACCGTTTTTAAAAGTTTTATTGGAATTGTCGGTGATTTAAACAGGGGGGAAAAGAAAGGAGAACCAGAGAAAGGGAGAGCCGAGCTCTCTGGAAGAATTTCCAGAGAGCTTGGCGATCGATCGTCAGGGAGGGCGATCGATCGCCCCCTGCTTAGTAACTTCTCTGGATTTTTCCAGAGAAGTTGCCGAGTGATCGCTGGGCGATTGCTTGGCAGAAGGTGGATCGCCAGAGGGGCGATCAGTCGCCTGGCAGTGATCGCCATGGGCGATCGATCGCCGGTTTTGGGCGATCGATCGCCCCTCCATTTTGGGTTGCCAATTGTCGATTCTGCCCCTCCTTTTAGCCGATTGAATATATGTTTTTAATTTATTTATTTAATTGTTTTAATTGTTTTAAATAGTTTTATCCTAATTGTTTTAAGTTTGGTTTTAAATAATTTATAAACTAGACTTCCATTCCGATTTCGATTAAAATTCCGCTTAGAGTTTGTTTAAAATATAAGGATAAATATATATATAGGGTCGCTTCAGTTATGGTATCAGAGCCCCCGAGTTTTAAAATCGGTTCTGTAAACTGCTCGACTGCACAGCCACTACGCGGACATCCTTTATCAATTGTAAGTATGTTTATAGCTTTATTTGATTTCATTTTATAGAGTATTTGTTTAACTTTTATAGGAGATATATATAAATATGGTGCGTCGAGGAAATGATCGAGACGACCGAGACGATGCGATAGATACCCTTAAGAACTTTATTGCCTAGCAGTCCCAGCACATGGAGCGACAGGCTCAGCAAATGGAGCGACAGTCTCAGCAGCTGGGTACTCTGATAGACCGAGAAGGCATTAGAGCTCGGGAGACAGCTATTTCGGGCAACCGTGGGATGAAGAGATTTCATAAGCTCTAGCCCCCTATATTTAACGGACAGTCTACGAATCCTTCTTCAGCTGAGGAGTGGATTCGCACCATGGAGGATATGATGGCCTATGCGAGCATTGAAGACGGAGAGAAGGTGGCGTTGGTGACTTACCACCTAGCGTTAGATGCTCGGTTTTGGTGGGATTCCATCAAGACGACCACCGATGTGACGATTATGGGATGAGAGAGATTCAAGATGTTATTTTATGATAAGTATTTCAGCCATACCGTACGAAAGGCGAAGATGGTTGAGTTTATGCAGTTGCGGCAGGTTAGTTCTATTGCCAAGTATGTGAGGAAGTTTGAAGCACTGTCCCGATTTGCGCCACGTCAGGTCAGCGTTAATGAAGACAAGGTACGCAGATTTTTATAGGGACTTGCCCAGGAATTCCGGATGCGTCTTACTGTATCTGGGGTACGGAATGTATCCTATGATGAGATTCTGGCCAGAGCATTTGAGATTGAGGCAGTTGATCAGAGTTCTGCCAAACCGAGGGAGCCATCTAAGGGCTTCTTTCGAGAGATTCACCCTCAGATCAGGGGCAAGGGCTGGCAGCCGAGAGCACAGCCACAACAACAACAACAGAGAGGCGTTAAAAGCCCTTTAAAGGGAGGCAACGATCGAGGGAAGAGCAAACAGATACAGGGGACTTCTCAGATACCTCTTTGCCTTAAATGCCAGAGGGAACACACTGGCCAGTGCAGATTGGGCACGAGTGTGTGCTATCGGTGTGGAGACGCGGGCCATTTTATTAGAGACTGCCCGAAACCTGGCCGAGATCAGTCAGGCAGTGATCAGAGGAGGATTATGCCAGAGGATCTTCGCATTTATTGAGCTTGGTGATGTCGACGACGAGGCTCATCCCTCTGTGATAGCAGGTACTATATTGATTATGGGCACAACTGTATTTACTTTGATGGATACAGGAGCTACGCACTCCTTTATATCGACTGCTTGCATGTCTAAACTGGGGTTAGAGTCTGAACTATCAGAGTATGAGTATAGAGTGATGCTGCCTTCGGGAGAGCATATGCAGTCGGATCGTATTCTCCAGGGCAATGTCGTCTCTGTAGGATCGAGATTGTCTAAGAGGGGGGGTGAATTAGACCCTTTTTGAAATTTAATAAAGTAGTCAAATATTAATTTCTTTCTTATTGTAGGACTCTAAATTAAAAGTAATCAGACAAGCAATCAAAGTAAAGAGAGAGAGAGAAATTTAACACACAGTGGTTTTTACGTTGTTCGGCCAAACCTTGCCTACATCCACGCTTCAAGGTTCACCCCTTGAAGATCCCTAACCTTCTCCTCAATGAGAATACACAGATCGGAATTCCGGGCTCCGATCAACTGCCTTTTACAAATCTGGATTGTTCTTCACAGGCAACAATCCACAGCCTTATACAAATATATGAGTTGGTAAAGTTCTAGCTCAGACTACACTCTCAAAGATTAAATCTCAAGTTATCGAATCGAGAGGTGTAGGAGAATAATACAGAGTATAAGATTTTTGCAGGTTAGGGCTCAAAATTTCAATTCGCAAAAAGTTGTATCTTTGTGCTCTAACCCCGGCTTAAATACTCTGTCTGCAAAATCGGCTTGACTTCAATGCTCCTTATCCAATAATAGAAACTTTGTTACCGCTGGAGAGCTTTCGTACAATTTCAGGTAGCTGTTGCCGTTCGTAGTTGTAAGCCGTCGTCGCCATTAATGTTCTGGAGTTAAGGTTGAAAACGACGTCACTGTAGCTTCGCGGATATATTTAAATTTGGCGGAAGATCACCGGATGAAGCAGCTTTAAACAATCAGAGCGTCATCGGTGGATACAAGCTGTAATGCTATCGGCATGAGTATTTTCACCTTCCATCGGCAGATGTACCTTTAGACTTATCAGCAGATGAAGCTTGAAGGGTATCGGCAGATGCACCTTAAGATTTCATCGGTAGAAAGATCTTGAAAGGCTATCGGCAGAAGCAAGTCTTGAAAAGTCCATCGGCAGAAGCAAGTCTTGAGAAGCCATCGGCAGAAGCAAGTCTTGAGAAGCCATCGATAGAATCAAGTCTTGAGCTTCAAAGGCGCCACCGGTAGATGCATCTTGATAAGTTATCGGCAGATGTAACTTTTGGATGCCATCGGCAGAAACCTTCTTTTCTTTGTCGTTTAGTGAATGCAATCGGTAGAAGTAGGCCTTGGAAAAATTATCGGCAGATGCATGCCTTGTACTCTATCGGCAGATGCATGCCTTGTACACTTAACCAATATTATTAGAACTCTAAAATACCATTTTCAAGGGTATTTCCAAAGGATTAAAATCAAATGCTTAATTCAATAATCTCATTTTATAAACATAATCAAATTACATATTTATCATTAAATACATCATCAAAAACAATATTTAGACTTAATCTCTATTTAAGTTAACAGTCTCAGTGGGGGATATTACCCTCTATGCTTGCTTGATAGTTATAAGCATAGAGCAGTATGATCTTATCTTAGGGATGGATTGGCTTTCACAGCATTTTGCCACCATCGATTGTCGATCCGGAATTGTGACCTTTCGACCCCCGGGTAAAGCCGAGTTTTCTTATCAGGCGATGAACCGATTAAGTGGATCGCCTATTTCTTATTCCATGAAGGTCAACGAACAATTTAAAGATGCGTGCTTTATTTATTTGGCCTCAGTATTTGATGTTCAGTTACTCAGCGGAGTAAGCCGATTGACATTCCTATAGTCAGAGAGTTCTCTGAGATATTCCTTGATGATCTTCCCGGGTTACCGCCAGACCGGGAGATTGAGTTTACTATTTATGTTTATCCAAATGCCGCGCCAAGGTTTAAGAACCCATATCGGTTGGCACCAGCCGAGTAAAAAGAGCTGAAGACTCAGCTTGACGAGTTGTTAGAGAAAGGTTTTATTCGACCCAGCGTTTCACCCTGGGGTGCGCCCGTTCTGTTTGTCAAGAAGAAAGACGGGACCCTTAGAATGTGCATCGATTACAGAGAGTTGAACAAATTGACGGTGAAGAATAAATATCCGTTGCCCCGGATTGATGACCTATTTGATCAGCTACAGGGTGCCCGAGTATTTTCCAGGATTGACCTACGCTTGGGTTACTATCAGTTGAAGGTCTGGAAGGAAGATATACAGAAAACGACTTTCCGAATGAGGTATGGGCATTATGAGTTCCTTGTCATGTCTTTTGGACTTACTAATGCCCCTGCAGCGTTTATGGATTTGATGAACCGTGTCTTCAAAGAGTATCTGGACAAGTTCATGGTGGTTTTCATCGACAATATCTTGATTTATTCTAAGATGAAGAAAGAGCACGAGGAACATCTGTGGATTGTTTTGCAGATTCTGAGTCAACGCCAGCTATATCCAAAGTTCTCTAAATGCGAGTATTGGCTGGATAGGGTTAGTTTTCTTGGCCATATCATATCACAGGATGAAGTTTCTGTGGATCTGAGCAAGATTCAGGTGGTCAGAGATTGGCCGCAGCCGAAGAACGTACGAGAGGTGCGTGGATTTCTCAGATTAGCTGGTTATTATCAGAAGTTTATAGAGGGATTTTCGAAGATTGCAGTTCCTCTCTCACGTTTGACTCGGAAGAACGAGAAGTTTGTATGGTCAGCTGCTTATGATGACAGTTTTATGGAGTTAAAGCAGAGATTGACCGCCGCTCCAGTACTGACACTACCAGTTGAGGGTGACAAGTTCAGTATTTATTGTGATGCGTCTGGAGTTTAACTTGGTTGTGTATTGATGCAGGAGGGAAGAGTTATTGCTTATGCTTCCCGGCAGTTGAAGTCGTACGAGCAGAATTACCCTACGCACGACCTTGAGTTAGCAACTGTGGTCTTCGCACTGAAGATATGGAGACATTATTTATATGGGCAGCAGTGCGAGATATTTTCCGACCACAAGAGCTTGAAGTATTTGTTTACGCAGAAGAAGCTGAATATGCGACAGAGACGATGGCTTGAGTTCGTCAAAGATTATGATTTTGATATCAAGTACCATCCAGGAAAGGCGAACAAGGTTGCTGATGCTTTGAGTAGAGTGCCTTCTACGAGTCAGCCTTCACTAGCAGTGATGTCAGTTACGCTGCGGTCTGAGATCGAGAGGTTCGATGTGGAGATAGTGGCAAAGTTGTCCAGTAAGCTCACCAACATTTCTCTCAGGCCGACTATTCTAGATAGGATACGCAAAGCTCAGCAGAATGATACGGAATGTGGGGAGCTTCGATTGAGTATGACGTTGGGAGACTCATTGGATTTCCATTTATCGGATGATGGTATTCTGAAGTTCAGGCATAGGCTGTACGTGCCTAACGACGAGGATCTGAAGAAGGAGATATTGGCTGAGGCACATTCTTCGGCATATTCTGTACACCCGGGAAGTACTAAGATGTACCGGGATTTAAAGCAACATTTCTAGTGGCCTAACATGAAGAGATAGGTTGCCAAGTACGTTGAGACCTGTTTAGTGTGTCAACAGGTAAAGGCAGAGCACCAGAGACAGGCCGGAACATTATAGCCACTGCCGATTTCGGAGTGGAAATGGGAGCAGATCTCCATGGATTTTATTGTGGGGCTCCCGAGGACGACAAAGGGCCATGACGGCATATGGGTTATCGTGGACCGATTGACAAAGTCGGCCCACTTCTTATCTGTGAAAATGACGTCGTCTATGGATCAGCTCGCCGAGCTTTATGTTCAGGAGGTTGTTAGACTTCATGGAGTACCAGTTTCGATTGTCTCAGACAGAGATCCGAGATTCACATCGAAGTTCTGGAAGAGTCTGCACAAAGCAATGGGGACTCAGCTTAATTTCAGCACGACATTTCATCCTCAGATTGATGGACAGACATAGAGGACTAATCAGATTCTCGAGGATATGCTCAGAGCCTGTGTGCTGGATTTTCAGGGATCGTGGAGCAGGTATTTGCCACTGATCGAGTTCTCTTATAATAACAGCTTTCAGGCTACCATTGGCATGGCTCCATATGAGGCGCTGTATGGTCGAAAGTGTAGGTCTCCGTTATATTGGGACGAGGTTGGCGAGGCCAGCATCGTTGGTCATGAGATTCTACAGCAAACGGTGCAGAAGATTGCCGTTATTAGACAGCGTATTGAGATAAGCTCAGAGTCGACAGAAGAGCTATGCTGACACGAGACGGAGAGAACTAGAGTTCGAGGAAGGTGATGAGGTTTATCTTAAAGTTTCTCCATTTAAGGGCGTCATGAGATTTGGAAGGAGGGGTAAGTTGAACCCTCGTTATGTAGGGCCCTTTCCTATTCTGAAGAGGATAGGGACTAAGGCATACAGGTTAGAGCTTCCAGCTTCTATAGAGGGTATCCACGATGTGTTTCATGTATCTATGCTTTGGAAGTGTTTGCGCGATCTGTCGCATGTCGTGGAGGCCAGAGAGATCGAGGTACAGCCCCACCTTGACTTATGAGGAGAGGCCGGTACGTATTTTGGAGTCTTCCATCAAAGTTTTGCGCAACAAAGAGATTCCGCTAGTCAAAGTCCTATGGCGGAACCACGAGGTGGAAAAGGCTACGTGGGAGCGGCAGCAGGATATGATGGCTAAGTATCCTGAGTTATTTGTGTAGTTAAATTTTGTGGACAAAATTCTAAATAAGGTGGATGGAATGTAATAACCGGCTTTATGGGTTATTATTATTTTAATATAAAATGACATTTTTGTAAATATGTCAAATCAAGTTGGTTTTGCGAAAAGAAAACATTGATAGAATCCTAACGATTAATAGGAATTTTAAGGAAATTATGAGAATTTTCAGAGTAGTAACGCTTAATTCCGAGTAATTACGTTTCTCGAAATGTAAAGGACGTTGTAGTAAAAATAGTAAACCAGGTCCGATTTACGAACAGAAAGTTTTGATAGAACCCAGGTAATAAGTTGGATTTATTTGTGAAATAAGGAAATTTGGAGAAACTGAATGGTTAGCCATTTAACGAAACAAAGGAAGAAACAAATAGAAAATCTAAGGAAGGGCGAAACGGTAAATTGACAAGTCAATTTTAATAAAACTTAACACTTCCTCTCCTCCCCCTCCACTTTCACGATTTCACTCTTTTTCTCTGAAACCTCCAGGCGACATTTCTCCCTCCCGCGTGCGTTCTCCCTCTCCGACGACCGAGCTCTACTCCGTTCGTCCTCCGTTCTTCATGTTTTTTCCTCCAATCGACGCTCTAGGTACGAATCTATAGTTTTAGAGCGTTAGTTTTTGGTTTTTAGAAAGTTATACGTTTAGGTTATACGATTAGGGTTTTGTTAGAAATCGTGATTTAAGGTTCGAAACTTATAAGTTTATCATGTTTATATATATATAGAGGACGTATTGGGTGTTAATGGACAAAGTTAAGTGATTTGGGACGAAAGTTAGGGTTTGATAAATTTTTGGGTTTTTGGGAAAAACTCGTTAATTAATGTTTCGAGGTATCGAGCGTGAATTATCGTCGATATACCTCGATTAGTTAAGTTAAAACTTTTAGGAATTTCCTTAGTTAAGGATTTTGTTAAATTGGACGTTTAGTAACTTAAACTCGTTTTAACATTTATCATTGCAAATTGCCCTAGGTAACCAACGCTCGTGGACGGAGATTGAGCTGCAACGGACACGAGGTAAGTTCTCGTGATCTTCTCTGGCCGATTAGCCTACACCGTACGTCGAGGTCGTTTTGAGGAATTTGGCGACGTGTTTGTTTAATTAGTTTTGGATGGGTAGTTAGGACTAGATATATTTATAGATTATGTTGTTACCGTCCTGATGGTATATATGCGCTTGTTTACGTTTGTATTGAACTGTTCACGCATCACGGGTTTTAAAAGAACATAGAAAATGAATTTCCGCACGATGTTTTAAAGAAAATGGCGATGTGGCCTGGAGAGGGGCTATTGATCTATTGTGAAGATCGACTATGGGTTTTTCACAATACCACATCTATTATGTACTCATACAGTTATACAGTTATAGGTCATGCGAGATGGGGCTCAG